>CM023942.1:27771464-27876383 GCA_013407115.1 Glycine latifolia
TTCTATATTTTTAATATTATTTTATTTAATATAATTTCTAAATTTTTATATGGTTTTGTTTAATATTTTTTATTTTTTATATAACTAATTTTTAATATAATATTTTATTTAAAATGCTTTCTATATTAAAAAATTATTTACAATATAAAAAAAATAAAAATTTTCAATTTTTTAAAATTTAGTCTTTATTTTCGTCGCTAACACTTTTTGCGACTGAATATTATGGTCGCAAACATTAAAAAAGTAATATTATTACAAAACGTGTTAGCGACAAAATTAGCGACAGAGTAAGTCATGCACATTTTGGACGTGACTCCCTGTCCCAAATTTGTAATATGTTGCAAAACACTTTCAAATTCGTAATTTTTTATTAAAAAATTATTATTTTGATAAAAATATCCAATATTATTGCAAAATATATTAGCGACGAAATTAGTGATGGAATAGATCACACCCATTTTAACCGTGATTCTTTACCCCAAATTTATAATATGCTTTCTAATAATTCCAAATTCGTAATTTTTTATTAAAAAAATATTATTATGATAAAAGAAGAGTAACCTTGAGATACATATATGATATATTCCCCACCATTCACAATAGACTGGGCTGTGTTGGGATGAGGATTGAATTGCAATGATTGTGTTCCACCCACTCGCCATCTTAACCTTATCTAATTTCTCCCGCAAAATTATTCTCAACCTGTTAAAATAAATCTAAAAGATGGGGAATGGTACTAGTATCTCGCTTCAATTGCAAAATTGTAAAATTGAAACCCCAGGTTAATATGCTTCTACGTGGCTTAAAAGAATTGGCTCAAGTAGTCAAATAGTACAATCGTTTTTGTCCCTTTAAAAAGAAAAGCGTAAAAGCTGTGGGAACATAATGACTAGGGTCACATTTGGTTAAGAGCCAGCAGGTTCCAACTTTCCAAGTTCACTCAGAGACCTTTTATTTGTTTTGTTTCTTATTTTCTCTCTCTCTCTCTCTCTCTCTCTCTCTCTCTTAGGGCGCTTCCTTCGTTTGTCTGCGTGTGTTTGTAGTTAAATTTGGCCAAGTTCACTTACCATGCACGTAAAGTTGAATGAAAGCATGGAATGGTAGTTTGTCCAAGGACTGGGAGGCATAAAGCAACTTCTTGCTTACACGGCCAAAGTCGTGAGAAATGATCAATTCAATTCAAATGAATTTGCAAGAAATTGAAGAAAACCACATGTTCTATAGTTTATTTATTTATCCAAGTTATGGACTCAGATTCGCCAATTGATAACATGATATCTCTCTGATTCGCCCCATCAAGTTCCTCTAAGTTGGAAATAAAATTAATAGTGAATGGGAAAACAATCTCTTACCACTTCACTGCCAATGAGTTTTGTTTTTTCAGTAAAGAGTAAAGTGGACGAATCAATAATTAATATGATGAGATTGCTAGTATTTGCTTGCCGCTAAATACCAATACGTAGAATCTGAGGGTTTAGGTAGGTGGCGTCAGTAGTACCAGTGTACATCCTCGCAACTTTTCAAACCAAGAAAGCAAGGTTCACATGCTTGTTGTACGGTGTAGTAATAAATTTGCCCTTTTGACCCCTTCTCTTACAAAGAGTGAACAAGAAAATTGTAAACTAACAAATACTTTGGATATTTTTTGTTTATATTTAATATTCCATCCCACAAATTTAAAACTATAATTAATAAAATATTGTCTGTGATAAATTATGTGTAACTTTTAATTTTTTTATTTCCCTTTTTTGTTATCCAACAGACCAACACTTCATATCGTTAATTTTTTTTATAAAGATCTTAGTAAGAAAATACTAGTTAATATTGTGTTATAATTTTAAAATTATATATAATTAAAAAAAATTGCTTTTCTACAACGACAAGTGAAAGAGTACATATTAATTGCACTACCCTTCCACTTACACTTCTTTTGAGAAAATATTAAAAAGGGGGAAAAGGTAGGGGCGTAGGGCCGAAAATAATTTGAGGAAAAAATAAAAAGGAAAAAAGTAGGACCTGAACAATTCGACTCGTCTTCATAAGAACTAGTAGTTCATATTCATTCACAACTCGATTTCAGTTTAATAATTTGTTTACACTTGGGTTTAACTTATTATCTCAAAAAGCTTGAGCTATTAGTCAAAATTATTTAAATCTTGGACAGTTTTAAATCAAAACATTATTTTATAAGCAAAATATGAACTAGAAACAGAATACAGTACAAGTTTACTAGTTTTGATCCTTAACGAGCTCCATTTTCAACTTAAAAATTCATAAACCAAATTCTATGAATTAATTATCAAATTAAATCTCAAAGAAATTATGAGTTATTTTGGTTAATATTAGCAGCCCTAGCTAGAGAAAAGGGAAACTGGGAAACATGAGATTCTTAATTATTGCTCTCTTTTCCCTAAACAATAATGTGAGAAGAGAAAGGTATGCAACACGAAAGACTATTTCTACGTACCCTGCATAATATACGTACGTGTACGTTATACATATATGGTTACAATTAATTGTCGGTTGTACATTTTTCATACATATATATTGTTGGTATGACTCGTTTTTCAACTGAGAGGAAATTAATCTACAACGGGTAAAGTGGTTCCTGATTACAAAAGTTACTGTCCAATGAAGAGACTTTGGCTGCATGCAGCATGGGGACCGACAACTCTGCCGTCCCTCGCGTTGACCTCAATCTGACTATTGTAGCTGTATATATTAGTTAGTGTATATTGTTCATAATAAAAAACAATAATCAAAAGTCTGTGATCTTATCCTTTCAACCAACTAATCGGATACAAAATCATTTGAATATTATTTAAATTTTATTTTTATTAAATAATTTTTCATTAAATTTTACTTTTTTTATTTAATTTTAGATTAATTAGAATTTATTTCTTTTAATGAATCCGAAAGATTAAGATAAAAAATAATATTATGATTTCATTACTTTACAACTTAATTTTTGAATACATGAAATTAAATAGATTGTTTATTGTTTTGGTGCGTGCCTTACCACAATCTGAACCAACCAGGTAGGCTCAAGAGAAAAGGATCATGTAGTTACAAGTTTGAATTGAAGTTGAAGTGGTTTTTATAATAAATGATATTGATATGACACTCCTACATAACACATATGTAACACTAGTTAAACAAGCAATATGTAGCTTATGCCATACTCAACTCGACTCAACCGTCGTTTTTGCTTTGGTTTAGTTTAGATGGTGTATCACGTGCACATGCTCTCTCACACCAATCACCAAGGGACCCTTACGAAAACAAGTGGTAGTATTTGGCAAATGCGTTAAGCAACATCCTCTGCATGTGTCTCCAAACTCCTCACACTTACTTCAGTCATTAGATATGGATATATATGAAGGCATGCACCGTGCAGTGGTTTATAAATGAAGTGATCTTTGTTGCTTCACTTGTTAGTTTTAATCCCTTTTTTAATTTATTTAGTGAATCGATCGATCCCTGCAGCGTACGGATTGAGGAATGAGATTGACATATTTATACGTCAACCATGATCACCCATCACAGACTCTAAAAATATCTCAACCTCCTCCCAACTCGCAAATCGCAATTCTCACCCGCATTCGTGGACGCAATTAACCGTTTCTGTTTGTTACGTTAACTTTATGTTTAACTTTGGCCAAAGCTTGCATGTGCTTGGGAATTTATATATTAATTAAATTATCAGTAATATTATTTCTTCATAAATTTATTCACGTTATTTTAATAACAATGTGTAATATCCCGTATACATCCGGTATGTTAACATTCAATTACAGTCATTAAGTGCAACAATAATTAACGCAAATTATTTAGGAAGCAGTTAATGAGAAAGACGTTATCGTACGTCAATAATAATAATAATACAATAACTTGTACATTATGCATTGTGAGTCCTCAAAATAAACATCATACATTGGATACGTTTTCCCCTTAGGACTGAGTTACAAAACGCGCGCGCGCGCACACATATATATATATATATACACATAACGAAATATAGAGCCAACATGCTCTCAAAATAAGCTAAGGTTCACTCAGAACCCGTCCCGGCTCGACCTCTCGTCCGGAATCCTTCAGACTGCTTCGCTACCTGGGCCTCTTGCCCCGGAATCCGTCGTCCTCTCTGTGCTCATCACCTGCAATTATATATAATCTCCAACCAGGGTGAGATAATAATCTCAGTAAACTCTGGGTTCTGGAAGACTTCTGCTTCCCCAGGTTCACTTTGACGATACATAGCATCAAAACAGGCATTACACAAGCTAGTCATCCCGGTTTTCATAAAATACACTACATGTATATAATCACACAGATATACAAGAGAAGATCATCTAACTTAATGGGCACATACTCTGTATAGCATTGCTTGAGGAAGACCATCCAACTTAATTGACACATTCCCTCAGAGTTCTGCACGGACGTATATGGCTCTTCCAAGAGAGGTTTATCCAACTTAATAGGCATACTTTCTCATGGTTTTCATATATATTAATTGACCACTTAGAGTTGTTTCACATCACTTTGGCTCTAAGAGAAGTCCATATTTGTTCATTCTACTGGTCAGAGAATCTCATACATCAATACATATCATCATAGTGCAAATCATATACATGTTCTCAATCAAAAGCAATAACACGCAATTTCAATACATGCACCATGACATACAATAATCATCACTCCCTTGGAGTGTGGTGGAACACCGTCAAGGAGAAGAACTCCCAAGAACAAAGAGCTTACCTGTTCTAAGCTCTACACTGGTTCTCTCAACCTCGCGGTTCCGAACACCACTATCCTCAGCATCACGTCCTACATACATGCATGCAAGCAATCAAAAGCGGTTCTCACCCGCTGCATTTAAAGAGACACAATTCTTTTCCAGGTGGTAAGAACTAGTCACCCAACCGGGGACATGCAGACCCCCAAAAATTCTATCTGGACATAATTTGAATCCTAAAATCCATAACAGTTAGATTTCAAGGTTTGACCTGTGTTTCTTACCTCTAAAGTGTTAACGAAGCAAGAAAACAATTTCTCCAAGCTTGCATGTCCTAAAAATGCTTACTTTCCTCAGAGGTAAAACTCTGTGAGAGTCCTTGGAGAAGAGGATATCTCCGTCGTAAGGTTTTCAGAAGGATCAGAGATTGTAATCTAGCTAAGGGATGGTTCCTCTCAGCTTTCCAGTTGCATGCAAAGAGGTTATGGTAAGGGTGAGTGGTTACGAAGTTTCTCTCACTTGGTATGGAGAAAACAAAGAGAGGAAGAAGATGATGATGTTTTCGTCGAAATGTAGTGAAGTGGTCTATTTAAATGACCCTGGCGCGTGTGCCACCCTCCATAAGTGCCAGATGTCAAAAAATCTAGCTAAGTAATCGCACCCACTTGGTGCCGGGTTCTATTCACCCCCAAAGCCTACTTTGTACAACTCGGTATTAGTAACCTGGACACTCTTGTGCAGGTCCACAGTATCGAGTAAGTACTGTGCATTTTTAATTGATTACAAACGCTTAAGTAATCGATTGCATAGCGTTGGAGTCTGTCCTCACTCGGGCTTCCACCTTGGCGTACCCCAAGTCCAAGGTTTCGCCCTCATCCGAGATCACTACTCGGTAGCTCAATGAAAAGGAAGATACGAGCTCATCCGGGATCGCTACTCGGTAGCTCTAAGGAAAATACGATACGAGCTCATCTGAGATCACTACTCGGTAGCTCAAAGAAAAGAATATACGAGCTTATCCGAGATCACTACTCGATAGCTCGAAGGAAAGAATTACGAGCTCATCCGAGATCACTACTCGGTAGCTCGAAGGAAAGAATATACGAGCTCATCCGAAATCACTACTCGGTAGCTCAAAGAAAAGGAAGATACGAGCTCATTCGGGATCGCTACTCGATAGGTCTAAGGAAAACATGATACGAGTTCATCTGAGATCACTACTCGGTAGCTCGAAGGAAGGAATATACGAGCTCATCCAAGATCACTACTTGGTAGCTCAAAGAAAAGGAAGATACGAGCTCATCTAGGATCACTACCCGGTAGCTCTAAGGAAAACACGATACGAGCTCATCTGAGATCACTACTCGCTAGCTCAAAGAAAAGGAAGATACGAGCTCATCCGGGATCGCTATTCGGTAACTCTAAGGAAAAGACGATACGAGCTCATCCGAGATCACTACTTGGTAGCTCTTTCCTTCCTTACCCGGGTTCCTTGTTGACACTCATTTAAGAAGCACGAACCCGGATTTGTGACAGAGTCGTTATTATCATAACTACCATGTAATTATAATATTATAATATTAAAGTGTCATGTGGACACCTGAAACCTTATACAATGCAAATAGATACGATAAAAAAAATGAGTAATATTATTTTTGTTTAGACTATAAATATTTTGTATTATAGACAATTCTATTTCAACCAAATAGGATTAATATGACAAAATTCTTTCATGGAGTAATATGACAACAATAAAAAAATATTATTTTTAAATTGGCTCACAATGATTCAAAACACCAATTGAGTTTGAAGTTGGTGCATGCATGGTATGCGCTACCTCTTCCATGAAGGGTAATTGTAGGGGGACGGATTCTAATGTCCGTGAGTAAAATACATGGATAGTTAGATTTATTTTAATTTTCGTCAGACTGTCTTATTTTATTTTATTTTACCTTTGCTTGTGTTTTTTCCATATGCCTTTTTCTTTTATCTCTCTTCTTTCTCCTTGATCTTCTTTTATCATCTATAACTGTGCACGATCTTCTTTTATCCTTTACCTCTGTGCACCACCATCTCTTCATTGCAGGCAATTGCACCGTGTTATCGTTGCCACCACTCCATTATGTCGTCGTCACCAACCAGAGGCTTGCGTGTTTTCTTTTTTTGATTTGAGAATGGTGGGTTGATTTTTTTTTTTGCTTTTCAATTTGATAAAGGGAGATTTGATTTGCGATTTCCATATCTGAGAAAGGACGGGCGGTTACAATGATATCATCGGAGCTGGTCAAAGCTCGTGCAAAGAAGTTGTTGGAGGAGAGGTCGAGGGTTGTGAGGGAGTCGGGAATGGTGCCTAAGAGAAGGTTCTACGAGAGGTCAAGGTGACATAGGGTGGCGCACAAGGCAACACGGTCACGAGGAGAGAGAGGGGAGGCGACAGAAGATGATGACGGTAACAAGGATAGGGTCAAAGAGTGAAGGTAGGAAGTTAAGGACAAATTTGTAAATAACAATAAAATAAAAAAATGAATAAAATAAAAATTTAATCTTTTAATATAAAAATAATATATTAAACGGTTGAAAAATATTTCGTACAGTGCGAAACCACGGTAGATTACGTCTTGTAGGGGCACGTAGTCAACCAAAATGGTTAGAAAAGCTACTGCGGGATGAATGGGTCATGTGACATGAAATGCAACACATCTTTTAATTTTCTTTTTTCTTTTGCCCCCAGAAAACTGTGGCCTGCTTTTAGGTGTCAAAATCCAGTGCTATTGCCCGTGATTTCCCTTTCGATACCTGATATGGGTTCATTATATATCCACATATTCGTGCATATGAACCCTATTTAATGGCTATTTTGGTGGTGGCCATCGTTGTCAAATTTTAATCATAAGTCATATTCTTTCAACTAAGTTAATAAAAAAGATAAGAAAGATTGAGTAAACAAAAATTATAAAATCTAGGAGACAGATAAAGGATAATTATGTCAGTAAATATACTAGCTATATGATGTATGAATTATTTATTAAAATAATTACATACTCTTGATTTTTTAATCGTTTATCTCTTTCCATTTAACCTTTTTATTTTTATTTTTAAATTATATTTCAATCATTCTTTTAAAAATCATCAATAAATAAAAATAATATTATATCACAATATAAATTATTTATTATAAATGTAAAATATAATTTATATAAAAAATATTTATTTATTATGAATTTTAGTTATATAGAAATAAACATTTATATCTTGTGAACTAGGATAAAATAATAGTTAAATAATCAATTACGGCTAACCAAAAGAAAAAAATAAGTAAATAACAAATATCACAATAAAGTTTTTCCTTAACTTTTGTTAGTTGTTCATTAGTTCTTTTACCAAAAAGTACATTAGTTTAATTTCCATTTAACCAAATCATGATATTTGTTCTCCATTTTTTTCCAAACAAAACTAGCTTTATCTGTTTTAAAATTAGGCCAATTTAGTCATGTCGTCATTTTAATTTCATTTACATAAAACTATTAAAATGTCATTTTATACTCAATGTTTTTATAAACTGAATTGGTTTAATTTTTTTAACTTTGTATTTAAGAACCATCAACCAAAACATCAAATTAGTTCATTTAACAAAAAAAAAAAGAGGTATACTTTTCACATTCAAACCTTAATATTCCATTTTACAAACCTTAAAAAAAATTACTAAATTTATAACTTCTAAATATTTAAAATTGTTTCATATATCAAACTAAACATAGACTCATCCGATCATTTCGATAGAAAAATAAAATATGAGAGTTCTAAATAGGAAAAATTAATTGAGTCGTTACATTTGTTTAATTTTTAAAATAGAAATAATTCATTATTTTTAAAAAATAAAATACAATCAATCAAATTTGAATAATAATAATAATAATAATAATACATTTGTATGTTAGTTTCGTTTTATGTGATTTGACATATGATTAGCTAACATGGGTTGATACAACTAGTTATGATGAATTCAGTATGAACTCTCATCACCTTCCCGTCTAGTATTACTGTATTACGAAGGAGTGTCTCCAATATTCTTAACTTCAGTTGAACCATAGAGTAGAGTCTACTTCGATTAAGCAAAGTTTTTATCGATATATAGCATTGGTAAGCAAAGTATTTTACACACACTAGTACAAAAATTGTTTTTATTTATTTATTTAAGATGTAAAATATGCGAATTGAAGCCCAGTGTGACAATTTAAAAAAGACATGGAAGGACATACTTCTAGGATATATATAATAATGCTGCACTATCCACTTTCTTTCAATAAACTATGGCAATTAATTGTGAGTCTGCATAAAAAACTGAGAATATGATTCGATTGCATCAATTTTTGGGGAGTGAAAATTGTGAAAAAACATTCTCTTTAGTTTTTTGTCTCTTCATATAATAGTAGAGCATTGACATAACATATATATCAAATTAAAATTGTAGACCTTTGACTATATATAAGAGAAGTAATCTAAATCAAAACACAATTTTTTTCATTAATGAATTTAAAAATTATTATTTTTGGTACACTTAAAAACTTTTGGATCTACGGACCAACCCATATACATGGTTTAGAAATATTAGTCTATGAAATATGATCGAACAACGCATATTTGCCTCATCCTTATAATTAAATGAATGCTAATACCATCTACACAAGCCTCTGGAAATAATACGTATACCATTAATATACCAACTCTCCCTATTAATCGCGATACACGAAGCAAGAGACAGAATAATTGGTCTCAAGCAAGAAGGCAAAATTATCAAACTATTCAGGAAACAAAACTCTACGTTTCCAAGTGTAATTTATATGTTAGAAAAAGAAAATTAATGTATGACATATATATAGACACACAAACACAAAGAAAAAGCAATAAATAGTGAGTGTAGTCGTATTGTTTGATACGTTTTTCCTTCATTTGGTTTTAAGGAAAAATGAAGAGGGGAAGGGTGAGAGGGAGCAATGCGTTGCGACACTTAGCATGTACTACTCGTCTTCGAAACTTGTCTTGCGTGGCATGTGAGACTAGTGACAGCACCGTAAGGATGTGCCTGAAAATGCATCCGCGTGGCATATTTCGACAAGAGCCGTGAATCAATGAGAGGGAACAACTTACCTGTCCAGAAACCTCCCAACAAAAAAAGGGCCCCACCTAACATCTATGTTTACACTTCAGAGATTCTGTCCAAAATTAGGAGAAAGTAAGATAGTTGTGCAATTTTGCAATAACATTCCCCCTACTCTTGGACATTACTTGGATAAGATTGCAGCCTTAACCTACCTTTTTAATGAATAGCTTTGCTCCTAACAAACAAGTCACTTAGGTTAAACTGTTTTTTTTATAGGCAAATAATATATCATTAATAAAGAGCACAAGAAGTGTCAATATTTGGTCAAACTGTAATTAGTTCTAAATGACAAAACGATTAAAATTCTTTGCACTTGTCTTTTTCTAGAATCAATCCGTCCATTTTACATGATTTCAAACCGAGTATCGGGTATTTGTGGAATGAGTTAGAACGGTTATATCTTTTTCTTTACCCAGTTTGAAAATGTAATAGGGTCAATTTTTTAAACTTGAATTTGATTCGATTAAATGCACGTAATGGATTCAAATAATTAAAATTTAACTTTAAAATCTTTTGAATTTCCAAACTAAAATTTAGTCAAACAAACTTTTGAAGAATAATTAAACATGATCTTAATCTTTACTAATTTTACTTTTAAATGTAGTTTTGAAATTCTCAGAAAAATTCAAACACATCCTAAGACTCGACAAATATATATGATACAACTAAGTCAACTCAACTTAATATATTAATTAACAATATATATAGTTAAATCTTAGAACTAAAGAAGTATATAATTAAAATATATAAAGGTATATTTACAATTTGTTAAGAAGTTGTATTATTAATACATAACTACTTAAAAATTATACTTTTTTAGAAAGAAAATATGCCATTGAGTTTCTGAACTCATCCTCAAAATACAATATATTTAATATGTATTATTTTTAATATTAATAAAAACAACCTAAGGTGTCAGGTTATTAATATATGAATTCACGATATTTATTATTGGTTATTTTATACTTGAAGAACAAATTTAATGCGCAAATGTTAATATATGTTTTTCATAGGAAAAAAAATGTATCAATACATTAATGTGTTTATGGATGAACCGATGAAGCTATCATATGTGATGTCGTGGAGTCTTCAAATTTGCCTCTAGCATTTTTATATTAACTTGTGACACAATCCAATAACGGATGACTGCATGGGCTGCAGTACTGTGATCACTTATTTCTTCTAGCCAAGCTTTTGCAAATTCCTGAAAGTGAAAGCTAGATAGACTTATCAGAAAACTGTACTGTTAAATCCACATATGATGTAGTACAAACCACTTATGAAGTGGTCGACAAATCTTTGTTCAAAAGATTTTGGTTAAAAAAAAAAACCTTTAAAAGTTTCAGCTTTGTGCTCGGAGAATATTTCTTGATAAAAGAAAAGAGGAATATTTAATATAAACTATGATTGTAAATGCGCTTTCTGCAACAGTAATGAAGAGAGCATTGGGCATTTCTTTTTTTGGCTTGCAGTATGGTGCTTCTTTTATGAGTGGTTGAGATTACATAGAAATTGTTCGTTGGTGATGATGTCCACCTGTAAAAAATTGCTGAAATTGATCAAAACTAGGTCTTGAACATGAATTAGAGTAAGATTTAATTTCACAGATTTTCTTATTTACTTTTTATATTAAAAATGAGGGGACATTTAATCTGTTTGAAATCATTTTAATTTAGGTATTAATATTTGGTTATGTACTGCATGAATATGCCTTGGTAAAATTAATTTGGATTATAATTCAATATCAACATCAACAACACCTATAATTCAAATTAATTGAGGTTGTTGATAGATGAACCCAAATATAAATCAAAAATAAGATAAAGAAAAAAAAAGGGAGAAGAGAATAAAAAGTAAAAATAAGAAAAAAAAGATGAACAATCAACTAAAATAAGAATGAAAGGAATAGGGAAGAAATGAAGAAAAAAATAACTAAAAAAAGAAAAATAATGTAACATTAAAATACAAATAAATTTAACCATCTATCAAACTTATAACTTTTATCCATTCCATCTTAAGACATATCATCTGTCAATCTATAATTCACTCTATTGAGTTTGTAAAATTAATTTTGAAATAATATAATTTAAATATAAATATTTTTATTATAGAATCAAGAGTAAATTTTAGTATATAATGTTTTACTCAACAAGAAATTACTTAAACTTATTTTAATTTAAAATCAATTTTAGATTCAAAATTAATTTTAAAATAGTCTACAATCTAAAATTAAACATGTAAAAATGGGTGTAAAATCAAATTCTTCAACCTAAAATTAAACGCATACTATAAAGATTGAGGCATTTTTTTTTTTATAAAAATAAAAATAAGAAAACCCTGTGACACAATCCATTTATTTGCAATCTTTTACTCGATTCCCTGTTAAATAGCTTTCTTCTTTATTCCTTCTTCAGTTCAATTGTTGTTTCCAGCAGCAGTGACGTTAACAGAAGAAAGCATCGGGACAATTGACATATGTATACGTCACATAAAAAGAAAGTAAGAAAATAGAAAAGAGAGGTAACCTTTCTTGGTGGCAGGGACGAAAAACAGAAGAGAATAACGAGGATGAAAAATAATAAAAAGACAAAATACGGATAAGATGCATATCTTGTTTATCACATGCAAAGCAAAGAGAAGACACTCACAGTAGCACCCAGCAGGCCACACCTGAACACGGCTCTCCTCTCCACCTCTGCTTTCAAATGCATATTTGTTTGTTTTTCTAGTACTCTATTAATTTTACCATTTTTAATGCGAGATTTTTATTTTTTTATTTAAGGTCGGTTCTTTTTCATTTTGCATAGAAAGATAACCAAAAAGTAGTAAAATGAAATGTCACTTACACTTTTATATTTTACTTTCATTTTAAAAAATTATCTCAACTTATTTTCTTTTTATTCTTTTTTACTCCGTTGAGCAGTTCCTTAAAATTATATATATCATATCTACTCTGCTTTGCATTTTCATTTTTTCCTGTTATTATTTATGCTCATGTTTATGTCCGGAAGCCCTAAAGGCAAAAGTCACGAAATTTTAAAATGTGTGTAAACTTGGATTAACAAAAAAAAAATTATTCCTATTTATAAAATATAATTAGGTCTAAAATTGAAAACCTAATATGAGAAGCTCAATTTTCTATTATCAGTACACTATTCTCGATCATCTTAATTGGTGATACAATCCACAAACAATCACTCAATAGTATTTAAAATTCAATATTAGCCTTAAAGACATGTGTATTTATTATGCTCGTCGCCTCACCTAAATACCAAATGCTTCAATTTCCAACTTTAACAATGATGTTAAGTTTTTAAAGTTTCTCCAAATAACAATATACGTATTATCTAGTAAAAAAATGCATAAGTATTATTAAAAGTGTTTAAACATGTATCTGTGTGTGGATATACATGTATGTGTCGCGTAGTGGAGATGGCTAATCCAAATTGGAAAGATCTGATGGGAATGGGAATAGGGGGTACGAGCAATGCAAGTACGGTATGGGATTGGGTTGGCGTAGATGGATCGTAGGCTAATAGGTTGTGCGATAAATATTTATAGATAGATAGATAGGAATCATAGGATAGAGTAGGAGTTGCTATAATCTCATACCCAAACGTCCTAATCGCCCATCTAGCTGATGAGATTGGTGATCTCTATTATGGACTCAAAGATTGTCCACATCTCCTAATACAACCTTTCTTTATTTCCATACTCAACGTTACAAGTTACAACTGCTGAGACAACATGACACATTAGCGACACTGTTTCTTTACAGTTGTTGTTACGTTATTAAGGTCCTAGGGAGGTTCCCCATAAGCCACGTTTCCATGCAATAATCATTAATCACATATAAGGTTAAACATCTATTTTTAGGGGAAATAAACTTTGCAAAATACATTATTTAGAATATATTAACAAAATTACTATTGAGTTGTTTTTTAATACGCTCAAATTATTATTTAAATAAAAATAAATTGGTTTTTTTATATCAAATCATAATTTGTCAACTATAATTTAATCAATATATTTGTATTACTGCATTTGGGTGTAATTTATTTATAAAAAAAACTAATTAATTGCATGTTGTTAATTTAAAGATTTTTTAAAATAAATAAATTATTTTTAGTCTTAAACAATAATATGGGAGTGATATGTTACACTTTCAGTTTATGACGATCAATACAATCGTCAACGAAATTATGGTTTGCAAAATTACATGGATTTGTTATATAGTGTATTTGGATTAGATTTAATTTTTTCATAAACAATTCCAATTTCACGTTAAAAGCCAGAACAATAAATAATTGCTTCCACTTTTTCAAATTTCACCAGGATTTTGGATGTCATACACAATTTTGTTAGTTTTCCAACACACTAGTAAAGACACATGTAGAAATATATTGAACTAAAAATAGAGGAAGTTGATGATTTGGGATATGTGAGTAAAAAAATTGGATGAGATGAACTTTGAGTGAAAGAGCGATTTTGAGAATAATGAATGTGTAAAAATAATGTTACTCATATTTATATACACGATAATACTGATGTTTAATATATTTAAAGTGAAAAATAATGTTAAAATTCAAACGGTTAAATTTGTGTTACTTAGTTAAATAAAATATGTGCATGTTGAAAATTTCTCAATTTACATTTAATTTTTACGAATAAAAAAGGTAAAATATGTGTTCTAAATTGCAAAGATTCCTATTTGCTATTTTTTTAATAAAAAAGTCACCCATGACATAAGAATTAATTATTAATTGCTTCTTATTTAAGAAGTATATGTAGAATAGGATTCTCATGCAATGAGAATCCAATCTAAACACCAATTATTTTCTCTCAAATATTGTATTAAATAATATGATTGGTTCTATATAATAATATATGTCATGAAAATGTTATGTTAAATCACAAACATTTTCATATTCAACATTGATGGATATAATTGATAATGATTTATATTTCTTAATTAAATATCTATGATTTAAATCTTGATAAAGAATATGAAATAAATCACACTAAAAGATAAATATTAACATTATGTGCATTTATGATCACGGATATTAGTCATGACTTTCAATGATAAAAATGCACTATAACAACTCTTTAATCTTTAATTGCCTTATTTTCTAAAGCAATTAGCATAATTATATATTATAAGATATTTAAAGACTGAAATTTAGTATTTTTATTTTATCAATCAAACATTTTTAATATTTGTGTTTTTCTCATTTAAAGGTCAATTTTATATGTTACCTTCTGAATTGATTAAAAAATATCTTTCTCAAACAAAGTAATCCTATTATCACATCTGGATTTAAAGTTCCTTTTCACGGATTCATGTTTAAGAAATTAGATATTTCGTGGACAAATTTACTATTTTAAATTGTCCCAACTTGATCCATTTTGAGTTAGTAACATATTACTATATTTGTATCGATTTCAGGCTTATTTGTTACATCTTTTTAATTTATTTTTTAATTAATTAATTTTTGAAAGTTGTTTTTGCATTTGTTTCAAAATTTAAAAAATAATAAAAACTGAAAAGTATAATTTTTTACTGAAATAAGATGCTATTTTTAAATAACTTATCATATAATCAAAGTATTCTTTAAATAAGTTTTTTTATGGTTGTATACAATGATAAATGATATTTTTTTCCTTTCAAATCTCTAAAAATTAATCACAATTTATTTATTTTATATGAGAATCACTTTTTTTTTCAGGAAATAACAAATTGACGTATTTATCTTGAAATATAGTTTATTTGTTTTTATACCACATGTATCCTCAATTAAAAATAATTGTATTTAAGTCGAATAAAATTATTATAAACGATAAAATTATTTCTCTAAACATTTAACACAAATTAAATGTCTAGGACTTGAATACAAAGACCATTGATGAAGCTAAAAATATAACTTAATTATAGTTGTATATTATTTTATTTTTCAATTTAATATATTGTTAAGATTGATGTATTATGTTAATAAATAGTGTCGACTCTAATTTTAAAATCAATTATTTTTTATACAAACAGTGGCAAATCTATCCCACAAATACCTTTACTCTATATTATCTTAAAATAGCCTCTCTTTTTTTTTTTATCTAATTTCCTTAATTGAAAATCATTTTTAATCTATTACTCCTATCTTTTAAAAAATTACAACAATCAAAAGTATTTTTATACTTAAATTTATAATATTTTTTACTTATTATAAATCAAGTATATAACTTATATAAGATAAGATTAATTATTTATCTTTTTTTAGGGAAGATTATTTATCTTATACTAACGTAGATATTAGTATAAAAAAATTAAATACGAATTAAAAATAAAAAATATCGGTCAAAAGAAAACTGCTTTTTCTGACAATTTTCGTAAAAAGTAGTTATTGGAATTTACTTTTCTACCACCCATCTCTCAAAAGCTAGTAATAAAATAAAGATTTTAGGAAAATTGGGATGGGAATGAGATGATAAAAACAAAAAATAAAGGAATAAGCTAGTAATAAAAGAGATGAGTGTAACTGAATTGTAGTTTTGACCTCGAAATGAGTTTGGTCTTAAACGAGTGCCCAGGATTCAGTACCTGAAATTGCCCACTCCAATGCCACTGGCTGCTGAAACACGTTCCAAAGGGACACGCACGGAACGACACAAGTGTCTCTCACGCGCACGCGAGAATCGCGTATGTGTTGTTTCAAACCTGGGGTGAAGTTAAATTTTCAAATAACTGAAATTTTAGTTTTTTCACTACCAACAAATTTAACCGCTTTTGAAAAAAACTCGACAATTTTTACTGTCTTCTTCCTCTTATAATTCCATTCCTTTTTATTAAAAAATTAAATAAAAATACAGACTGAAAAAGAATATAATATAAGAAAGAAAGAGAGAAAGAGAGAGGAGGAAAGACTGTTCAAAACCAAAATCAAAATGAAAGGCATGCAGACAAGGGAGAAGCATTTTGCATTACAAAATAAGAGCCAAATTTTCAATTTTAACATTCACAGCATCAAGTAACGCACGAGGACGGTGCGGATCTGGGTCAACTTCGTTTGACCAGCATAAACAACAACATTAGGGCTGTTTCAGTAATTAAGTACTTGCGGCCCCACCTTAATATTTCTTGTGTGCTGTTTTAAATTTCACATATTCTCACACAGGTATTTAAAAGCCTTCGGCTGGGTCGTTGATGATGTTGTGGTCCGGGTTTGGAGATTCATTACATTACATTACCCTCACATATATAATAACGTGTTACCTAGATTTTCCTTCTTCCTTCTTTATCTCTCAAACGGAGAGACAGAAAAAAGAGAAGAAAGAGTGATTAATTAGAGCAATATGAGAACAAGGAGAGGAGCGTGTTACCCTGGTGTAGTCTCAAGGATGTGCTCCGATATGAGGGTTACGAAGAAAAAAAGCAAGGATCCGCACATGCATATGCATATGCATGTTCCCGCCGGAGACTCCTTTATTTATAGCCGGAAAAAGCAGAAGAAAACGCCGGAAAAATTCGCCGCCGGCCATTACGATTTTTTCGAGTCCTTGCCGGATGACCTCGTAATCTCCATCTTCTGCAAGCTTAGTTCCTCCGCCACTAAACCTTCCGATTTCGTCAATGTTTTAATCACGTGCGTAGTTACTCAACCCTTGTTCTTCTCCTTCTGACATCTCTTTTGAACGGTTTTTTATTCTGGTTTTTATGTAAAAACGACAGGTCCAAAAGATTAAACAGATTAGCCCTTCATTCGCTTGTATTATCCAAAGCCTCGCCGAGAACTTTCACTATCAAAGCAAAAGATTGGTGCGATTCGGCACACAAATTCCTCAAACACTGTGCCGATGCCGGAAACGTTGAAGCTTGCTATACTTTAGGCATGGTTAGTACTAATAATAATACTAATTAATTTGTATAAAAGCGTGAAGTGTTAAGAATTTGTTGTTTGTTATTGTTATTGACAAATCTAATTTGTTGATTTGTTCAGATTCGGTTCTACTGTTTGCAAAACCGAGGGAGCGGCGCGTCGTTGATGGCGAAGGCGGCGATTAACTCTCACGCGCGGGCTCTCTACGCGCTGGCTGTGATTCAGTTCAACGGCAGCGGCGGCACGAAGAGCGACAAGGACCTACGCGCCGGCGTAGCGCTGTGCGCGAGAGCGGCGTTTCTCGGCCACGTCGACGCGCTGCGCGAGCTCGGCCACTGCCTGCAGGACGGTTACGGCGTGCGGCAGAACATCGCTGAGGGACGGCGGTTCCTCGTGCAGGCTAACGCGCGTGAGCTCGCTGCCGTGCTGTCGACCGGCGCCGCCGCGCGTACTTTGCTGAGTTGCAATCTTCAGCCGCAGCAGCTCCGGCAGGGGTCCGGGTGTTCGCTTCTCAGCGATTTCGGATGCAACGTGCCGGCACCGGAGGTGCATCCGGCGAGCCTGTTCATGACGGAGTGGTTCGCCACGCGCGGCGGTTATCCGGGACCGGGGCTTAGTCTCTGTTCTCACGCGGGGTGCGGGAGGCCCGAGACGAGGAAGCACGAGTTTCGAAGGTGCTCTGTGTGCGGCGAGGTAAATTATTGCTCACGCGCGTGCCAAGCGCTTGATTGGAAGTTCCGGCACAAAGCGGAGTGCGCCCCCGTGGAGAGGTGGCTGGACGAGGACGGCGAAGATGTCGGTAACGACGACGGTGACGGAGAGGTCGAGGTTGTTATGGTAGGTAGTTAGACAATTTTTTACAACAGTAACGGCAACGGAAGTCGCTTTGGACGGAAAATGAATCAATTTTTGGCAAATAGAAAGGAAAAGAGTAATTACTTGTTGTGATTTATTCGCTGTCTCAAAAAGCTAGAGAGAATATGGCTTCCTTTCGTTTTTCCTTGTATAGTTCGAAAATTCTCCCAAAAAAAAACGAGCGGAGATTATTTTTCTTTTCTTTTTTGTTACAATTTCGGAGTTTAACGTTAATTAGAAATTAGAAATTCAATGCCAAGAGGTTACTAGTTACTAATTTTTGTTATTAATTTAATCGATTTGAACGTAATTAATAGCTTTTAAGTTTTTTTTATATGTGGAGCTTATATTGAAACTTGAGATTTACTTAAATACATTTACGTATTTTTAATAAAAATATAATGCTATACTCCCCTCGTATATTATTATAACATTATAATTATAATATATGTTATATTTTGCATATATCTACCGTTTAGTAGTTACTCTATTTTGTTTGGATTTGGGATTTTAGTGGATACGACAAAATTAAATGTGATTTGGTGAGCTGTGATTTGTCTCTATTGATTTAATGCGGCGCCATCGCAAGGTTGAAAAATGAATAGTTGTGAAAATAAATCTAATCATTTCACGGACATCAGATTTAGCATTCATAGAATTTTACCTCCCGTCACATGCATGAGATTACAGAGGGTTGATTCTATGTGATCCAACAACTTGATAGTGGCGTAAAGAAAATTATTAAAAAGAAAGAAAGAAAAGGTGTTAATAACAAAAGATTCAAAAGAACCTATCATTGATTGATGGAACTAATAATTATTTGAAAGATACTGTATTAATTTTGTTGCTATTTTTTTCTCTGAACGAGACCAACCAAATTGCTCAGAAAAATGTTTTAAGTGAGGTTAATAATAATTATTAGCTCTGCGTTCTTTGAGTACAAGACTAATCTTCACTCAGGCATTTGCTTGACTTGTTTACAACATGCTTCTAATAATTGTGATCCATTTACAGTGTACTTTTAAATTTTTTTAAATCCCCTTTACTTCAAATGCCTTAGGGGCTAAATTTCTGAAAATTTTCTTGAACTGTATGGCTCATGTATAACGAATATAGTCGATACTTTAACTTAGTAGTATAACTCCTTAGATCTTTAATCTTATGTGACATAATAAAAGTAGATCCATTAACTATTGGGTTACTTGTATCTTGGGCTCATCAAAGGTTACTTAATTCATTTTTTGTCTTACAACTATATTAAGATAAAACTTTTTTAAATTAATTAAAATTATTTATTAAACTTATTATAATTTTCTTTGAAGTTTATTTTTCATTCTTAAAATCAATTTATTTATTATTTCATTTGAATTAGTAATAAAAGTCAACCCATTTAATATTTATTGAGACATTATCGAACTGGACTAGTATTTTATTAAATTCAGTTTTTAAAAACATGTTAGTGCTAAATCAATAGGGGTTGTTGATAATATTCCATAAGCAACTTATGTGTAGTAGGTAATTAACATTAAGCAAATGTTAACTAATGTCTTTATGGTATTGATTAAGAAGTTTAAAGTAAAAATATTTTTATTAGAAGATGAAATATTACGTTATCCATGATTATTTTTATGCTTTTTTTATGATTTTCATAATATATAAATTTTTATTTTAATTTTTTAATCAATATTTAGAGATATTAATTAACAATATCCTTAAAATTATTAGGTTCTCTTAGTTCTAAAGTTTACCATATTATTTTGATCGAATATTAACTAATGGAAGATACGTAGTGTTTTAATTAAGATTAATTAAATAATAAAAGTCAACTATTGAAATAAATAAAGTAGTTACTCTTAAGAAATATATAAATGTCATAATAAGATATTGGACTTACTTTAGGCGGAAAAATATGTTCGATCAACATTACTTATGTTTTCTAATTTTTATAAACAAAAAATGTTAGTAACTAATAATAATTTTGGAGAGCTTTTTTTGTATAAATTGAGTCTTAAGTAAAGGTTTTACTTGCCATGTGTTTAGGCCCACCATAGCTCCACAAATGGAGAGAAAATCTATAGAGAATCATTGGTACGATTTGATGAATTTATGAAGTTGTATAAGTAGGGTTATACGCATTAAGGCTTGCGTACACAATTGGAAAGGTCCTTTATTTCTATTTCTTTCTATTTGACCCAATTTATTATTTATTGCAACTCACAAAGCAGTATATTAAATTTTGTAAGATTCAATACCTAACAGTTTTATTTGAAAGGAATAACTAACAAAGTTATTCATAAAAAATATGTAATGACATATGGTACGAATATCAACAACTAAATGCTCCTCCAGAACCTGCTTTCATCCAGAACCTGTAATGACATAAAGGAATCCTACTTTTTTCGGGTTTTTTTTGTGGTCAAGAAGGGATCAGAAAAGATGAAAAATAAAAGTAGGAGAAACATGTAATTTGAGAATTACAAGTTGGAGCGAATTGGTGTGGGATATGCGCATATCTGCATAGCATATAATACAATGATTTAGAAATAGGTAATCTGGCTGGAATTTTAGGCCTATATAATAAGCTCAAAATATATAAATAAAAAAGGGAAAAAAGATTCGATTTTGCATAGATTATTAATGTCAAACTGGTAAAGAAATTAATTTAATGGGTTTGGGAAGATGGTGAGGGGACGATGAGAGTGCAGTTATTCTTTCTGCAATGTTCGTTATTTATTTATTTTTGGTGCAGGTTCTTTATTTATTTCAGTTGCACTTAACCCCATACGAGTGAACGGCTGGTCCAGGCCCAAAACAATAACTATTACCATTTCCAAATACATATTCAAATTGCAGAGAAGAATACCAGAGACATCATACAGAAGAATAAAAAAGAGGGGTAATAGTTTGGCATCTTTTTTAAAACTAGAAATCTTGAGTTTTTACAATAAATAATCTATTACTATACTTAGAGAATATGGGCATATATAAAAATACAAAGAACTTTGAGCGGCATGCTTCTTTTATCTCTAGGAAACATATTTGGCATTTCCTTATGGGATAACATTAGTACTAAAATGAGAATTAGGGTCACATTTTAAAGGGATGGGAGGCCTGGTAAAACAAGTAAAAAACATAAAAAATTAGAATTAGAATGGATGAACATATATGTTGGGTGCAATAGAATTCGTGCATTAGAAAACAAATATGCTTATTCGGCCAGCTACGGAGACAAGCTTATTTGTTACGGGCTAACTAACACTATTTTGTCGAAATATTAAGAACCTTCCACAACAGGTGGGATTCTTATGCCTTTGAATTGAGAATGAGTTTGAGCATCTAACTGCTAATTTTTATTATTATTTTCCTTTCTTCCTTTAATCTTTGTTTGCTTCTTGCTTTGGTATCTTTGCATAGCATATGCAGTTATTGCCATGTCGGTTGTCACCATCTTATGCTTTCTGTCTAATCATTTTTCATGTCAGAATTAGAGGGAGACATTTTCTTAATATCATAATCAGAGGGAAACTTTAATGATATACCTTCAATTTATTTTTTAAACTCCTGAATGCATGCGTATTTTAGATTAGTGTTTAGTAAGGTTTTATTGATTCAATTAGTAAGAAATTTATTTATTTATAGGTAAGGAGAAGAATCTATTGAAACTAATACGAACAACTAAAGACTTCCAAGCATAAGTTATCAAGTAATAAAATTCATTAATTACTTTTAATGAAAAATTACATATGTTAGGACGATTTCTTAAATTTACCTTCAATTTGTTGGTAAGCTATACTCTGCAAATTAAAAGAGAATAAATAAAAGGAGAAAAAACATAAACTAAAAGGTCTCCTCTTTGTGATTGGGGTCAAATAAAATGAGATAAGAAAGAGGGAAATAAATGATGGGACCATGCCTCAGACACGAAAAAAAATGAGAAGACAAAACCATGTAAAGAGTACGTATTACTTATTTAATCCTGAGAAGTAATGAATTATAAATATTTGTATTTCTAATGAATGGATAAAAATGTCTTGGTGATAAATATTATTTCTTTTCTTCACACTTTTACCTAATTATATAGAGAGTATTCAACTTTTTCCCTCTTTATTTTCTTTTATATTTTTCTTGATTTAAATAATTTAAAATTTAACTTTTACTTGTTTATTTTCTATTTTCTTTTATTTCTTTCTATTTCTTCTCACATCCAAAATCCAAATAAAGCATTCAAGAAGAAATAGCTGTCCTCACCACATTACCCTTCTGTACTAATGCGTACATAAAAAAATTGCAATAACATTATTTATAACTGTATTAACCTTAAGGTAGTAGTATTTTTTTCAAGTAAAGACCTTATAAAACAAACGCAACTATTTAATAAGTATTTATTACTATCATTAAAGTGGGTTACCCATCCTAAACTATTCAAATTCCCGCCTAGCCTAGCCACTAAACCTGCCAAAAAACAGGACTTGTTGTTTCATTTTAAAAATGAATTAATAAAATAAATTCTTCCAGTTTTATAGTGAGTTGGTAGGTCAATCAATTTAATATTAGAAATTATAAAGGAATTAAATAATTTTAAAATAAATAAATAAAATGAAAACATAAATCAATAGGAATTGAGAAATATGATGAAAACTGTGTTAGAATATGAGCTTCTAATTAAAGAATGAGAATTTAAAGAAACAAAAAAGCTTGACAGGACAACTGTTCTACTTCTACCTTTGTTCTCAACTTATCATAACTCATTTGGAAAGTTATCATAGCACATGTATTATGTGAGTCTATAATTTAATGAGTAACCCAACAAATAAATAAAAATGAGTAAATGGATTAGTATTTATTAAGATTAGTTTTATTAACATTTTTTTGTACGGATGTGATGTAAAATATAATAAAAAAATAAAATGTATGGATAATTTAAAATTGAATAAATATAGATAGATGCTATAATATATGTTAAAAACTTAGTGCACATGATGACAATATACGACATATATAAAAGTGCAACAAATGTGATGCAATGCTAAACAATCGGTAGAATTCAAGTAGAAGATGAATGCAAGTATTATTTTATCTGATAATATTTATTTTTTAAATTAACTAAAAATATTTGCTGTATAAAAAAATAAATAAAGGAATTATTAAAATTTTACTAATATTTTTATCTATTGCCATTTATCATGATAACTTTTATGTTGTTAATAATTTTATCAAAATACTTTGTGTTATTTATATGAGACAAGCAGAGTAACTTCCTTTCATGTATTACACTAGCAATACCTTATGTTATGGGTATTTTTAATTCAGGTAAAATTTCAAAGCACAAGTAATCAAAAAAAGAAATAGTATTCGTCAACTAGTCAAAAGTTACATGCAATAAATTTCAAACTAAAAGTCAATATTAAATTAAATCACTTATTAATATTGAACATTATTAAAAGGAACTCAATGACATCTATCTGTGTAGATAGCAGGAATATATGCAAATATGTATAGATAAGAGGAGAAATTTATTGCATAATACAATTATTTTATTATTTCTTTCTATCACATTACCCATTTTACTTTATTTCTCTCTTCTTATGTCTCTTAAACTGCAAAATTATTTTGACGAAACTGTGTTGGAGTGAGTAACATTAATTGGGGGTGAAAAATAAGGTGAAATTTAACTTTTAAGGACAATAGAGACCAAATATTATTCACAAAAAAAAACAGAGACCGAATCCTATTATTTTGAGTAAATGTCCCTTAAATATAATGGCTTGAATAAGCTTGATTACTAACTTAAGCCCAGCCCAAGAGAAGTTTGAAATGGCTGAGCTTTAAAGTTGGGCTTAATGGGCTTCAGAAAGTTGGGCCCAGGTTCTATTGTAATTTCTGGAAAAAAAAACTTGAGTGGCCACGTTGAAAACGCAGGAAGGGAATGCTCAGTCTATTTTCATTGGGTGCTGATCGGAACAAACAGGTAACGTAGCAAAGCACTTTCTCACGCTCAATTTTCGCGTTTCAAGTTTCAAAAATTTCAATTGCACTCCATCATCATTAGTATTTCATAGGTTTCTTCGTATATTTTCTCGGAATGTTCCAGATTCGTGGCTTTTTACCGTTGTTTTATTGTCATGATTATGTTATCATTTGTCACGGTTCGATTTCGTAATTTAGGGTTTAGACCTGATCAGATTTGGTGTTTTTTTTTTTGTTTTTTTAATGATTGGAAGGGAATAGAAGAGAGAAAAAGATGGGTTTCATAATGGAATTCGCGGAGAACTTGGTATTGAAGTTGATGGAGGATCCGAAGGAAAGGGATCGGAGGTTCAGGGAGCACGTTTATAGAGTGAAGGACAGGTGCGAGAAGACGAAGGAGATGTGGAGCTACCCTATGCGACCGTATGGGTTTTGGACTTTCGAACGCCACAATTCTCAGCTTGCTTGGGATGCACAGATTAGCCAAGTGGCTGGGAGGAGGGACCCTTATGATGATATCCTCCAACATTTCTCTACCCCACCTAAGTGAGGTATTATGCTTAAAAACCCTAACTTCCAAGTATGCAGCTCTCAATTGTCAATGCAAAACTGGATTTTCTTTTTTGTTTTAACCGTGCCGAATGATCCATGTAGCTCATCTCACTTAGAGGGATAAGGCTTTGTTGCTGTTGCTCTTGTTGTTTTGTCTCTTTGATGGTTTACAGTTTCAGTAGTATGTTAGTCCTTTGAGGCTGATGTTTTATTTGGTCCACATGCTCTTATGAATGCATTGTGTTTTTGGTGTGCAACTAGAGATACAATGCTGTATGGTTGAATCTGTTGTTTACAATATGGGAAGCCTGTTTTTTTAGTAGTTGAAACAAAACAAGTCTGAGCTTCAATGGAGTGTGAGATGGGAAAAATGGTGAAAATTGGGAAGGCAGGGAGTGAAGCGAGAGATAAGAGAGTTGGATGGGATTTTACTAATTGTTAAGCTGTGAACTTGGAAAGAGAAGTATGTAAAGGCTTGCTAAAGGTAGAGAAAGAAAGAGTGAAATGCATCATGAATTAAAAGGGTAAAGTGTTGGTAGCTAAACAAGATATCAGGGAAGGATGGAAGAGTCACTTTCAAAAGCTATTTAACGAAGCACATGAGATTTAATTGTAATCTGATAGGCTAATCAGTAGGGAGGAGTGTTGGACTGTATCTCCAAATCAGCAAAAATATCTCCCATTAAGGGACTGTATATTTTCTGTATAATTAGGATTTGATTTGTAATGATTCTTATTTTACTAGTTCTCATATTTTTCTAGTTTCATAATATTAGAGATTGTAAATTTTAGTTTCCTTACCTTCCTAGTTTCCTTATTTTCTTGATGTTAGAGATTGCAAATTATGTGGAAGATTTCCTTAAGCAATTCTGAATACCTTTTCTCTAGCTCAAAAAGTTGGTATAATATCTCCCAATCTGAGAGCCTCCTTTTTGCTGTAATTTCACGGCTGTTTCTTTAGAAAAATGGCTTCTTGGGAAAACAGTATGTCTGATTTTGAACTTGAGAATCCCTCCTTGCCCAGTCCTAAAGATTTATCTTCAAGTGTTCCTATTACATATGCTTTCTCAGGTACCCTTACAATCACCTCAGTCAAGTTGAATGGCAAGAATAATTTGTCTTGGTCAGCCTTAGTTGAACTATTTTTTATAGGTCTGGATCTGTTTGACCACATTTAAAAGTCAGCATCTGATATTCCCTAAAAAAAATTGAAGTCCTTTGGAGATGTTTGATCACCAGCTGTGTGCTTTGTTATGGGAATCTATGGAGCCTACTATTTTGGGCAATTTCAGAACCTTAAAGATGTTTTTAATCTTCAGAAACAAATCGAAGAGCTGGTGCCATGATGGATTCATGCTTTTGCTGATGATGTAATTCTAGTTGGAGAGTTGAGAGAAGAAACAAATGGGAAGGTTGAGATGTGGAGACATGCTTTGAGAACACGACTTTGTATAAGTAGAAGTTAAACATATTATCTGAAATGTATGTTTAGCAGAAGGTGCACCAGTTTGAGCTTAGAGCTAAAATGGGTGGCCATACCTTAAGTCACATGATTTAAGTGTCTAGGATTCGTGGTACAACATGATGGGAAAATAGAGGGAGATATAATCCATAGAATTCAAACAGTTTGAAGGAAACAAAGGAGTGCTTCAGGCATTATTAGTGATAGTGATAGAAAAGTACTACTGAAGGATGAAGCTTCAAGGGAAAATTTTACTCCACAACATAACTAAAAGAGTTGTTATGTCATTTAGGATTGAATGTTAGAGAGTAAAATGTCAACAAGGAAATAAGCTTGATGTTACAAATATGAAAATGTTGCAATATATGAGTAGACACACAAGATAATATATAATTTACTAATTAAGTATGTTTGCATTTGAGAGGGGGTTGGAGTAGCATCCATTGTGGAAAAGATGGTAAATCCTGCCTTAGGTAGCTTGTATAGGGAAGAGTGGAAGACTTTTATAAATACCCTAATTGGGAGAGTGGATTAGATGAAGGGTAGTGCAATAGTTAAGGTAGAGAGAGATTAAAAAACTAGGAAAAAATTATATATAAATGGTTTGCCATTAGGTATGATTTACAATAGGGCATTATGGTGCCATTTGATTCATATAGCTGATCTTATCTAGTGGGAAAAACTTTTCTTGTTCCTTTAATTTCTTTCTATTTTTTTCTATTATAATATTTTGGAAGTTTGACGAGGTAAGTATTTAGTTATAATTGCAGTACCTGCCGTTGTCTTCTGTTCTCATATTTGCCATTCTCTTTTTTATGCAGTGTTGCTGAACTTGCCACAAACGTTGTAGGTGAAAAAGGATGAACTTGTTGGAATTTCCCCTTGTAATATCCTGTCTTGTTGCATGTTGCGGAGATCTCAACTGGATTATACTGTTATTTCAAAAATAAAGGTTCTATATAACTATTCTATCACTATTTTGTTGCATTGTTGCTGTTAGAGAATAATTTTTTCCTCTCCAGAATTCACATTCTTGCACAATTGCACTTCCTGGAAATTATTCTGTTTTATCAATGTTTCATCTCATTATTTAGTATTTACATTGTTTGTGCCTTCGTGGATGATTCATTTCTGTCGTGTTATAGCCTGTAGGATGCCGTATTTAGAACCTTTTAATGTGTTGAATAGTTCACGTGTTAGTTTTTTATAGAATGTGGGTATGTAGGCGGCCTTAAGGTTTGCTCGGGAGCAGATAGTCTATAGTTGTGGTGGCGATGTTACACTGCTACTTGGTGTGTTTTTGTTTTAGGGGAATCTCACTTACACGGCTACATTGTGTTTGTTTTAGGGGAATCCCACTTTCGACAGGAGTTGAATGGGAATCCTTCTCACTGTGGATTCACGTTCAATGTGCTCCAACGTGAAAACAAGCACAACTTTAGTGTTGGACCTTTCCATTAATGTATTGCATTGAATTTTGACACCCATCCTGTAAATTTTTATTTTAACCACAAGTCTATATGTTGAACTTCTATTTCCTCCAACTTCCGAACCTTTCTTTGTTTCACCAAATTGACCTTAAAAGAGATCCCTGTCCACCAACTTGTGGTATCAGTTCACAGTGGCGGCACAAGCTAGACGACCAATATCTGTCCCTTGTATTTAAGCATAATAGTTATTCACCAACAATTTATGGCTGCTACAAAGGAAATTATGCAGAAAAGAATAAAGAAACAACCTCGAAACCTGCACCATTCTAAAGCCTTATGTGTTAGATTTTTAACAAAACAAATGCTAAAATCTAACAAGTACGACAAGAGTTATACACAAAATAATAAGTTCTGCAACAAAGGAAATTATGCAGGAAATATTGTATTTAAACGCAAAATTGTATTAATGGAAAAATAAATCTACCTCAACCTATATCATTCTAATGCCCTGTGTGTTAGGTTTCCAATAAAATTAGTGGTGCTAAAGTCCATCGCATAAAACAATGGTTGATACTATAGGACAAAATCAACATTTAAGTTTAGTTCAGGAGTTGGAAATTTCAACAATTTTCAAAATCAAACCAAATGCTGGACTATATTAACATGGCAAAAGTCATCATGCAGATTTAGAATGAGATTTTTAGAGAATTCCTTCTCAATCATTCAAAACTGTATTCTTTGACAAAAAATCACATCTATATCGATGATCTTCCTCTTCCTTTATTTTTTTTCTTTTTTTTAAAAGAGCCAAAGTCTCAAGCTAAGGAGAGCTCTTTGGTTTAGCAGTGGTCATTACGTTTTGAAAGGCAATTATCGATTCCAACGAGAACATAGGATGCTTATCATGCATTTGTGAATGCAACCCTGTTTCAACCCTTTGAACCTAGTAATCAACATGATACTCAGTTAAGGAGTAATCTACTTTGATAAGGATACATGAGAATTTAATAATGCACTAAAAATCTTTTGTACTAACTTGGGTTGGAGGGCATCCCGTCCTAAATTTTTCAATTACTATTTTAAAAAATCTTCTGCTCTATCAGTTACTATAGTATTTAAATCATATGCTTATTTATTATTATTTATTGTAAGTGATTGATTGTGGCGTCCAAGGAAGAAATGGTCTTGAAATGAAGAATGTTAGGTGGGTACTCCAAGTTCCATTAGTGAGTTAGTGACCACCCTCAATCCGCCCAAGACGACAATCAAGATAATTTTTTATGCAAGAAAAGGACGAAACAACTTCAACTTGGTGACGACCATTTAACGCAACCATTGACATAATCCCATAATGTTCTACGAACTTGGTTAACTTAAACCATCCACACACTCCGAACCCATTTCTTACACTTCCATTCTCACCCACATTGCCTCAAACTCAAAACAAATCCTAACCAGAAGCAGATTTTATGAATAAAATAGCTACCCTATTAGTAGTGCTCTAAGAACAGTCTCCCACGGAACATGCTTCATCTTCATTCACATTGCCTTCTCCCTGTTTAAACGCCTTAGCAATGTCATCAGTTGGAATCAGAGGCAAATTGCCAAACACGGAATAACCCTTCTCACTCGTTCCCTTGACCACATTGTTGTATTTTTCTGACCAGTGTGCAGCTGTGGGAACTGCCATCTCAGCCACTGCATGGAATGGCGGATAGTGGTTGAGACCAGTCCACAATTTCACTGAACCAAAGAGCACAATTTGCTTGGATTCAGTGGCTACATAATTTGCTGCTGCTCGTGCCCCTCCAGATTGAGCTTCACTCACTACTTTCTCAGCTTTGTGTGTCACTTCCTGAACCAAACAAGTGACTTGGCTTGCAACCTGCTTGACCAAAGAAGGTGCATGCTCATCGAATTTGTGAGCAGCTTCATCCACCTGCCACAATCATATACCCAAAATTAATTGCTTAGCAAAATACTAGCAATTTCCCAATTCATTCAAAACATGAACAATGGAATTTCAAGCATGTCGATGCAAGGACATACAAAATTTACACAAATTCAATTCATGTTTTTTATTGATTTATATTTTTTATGCTATAATTACACATGGAAAACGATAGTAATCAAACAAGACAATTTAAGGGATAGAACTATACATAACAATCAAACTTTAAGGTAGTATCAAATTCTAGGATAAGAATGAAAATAAAAAAATTCAACTGTGGATGCATGCACAGATAACAGAATCCTACTCAGAAGGGTGTTATTTGCCACGATTTTCACGGCAATTTTCAGCAATTCAACTTTGTGGGGGGAACGAAACTAATAGATCTTGCATCCGAATACAAAGACAAATTAATATCGTGAGAAACAAAATTCATCCTTACAGTAATTACGAACAGAGGACAAACAAATTGCAAGCTTTAACTGATTTGGTTGAAGGGGTAAAACAACAAAACACAAAAACAAAAGTAAAAAAAATATAGATTTTGAAGAAAGAAAGGGAGAAATAAACCTTGTTGTCGAGAAAAAGGAGGAGGTGGTTGGGAACAGCGTTGAATTTGTGGTAGACGGGACCCAGAACGGTAGTTACAGTGTCTTCCACGGTTCCAACAGCAGATCTCAAAGGTCCCGAGTTTTGCTTTGCGAAGCCGTAGAGATTCGACACACACACTAAGGCTTTCATTGCCGCAATCTTCACAAACCCAAGATGCTTCAGTTCTTCCTCCTCATTCTTCTTGTTCTCCATATCCCTCTGCACAAACAAAATAACATTAATCATTCACAAATTTATTCTATGAGAGATCTCTGCAAACAAAACAGAGAAATTGAGAAAAGAATTGCAAACCTCCTCGGTGGTGGCCATTATTGTTTTCTCCGCCTTGGAACTTGCACGTTAGTTGTTGTTACTGCAACTAATAAAGCTCAGTCTCACTTTGGAAGCGTTCGTTTATAGATGCAAATTGTAATCACATGCATGCAACTATATTAAACCTAATCAAATTACTTACTACGTATATAGTACTAATTGTATTGTATTAATTACTAACCTCGAAATATTAAAAGTGAACATACAATATATACTATATATCATGTCTGAAGTACAATGCCAGAAAAATATGATACGATAAACAGGTGGAATCAGGTCTCGTTACTTTTGTTCTTTAAATAATACATATCACACTCAGCAAAAAATATACTCAACATTTTAAAGCAATTTATTGATTGGATTTAGTTTTTTAATATTTAATTTAAAAGGTATATTTAAAATATATGTCTTACAGATGCAATTTTGGAAATCAATCTGTTTGTATCTAAACTTAATTAGCTTACATTTGTATCACTCGTTATTATATTATAATATTTATTTATTTATTTTCATGATTTTATAATTTAAATTATTATTTTAATATATCATAAGTTTATTAGTTTTGAATTGGCTTTAAAATTTTATGACTCGTATTTTCTTTAAATATATACTTTTTATGTTTTGTATTGGACAATAAATTTTAATACAAATGAGTAGATGAGATAAAATAAGATAACATGTTCGTAACTAAATTATTGAGCTATAAAAAACTAAATCATTGAAAAAACATGGAAAAAGGTAAAAAAAAGTTGTGATATAAAAATAGTGGTAATGACATTGTGTAGGATTTTTAATACCCTGAATCTAAAATAATTAAACTATCACTTTTGCATAGAAGTGACTTACAAAACGAGATATTTAATTTGATTGATTTAATTTTTATTATATTCATTATTTAATATAAGATTTATTAATATTTTAAAAATACAACACAAAACAAAATTAAAGAAATGTTTTTGCACTTAATTTTGGAAGAATAAGTTCAAATGTTTATTTTTTTTATAACCATGATATTAGTGTGAAATTTCTACTAATCTTATCAATGATTAATTTCTATTAGCCCTTTTTAATCATTTTTTATTTATAAGATTTAAATTTTAGGCCTTATATGAGAGAACAACGAATTCAAGTTTAATTACTCATAAGCATTGTTGCCTTATTTCGGGGATACAACCCTTTTTTTAAAGTAAAAATGTATGAAGATGCGAAAGTGCCTCAGTCTAAAACAAGATTTTACAGTCTTCTCTCTTTTTTTCCGTCTAGGTTAAATACCACTTCACCGTTAGGTTATGTTAGCCCATACCCAACCTATTGTCGAATAAGGCCGATCACAAAATGCCATGGAATCAAATATCAGCCCATACCGTAACCCAGGCGTGTTATGGTTTTGTATGATTCTGATTTCCGAATATGGCCATCGTCATTTTGGATAAAATTAAGCGCGAGACTTTTATTTACTGATGTAGTTTTAGTTTAATAAAAATAAAATAAATTTTGACATAAATACTATAAATTATAAATTATAAATTAATAATTGGTGTATGACGTTTTTCTATAGCGATTCCTTTCGTTATTTCAAAAATATTCCCTCATTGTTCTCTTGTACTTATCCTATCAACGACGACCTCGAAACAAAAGCTCTACATAATATTTGAATTCTATGATTTATTCCGTTCTTTTTTCCTCCTTCTTATTTTTCTTATCCTATTAATTATGAATGGCCGTATCCTTCCAGTGACGATCATATTTTGTCCGTATCAATATCATTCCCATATAATGAATGCTACAAATTAATAAAATCTTGATCCTAAATTGTCACATGCAAATGTAAATATGTCACTGGAGGCTTGTTTTTATCTTTTTTCTTTTTAAAAATATCTCTTTATCTTTTCGGTCTATTTGGCAAAAAACAATGTGAATGGGCCATGTAATTTCTGTTCTTTGTTATAGTTTGAAAATATTTTTAACAAGGATCTCATACTGCATATATTATTGCACGATCAACTTGACATTCATTTACTTGTAATTATCTAGTTCTTGTAACTTCATTATATCAATCTCTTGGCTTCCATGCATATGCTTGTCCTCTCTACTTAGGCCTTCACTTAAATTGAGATTTGCACTTAAAGCGTGAGGTATAGAGGTAGGGGAGTTATATAATCTTGTTTTTTATTTATTGAGTCTATTACTATGCATACTCTTATGGGAGAGTATACAAGGACTCTTCTGGTTTATTCTCTTGTAAATCCCTTTTACAATTCTCTAGCAATAATTAAGCAAGACAAGCTTAGAATTATTGTACGTAACAATAATTTCTTTATTGTGAGGCTCATCATTCTATAGAGTACCCTTCTTGGGATATTTTATGAGCGTTGGGTGTGTACCTGTTGCTTGGAGAGAAACATTTCTCTGGTTTGTTATAATGGTAATTTTGGCAAATACAACAAAATTTAGATGCCATCAGTATAGCTAGTTGAAATACATACATTTTTGGTATTTTTGGTTAAATCTTTCTATACACATTAGTAGGCTGAAAAGTCCCCCACCTAGTGAGACGCAAAGGCTGCTCCAAAATTGAAATGGAAAAATTAAAACTAGTAATTGGAGAGCATGTTACAATAGAGAACCATATCCAACCAGTTAATGCATGAATTTGTAAAACTTATATCTATTATTTTGATTTGATTAGAAATAGTTTCTACTTTCTAGTTCTCCTGGGGTAGTAATGGGGTACTATAGGATCTTTGGTGTTGAGAATTGATTTTCACCCCACTTCCCTTTTTTTTTTTTATAATTTGGATTATCCCGTGTTTTGGTTTTAAATTCGTAGATATCGTCAGGTCCATCTATTCAAGATATAGTTCGTTTAGGTGTTCAATGATCGTTACGATTTTGTCTTTGTAAAAAGTGCTTCAATAGATTGAGGAGAAAAAGTGTTTATAAATGATTCATAACTTTAACTCTTAAGTGATGTAGAATTTTGCGGCTACCAAAACACCCTTATACTGCTTTAATAAAGTTACTAGTATTCCTCTACTCCAAAATAGACATTGATGGTTTGTTGAACCAGTAGAATATACTTATAAAAAGTTTGAAAAAGAATAATTTCCTAATGGCAGAAAGACTTAGACTACTAAAGGTATTTTACTAACCTTGTTAGCTCAAGAACATTGAAGAATGCAATAGCAATGCAGACAAATTATTTACAATAGTAAACAAATTAATGAATTATATAATAATAAATAAGCGGTGTATTCCTTGCAATAATCAAATAATCAAAATTAAAGAATAAATAAACACCCATTTCACAGTTGAACTGACAGGTCAAATTAATAGCAAATATGCAATTTCTGGTATAGACATTTGAAACTACCTTTAAAAGATGAATCCCTCAATCAAAGTAAACAAAGTATAATCATCAAATTAAAAGTAAAACATAACTAACATCTTATGAAAAAAGAAAAACAAAGTTTAACCTTGATCTGACATACAGCATTATATTCTTTCAAAGTATCATAAAAAACACTTTCCAAACTCAAATGCTCCATGAAAATGTATACTTCAAAATTGCCAACTTAATATAATAATATAGTCAAGCAGGTTGGTACCTTAAATACCAAAATAAATTGAAATTCCATTGACCAATGAGTCAAGACGGATCAGAAAATTGCAGAATAACTCATCCAGAGGAGAATTGAATGAAACCCCAAACTCTGGAAGTAACTGTGTGATTGGCTCTGCAGCTTGGACCAAACTTTGTATAATTGAAGGCAAACTGTTTCTAATACCATGTTCATGAAAAACAACTCTTTGGCAAGTTGGAGGCCCCATCTAAAGCCCAAAGATTCTACTTCCTTTGGATCAAAGACATTGGTTGGTGTGTTGGTATAATTAGCAGTTGTTAAACTAATAAGTTTGTTGAATTTTGATGTTTGTCTTAATTATTTGACTCGCTTGACCGTTAGATATTAATAGCATTATTGAGCAAGTAAAGTAATTGACAATTGATAAAGAACATAAGTTTTTGAGAAATTAGGTAATATCTTAATAATTGTGTAGGTGATAGACCAAATTCATCTATCATTGAATTCTTGTTTACCGATTTACAGTGTATTGAATTCTTTAGCTTAGAGCTAGTTGCTTTCTTCCTCTTTTTAGATTCTCTTGTTTAAATCACATCCCCTTTTTCGTTTATCATCTAAAATCTAAGAAATAGGTTAAACTGGTATTTCGACAATAATCCTTGCAAGATCATATTTTAGAACCCTTTTATAATTCTAAATTACTTGTTGATGTGTTTATTTGCCCAACAAGAAAACTTAAAAAGTAAAACTAGATCCGATCATATCCTTAATTTGTCCTCTAAAAGATACCAAAGTAAAATTTTCAATCATGATGAACAAGCTCGATACGACCATCAATTTGTATAGGTAAAAAGCAAAAAACATAAATTTAAACATAGGTTTAAATGTTGAGTAACGCTCAACAACAGAACAATCACAAATCAACTTAATCTTATTTTCAATAAAATATAACATTCAATTGTTTTATGTTTAACAAATACTAGTATGTGACAATGTATAATGCAACATGTAATAATCAAAGAGGTACTATTTGCACTAGGACTTGAAAATTGAAATCACTGCACGTACGTTGATCGTGGACATTTCAAAGGCAACAAAACAAACTTAATCACAAATTGCATTAATGACTTCCCTTGTGAAAAGATAACGTAGAATCTTTGGCAATTCGCATATAAAATGATCAATTAATGGTTCATGGGCACGCCTAAGAGAATATGTTAACTTTATGGTGATGCTACGTGGGGACCCAATTCAATAAGACAACAGATTTGTGGAGCATTAACACGATTATTGGAAGTGTGAGTATGTAATTACTTCAACAGGAATAAAGGGCTTTGCCTTTTATGCTGCTGGAGACTATGCGAAACGAATATTGATTTGGATTAGAAAAGCCTAAAACTTTGGGGACGTGACTTAAATATCTTTAATCACTTTAATAGTTTAAAGAATCTGGCTTTTATCCAAGACATCATATTTCTAATAATCATTTTGTCAATCGAAAATGAATTGCACACCACTTAAAGAACCTCAGACTTAGAAAATGCATATCATGAGATTCCCAATATTCCACTAACTTGATCAGGGAGACACCGAATAGAGAAGTGGAATTGTACGTACTTCGAAATCTATTACTGTCCTTTCTACCTAATTAAGTTAGCTCGGCACGTAAAAATGATCTTATTGGATTTTATCATTTAGAACAGTGTTATATAAATTATATTTAACACATTTTTATTTTGAAAGGAATTTTACTAAAATATTTGACTCTTTCTTTTATAATGAACTCATATAAAATTCACCTACCCATAAAGAGTATATTAAAATATTATATAAAATGCATGCTGCTAGTATATATTCTTTTATTAATATTTATTTATTTAAAGGTAAATCTCACTTAAAAATATTTATTCTACCACACCATAAATGAGACCTAGCTACTAATTTACAGACGTATGTATCGATACAATATCCTAAAATAAATTCTTCTATTATATACATATATAATTTAAAATAAATTGTTTAAATTTAACCCTATTTTTAACTTTAAGGCTAAAAATATCATCCTAAGGTGCTGGGATGTTATCAACATTCATGAATGATAAATTATGATATAGATCAAACTGCACTACAGAATAAAAAAATTATGTGTTATTATATAATTTTGTATCGATTAAGTTTATTATGAGTTGGAGATCATTAACAAATTAAACTCGAACTGTTAACATGCACCACAAGATACATCACCGCCACTCAAGAGCAGAATGATTCTGCCATAGAGGCTAACCGCGATAGACATGCAATAACTTTCCCCGGACACAACGCAGAACCGGAAATGCTCTAATATGTGTATCGTTTTGGCCTGGATTTATGCCTAGAGCAGTTTAATGACCATTAATTACATCAGCCTCAATCAATGAGATAATTTAATGACTTTCTGACTAATTAATCCACAACAGCTCAAAAACAAAATAAGCCTAAGTGGCCAGTGCACACTTGCTCCCGTGACACACAATAGACAAATCCCCTAAAAAATAAGCAACCACCAGTGGGAATTGCATGAACAAAATGAGCATGTATCATTCCGTTACCACACACAAATATGACACCACGCACCATGCAAGGGAGAAATACAATATATAAGTAGAAGGTGACACACCAATGAGGAACACACTCTTATTTCTAGTTTTTTTTTTTGTCATTTCTTGATTCTTACGGACTTAGTCTTAGAGTTCATCACCGATATTCGCCAGAAAATGCAGGAAGAACTACATAGTAGACTTGCTACAAAGAGTTCAACTTATTGAGTCAATGAAGAACATATAAAATTTTAAAATACAATAAAAAAATTAATACAATAACAATAAAAAATAATATTATTGTTGTCTTTAATTAAATAGAACAACTTTTTTAACTAAAAGCTATTTTAATCAAATAATCTAAACTCTCACTTTTTAATTAAACAATTTCTTTAAAAGTGAAATTTAACGTGGGAAAGGAAAAAGAGGAACACTTTTTTTTATTTTTAATATAATTATATGATACTTATAAAATAAATAAAATATTAAGACATTAAATTTATGTTAACTTTTAATTTTGAAAATTATCAAATTAAATAATATATATTAAAAATGATAATTTTACCCTCCCTTATTCTACAAACCTAGCTCAATCCACAAACATATTAACATACCGTGTGATTTATCCATGCCCTACATCTAGGGGTGTGGCAAAATGAGTTGATGTGTCTCACCTTATCACCAACTCGGCAAAAACTGGCCAACCCGCATTACATATATGGATTCAAAGTGATGATCTATCCCTTTTTGGTCGGGTTAGTCTGTTGTTCGTCAAAATTAAAATATTTTTAAAAATAATAATAAATATATTTTAATTAAATTTATCTTTTATAAATATAAATAATAAATATTTACTAAAAAATTAAATATATTATCTTAAATTTTGAATCAAAATTAGTTAGGCAAAAAAATAAATGCTAATAAATACATATAAAATATCAATTTTTTTTAATAAAGTAACAGGTTGACAGGTTGACAAGTTGGTCCGTCTCACTTTTTTTTTAATCTATTTTTTTGGTGGACTAAAGAAATGGGTTAAAATGAATTGATCTGACATATATAATATGTTTTGTCACTTCTATCTACGTCTGATTTGGAAGTTATAATCATATAAAATATAAAAGGGAAGGAAAGATAGGGTAAAATTTTAATAAAATAATAGGTTGACATGATTTAGAAGTTATAATCATACAAAATATAAAAGGGAAGAAAATGGAGGGTAAAATTTTAATAAAGTAACATGTTGACAGGTTGAAGCGGTTGATGGATTGAAAATCTCAATCCAACACGCTAAAGAAATAGGTATGAATGAATTGACTTGACACATAATCTGTTTTGCCACTCCTACCTATGTCCAGTTTGGAAGTTATAATCATACAAAATATAAAAGGGAAGGAAAGGGAGGGTAAAATTTTAATAAAGTAACAAGTTGACACAATTTGGAAGTTATAATCATACAAAATATAAAAGGGAAGAAAAGGGAGGGTAAAATTTTAATAAAGTAACAGGTTGACAGGTTGAAGCGGTTGATGGATTGAAAATCTCAATCCAACACGTTAAAGAAATGGATTTGTATGAATTGACTTGACATATATAATCTGATTTTCCACTCTTACCTACTTCCGGTTTGGAAGTTATAATCATACAAAATATAAAAGGGAAGGAAAAGGAGGGTAAAATTTTGAAAGAAAAAAAAAATGTAGCAGAAAAAGGAAGAAAAGTATGTCAAAATTTTGTTATTACTACAGGGATCCAAAGTTTAAAAACATATATATACAGGGTTTCAGAAAAATGTATAACATGTGGGGTTACTCAAACTTAAAAAAAAAAAAAATTAAAGAAAACTAAAAAATAGCTTTTGTAACTGATGATGAGTATTAGACAGCAAAAGTAACACTATTTACATGCTAAAGGTCCAAATAGAAAAAGGTATATTATTTTTGTTATTTCTTTCAAAATTACGAGTGGTTTAAAGTGTAATGCTTTTAGAGGTTACGTATAAATGCATCATAAAAAAAATAGACAGCTAAAGATAGTGAGAACCAGTAGGAGTTGCTTTAATTTGAGAAATGATTATGATAAAGGCTTAAGCTTTGGTTAGTGACTTAGTGGTGGGACATCTCCAGCAAAAACTTGAAACTAGAACTTTACAGTAAAATGATTTCGATTTCATCCCCTATATATGATTTGTTTTATATCAATCCATATCATATAGTATAGGTGTCAATATTCACTTGTCCGCATGTCAAAATTTTAAATAATCCAGAATAGTGAGCCAAATATTTTTAACATATTATTTGAAATTAGATTTGTATTATAAAATTGTGCATGCAGGTGATTTAACCCACTGGGTTTACTATACAGACAGCTCACGCGTCCATGGTATTTAATCCAAAGCCATATTAAACAAGACGAGAACTTAAAAGAAGAAAATGCATGCATACGAAAGCAACTTCATTACATTACAGTAATTTACATTTTACGATTTAAAGAGACATAAAACCTTCTTAATCGATCCAATCTTTTCTTACATCCACCTCTAGTCCTGGCACTAGATATTTATTTTAATAATTTGATACCCTTAAAAATAAAGTGAAATAAAACTTAGAGATAAGTTCCATAATTATACGATAAACTCGTCTCTAAATATTTCACTAGATATTTGAGTACCAAATTTAACATCAAACATCAGATACAAGCTCGATCATTCTATAATTGCACATCAAACATGGTTCAGCCCAAGGGCTTACGATATTATATTTTTTATCTACGAACAACTAGACATCGCAGAGGTGTCTTCATTTCCATGGAAAGCCTAAGACACTCCGAAAGATCCACGGGTTGCGCAGGAAGCCATATGAAGTGGCGAAGAAGTTGCGCGAGCCAGAGATGGGTCGTGGCCAAACCCAAGGCCCGGCCCGGACACACCCTACGTCCAGCCCCGAAGGGTGCAAGCCTCAAGTCCGATCCCATGATAGAAACATCTTCTTTGAGGAACCTCTCGGGCTTGAAAGCCCATGGGTCTTCCCAGATGGATGAGTCATGTGATATGGCCCACATGTTAACCATTGCTGTTGTACCAGCTGGCACAAGGACTTTGTCCACGTGGACATCATGGACTGCAAGACGGGCCCATGATAGGAGTGGGCCGGGTGGGTGCAGCCGGAGAACTTCTTTTACTATAGCCCGGAGGTATGGGAGATTTGCAGTATCCGAGTCTCGCACGTGACTGTTTTGGCCGATGCACGTGTCGATTTCTTCGCGGGCTTTCTTTTGTACGTCTTGGTGTAAAACCATCCTGGCCATGACCCATTCAAGGAGTATTGCAACTGTGTCTGTTCCTCGAAACACCATTTCCTGCTCAAAACAACAAGATCATAGCCACATATATAAGCACATCCACTAAGGTCTACATGAACAATAAACTAATGAATTTATGTCACTCCCGAATATTAAAATAATTAAGGGCTTGTAGATGTCGAAACTAATTAAAGTCTCACTGAGAATATTTATAGTGGCATGGCGCACACTATATTATTATTCTTTATCATGATCATTGATGAGGATACTGACAGTGAATAAAATATATAAGTTTATGTTTCAGAAACTTCTTGAAGATATGGCCATCTCATCAACAATTTAACCTAGGAGATTTTCTCTTATGTGTCGTACAATGAATTTATGCATGTCAACTAACAAGTCTTAAGATGATAAGTAAAGTTATCTATTAACCATTTTGTTTCGTTATGGAAAAGGATGCATGCTTTTATGGTTTTAAAATTTAATTATATATATTATTATCCATGGATGAGAGGTAAGGTCCACTGAGTGTGGGGTTTTGAGAGAGTACTTACCCACAAAATAGACACCATATCTGAATCAGCCAACCTTTCTTCTTTGGGCAAGGATAGCAAAGTGCTAAGAAAATCATTCTTGCCAACAAAACTCCCTTCTCTTTTTCGCTCCTCCACAATTTGTCCCACCACGCTACCAACCTTAGCCGCCAACTTGTGGCACCTTCTCTTCACCCCATGAAAGTCCAAAAACTTCAAAGGAAAATAATCATCCAAGTTCAACATCGCAATCAACTCGTACCCTTCCCTAACCATATCTCCCAACTCCTCACTCTTATCATTACTCCCAAAAACACTCTCCAGAATATTACAAAGAGACCCTTCCTGTAACACACCACGAACCTCCACCACGCCTTTCATCTCCATCTCCTTCCACGCGCTCTTCACCATGTCGTCACCCACGCGCTGTCGGAAACCCTCCAGTCCCTGAATCCTCCTCGGAGAGAACATGTGGAACGCCGCGATCCTACGTAGTTGTCGCCAGTAGGAACCGGATGGAGCGAAACCAATGGCACGCTCGAACATGAGAGCGCGTGCGGATTCTTTTATCGGACGATCCGAAAACGAGGAACCGAGTAAGATTTCTCTGGCGGTCTCGGGGTGGCTGCTTATAACAACGGGAGTGGGTCCCAGACTCAGTGCCATTAACCTCTTCGCGTTTAACGACGCGGCTAAGGCAGCGAGTTTTTGGTGAGCTAAAGAGCCCATGAGAGGCAGAGACCCAAGTATGGGCCAGCCCATAGGCCCAGTAAGTTTTCTGTTTGGTTTTTCGTTGGTGGGATAAGAGTGATAGTTTCTCCATGCAAAGCCTCCAGGGACAAGCCAATAGTTAAGGGAAATTGCGAAGAAGGTTATAAAGAGAGTGGTTTGGAACGTTGTTGTTCCGAGGCAAAGACAAACAAGGAGTGTTGTTGAGGGTAGGAGAAAGAAGAATGTTGCCGTGGGTTTCATGTTTGGTCAAAAGAGGAAGGGAAAAAATAGTGGCTGCGGCTATGTATGATGGTGTTATCGAAAGATGGACGTGTATCATGGGATATAGAGCATGTGGGGATCAATTGGAATATATAGGGGTGGAAAGTGGATAAGTAAGAGCCATGGTTAAGGTGACCATGGTTAATAAACTAGCACGCCCTCAGGTGCTATCTGCTATGACGTGTAAATATTCTTCGGAAGTTGCCCTATAACATGTAACTTTATGTTAGAATCTGACCCACATCCTCCCTTCCTTTTTTTTTTTATTTCTTTTTAAACACCAACACTGCTTGATTTTAATTACGAAAAAAAAAAATCAATAGGGAAATGCCGACCTCAGTTGTTGCAGATTTAAGATAAAGCATGTATTTTATTTACTTAAATATAACTTTGTCAGTTTGATTTTAATTTTTGAATTATATATTTCATTGATTTAAGTAATTCTGAATTTTATTTTCTTAAAAAGTAATGCATTGGCTTAAAAGTTCGCCTGTTGACGCATCGGACTCTGAAATACATTTCAATGATCCGATTGGTTCAATGCTAATCCAATCAAAGTAATCAGCTTAAGTATTATATTGATTATGTAACTTGTTCAATTTGACCCTATAACCTAATAATCAACTCAAACATTAACCAGAACATTATAATTACATTTATTCTTATTTTTTATTTTTTATTTTATAATTAATTTTATTCAATAAATTAGACTCCTTAACATTTTATTATTAAGTGTACAAAGGTCTGTGTACCTGTAAGTTCTTACTATATGTATGTGTTTGTGATTTAATAAGTTTGACCAATAACTCACCAGTTAAATCAACTTCTCAGTAACCTTTAATGTTATATTGACCGAATCAGCAAGTCCAGTTTTTTTTGTATTAATTTAATAATTTATACCAGTAAAAAAATATTAATTTATATTGGATTAATATAATAAAAGGTTGCCGCTCATTTTGTAATGGGTTTGGGACACCCCTTTTGTGTCCTCATATAGTTATATTCCTTTTTGTTTGCTGATTGAAAAAAAAGGTTTTTTCTTTTAATTAAATGTAATAGAAAACTTGCCACAAAACTCCCGTATTGTTGAATCATTACATAAATAGTTTAACAATCACACCACTGATAATAAAATAAAGAATGATAATATTCAGATGCATTATCTTTATTAGGTTCATTGCTTTAATTTACTCTTATTTCAAATGCTTTATAGATCATCTTTATATTGATTTTCTGTTCTTAATTATTTTATTTTCATGTACGTTAATAAAGCATTGCGGCCTGACTCAAGCTATTAATTCGTGTTTATCCATCTACGGCCTTTTAATGGTTATAATGTCACACCCAACCCCAAAATATTTGGCCAATTTCTTGGAGACTTTATGAGTGGAGAAATTACATTAATTCCCTAGTTAAGTAGTGATCGATAATCCATTCTCATGGGACGCACTTTGTAAGTTAGTCTTCGATCAGTTCATCCTTGACTTTTGCCATTGCCCATTGACATGCATGTATCTAATTGGCATTCGAGCATGATTTTTGTTTATTTTCTATTTTTAAAAGCTATTTGTTTTGAAAAAATAAAAATTAATTATTTGATGAGAGTAATTTTCAAAAAACTGTTTTTAAAATAATGTTTCTATTTTAGTTTTTGATAGAAAAGAACAGAACACTTCTGTTTTAATATTGTCTCATTTTCTTCTTCTTTTTCTAACCTTTAAAATCTAGTTTTTGAATATTATTTTATCAATAATTATTGTTAGACTGAAAACCAAACACATCTTATATCACTTTGGAAATTTTTAAAAAAAAATATTTATCGAAAAAAATAAATTAATTTTTTTTGGGTCACCATGATGATAAATAAATAAATTTTAACTTCAAGTATAAATTTAATTAGTTTTTCATTTTTAAAGCGATTTTTTATCTTTTTATAAATACTGATAACAAAATTTGTCTAAAGTGGCATTTGATAAAGAGTTTTGAGTTTTTAATATTTTATTTTCCTTACATTTCTTCTACATATTCTCCTATTTTATATTTTATTGATTTATTTATTATTCATTGCTTATTTTTATATTTATGTATCTTTCTTCCTTTTTCAAGTTTTTTCTCAGAAAATAAAACGGCCTTTGATCATAAAGTGTTTGAATGAATACGTGCGTAAGTGAAGCTCTTGTTCTGGTTGACAAGACAATTTGTTGTCTATCACCTCCTGTGTCTTTGGTCCCCATTTCCCAATCATCAACTCATGAAAAGATAAAATAGGAACAATAAACGTGCATCTTCAATATAAAAAAATTAATTTTAATTTATAAAAGTATATTTTAAACATGCATGGATACGAGAATGACTCGTGTGAATATACGGATGTTTTACTGTAGCAAAAAATATGGGTGTCTTACTAGTTAAAATAGGAAAAAATTATATAAAAAAGAAAAAAGAATTAATGAAATAGAAATAAAAAATGAGCATATTATTAAATATTTTCTAGGATAACATCAGGCTTCTGTTATACCCCATTAGTTAAAAGGTGGTAATGGACTGTAGTTTTGGGTTTTAATGCCCTTCCCCACTAAAAAAAATTTAGAAGATAGTGATGGTGAAAAAAGAAACGTTAATGGTACACATTCTTTTAACACTTCCTATTATAGAGTTATTATAGTATAAATATAATGTAGGTCGCATTGAATAAACGTATTTATTTCCTATATAACGAGATTCACTAAAATTCAAGGAGCTAAATATGATATACTTTACTCGCCTGTTCTTGTCAGGAAAACATGGATCCAAGAGAGGGTTTTATTCATGACACGTTCGACCCTAACCTTGATTATTTAAGAAGATATCACCAATCACCATACGACAAAGCCAGAAGAGGTAACTAAGAGAAAACAGCCCCTTTTTTTCTCACCATATTTTGATCCATCATGTTATTCAATTCATGTATTAAACAAGCATGCTTGCTTTCACGAAGAAGATCAGACATTTGCTCACAGAGTAGACCCCATATAAAAATGTCCCTGGTATTGCTTAGTAGAAAAGAATACAGAGTATCCGTGCATGTTATAAGAAAAGAATATTTCTTATTATAATTAAGATTAAGATGAATCGGTCAGGCATGTACATAACCAGATAAGGTCATGATAGTTAAGAAAAATACCAACACTTTTCAACTCTTTTTTTATTACAACGATAATAAAAGGATAAATTAACTAGTTGAAGTTAGTTACATGAATGACAAGATGTCATTCAATGTGGTTAAATACTAATTTGTACGTGTTTGTTCTTGTAAAATGGATACATTCTCTTCTTCTCTTCATCCTTTACACAGCCAAGAAAATCAAAAGAAGAAACAGAAAGTGAATGAAGAAAAAATTAGAAAGAACTAGCAAAAGAAGTTGAATATTGGATAAAGAGCTGGAGACAGTCTTGGCTGCACATGAAGCAAGTCCTTTTTCATGAACATGTTGGATCTGGAGAGTGGAAAGTGAAAAGAAAGACATTGCTATATATTGTTTAAAATGCGAGTCCAACAACTCAAAAGTCACAGTAACACCCCCTTAATAAGCATAAGCAACGAAATGTTGATGACATGAACTAATCATTTGATAATGCAAAGTTGTGTAGCCTGTATATAGCATAGGTTATAGGCTCTGCTATGTGTGTTTGTCGCTTTAGAGGCAGAATGTGCATATACAATCTATTGACTCTGAAAATAAGATTTGCTGAGCCCCCCCGACATGCTTGTATAAAGTTTCCACTTCCCCGTGTTACCGGCAAAGATATGTATTTAGTCAGCGGTCAACCACATTGCAATTTTTACTTTTAAGTGTAATTTTGGAAGAAGAAAAATTATTTTTTAAAATAATAAATAATAAAAATATTATTTCTCATACACGAGTGAGAAATAACACAAGTTCTTGTTCCCCTTTTTATTTATATTGGGTGACTGTGACTTAGCCGCACATGCAACAGATAAGGAATAGCAACGTCATGCCTTCACTTTTCAATACTGCTTGGATTCAGAAAGAAAAAAAGTGGAAATATTCCTGTTTTGGAGGGAGTGGAGGTTTCACCTGATTAGCAGTTTAGCACTCTGTTTTACGAAACAGCCAGAAAAGAAACACAGTGGAAATAAGACAAAGAAAAATACAGAGAAAAAAAAAAGATAAGAAATACTAGTATGATGAAATTTTGTATTGTTTGATTAAAGAAAAGTATACAAAAAATTGAAAAGAAATAATGTTGTAAAATTATTTGATTTATAAAAGAGAAAAGAGAAATTCTATTAAATATAAAAAATACTACTTTACTTTTACACACATATTGCGTAACACAAAGTGTGTGAACAAATAGAAGGATAATTAGTTTAGGAAAGTAAACACTTTATGTCCATTTCCAGCCTGTTTCTCTTCACTTAAGCGAGGGAATAAGACATAGTAAAACCCATAACTTTTAACTTAATCACCTTTCTATTTCACTTATATTAAACAATACCCTTTTTTATCCTCATTACGATTTCTACCTCCTCCGCTCATTTTTTTTATGTATTTCTATGCTAATACAGTGTAAATAAAGTTATGTTTGAATATATATAATGATGAAGATGGACATAAAATAAAAATAGAATGAAGTGAAAATAAAATAAGTAAAAATAAAACTATTTTACTATTTTACTTGCCTTCCAAAAATAATGTTATTATTTTACTGCTTAGATGTTTTAAAATGAAAGAAACTATTATATCCCATATTCTAAACTTTAATGATATTGAAATTTATCAGTTGCATTTCATTATTTTATCATTTTTATGCAATTCAAACAATGAAATTTGAATCATTATATTTTTGTTTTGTTTTTGTTTTATCCCGTTCAATATAACCTAATAATGAACTCAATTCTATACTTACATAACTTGGTGGTTGTTGGTACTGATGAGTTAAAAAATAGAAAATATCGATTAAGGTGGTTTAGGTATCTAATGAGATAATTTTTAGATACTTCTTTAATAACAAAAATTTGTTATCAAGAACTTGATGCAAAAAAGGTTGATGTAGATCAAAACTTATATGGAAAAAAAATAGTTAAACAAAATTTAATGAATTGTGATATAGATTGACGAACATAATGGAGAAAAATTATAAATTTGATAGACGGTTAAACTCATTGCTATCTATGTTTCAAATAATCATTCTTTAGTCATTTTTTCCTTCATCTTCTCCCTCTTTCTTCCCCTCTTCTTTATTTTTTTTAACCTCTTTATATCTATCATTTGATTCATCTACCAATGATTCTAATTAACTTGAATTAAAGGTGTTATTGATGTTAATGTTGAATCTATTTTACAATAAAGTTTTTACTCCAATATTAAATCACATGTTTAAAATATTACAGTTAAATTGATTATATTAAAAATACATAACATTTTAATACTATATTCTGTTTTTTAATTCTTTTCTTAAGGTTTTTAAAATTCCTTGACTCTAAATTAATTGATAATCTTATTCTTTATGTGAATCGACCTCCGATCCGAATCATACACCTATGCTCAACTATGTCCACATATATAAGATTGATGAAAATGCAATGACTTTATTTATCTTTGACAATTATAGATTCTTCTTTTATCGTAAGCTTTTTGGGTTACTTTGCTTTCCCTTTTCTTCTCTTTAGCATGTGAAGGACAATCCCTTACAATAATATGCCTTAAGTCACATTTCTCATTGCCATGTGTTACTGCAAATCTTACGGAATGATTCTTCCCTGCATCCAATAATGCAGTGTGCAAACACATCCACTCATTTACAGTTGGAATAAGCAAAAAACTGCACATGTGTTTCACCGTGGCATGTGCTGTTTACCTCGCAGCTGAACCCGTCACAATCATGTCTGTGGTTTTGGCCAACTATGTTTGTTTCAATTTTTGATAAATTTAATTTTGTAAGTATTAAAATAAAAAAAAATGAATTATAAAAAATAATTTATATTTCAAATTGTTTTAAAATATATTTAAAGATTTTTTTTACTTAAATATAGATATTTTTTATATTATGAATCGTGTATTTAGTCCTCAAGTATTGCAATGGTGTCAAATGAATTTTTAAGTATTGTAATTGGCTGATTTTAATTTTTAAGGCTTAATTTTTATAATTATACGATTGAAATTAATTTTTGAGAAATAAAAAAATACAAGTGGTTGTGATAAAAAAAACATTCAAGGACTAAGGAAAAATTTATAAATTTTTCAGGAATCACTTAATAAAGCTAATATAATGACAAAAATAAAATACAAAATAATTTTTTTTAGGGATCAAAACTCAAAAAAAATCAGGTACAAACATATTTAAGCATTGAATCTTAATCAATATATTTAATGGACCTAATTACGTACCTATCAACCATGTGATTGTGGACTATGCTAGTGCCTTGAAGAGTTTGCTTAAGAAAAATTAAATACACCTATATTCAGTATATATTTTGCTTAACTTATTCTAGAAAAATAATTATTTATTTTTATTAAGGCTCGAATATATTTTTGTTTCTTATAATTTGGATATTTTGTTTTTAAGATAAATTTTAATTTTTTTATATCAATGGGTGAAACTCCTTCCTATTTTCGACAAACTAACAATTTTTTTTATTTATTTTCATTCTTGGTTGCTTAGTAATGTCTTTCAACTCGGAGATGATGACATTTGTAGGCAACCTTTAACTAAATCTTGCTTCCTTTTTTGAAAATTGTCATAAAAAAATAAAGAAAAATCAAAACTTGATCAATCAGATATAATATCAAACACGTTTATACTTATAGGCATAATTGACTAAACCATCACAATCATTTTGATAAGGAAGAACGGTACCTATAGAAGAGATAATGTTATTTTCCATTATAGATCTTCTGTTTTTATTTTTGGTCATTTCCTAAACCAACAATATTCTTTAGTGTTAGATATGGAAATCCTAGTATTAGGATCTGGATCCAACATCATACCCAATGGCTTGCATACTTTGTGGGAACCATTAGTTAAGTGGGTTTATGTTTTCAGTCCCAACATATCATTAATTAAGTCTCTTTTATCCGATAGTATTAGAAGTATTTTTTCATTTTACCACATTTGTACACAAAAAAGCCGTACATTCTCTCTGGTACGGACGAAAACTTTTTCGCTGGTTCAAGTATTCTCTTTACCTTGCGTGCTTATACTTTATAGTCGCTAATATACATAAAAAAAATCTTTTACCCCTTGTATTCTAATTTTGAGATGGTATTATTAAAGCTCCTTTTAAGGAGTAGAGAGAGTAGTATTGTGCAACTCAATGACAGCCAATGAATCGCCTTGAATTAGTGACTAAATTAAATTCCTGATTTCATTACTGTCATGTCAAACCTAAATCCAATTACAGATCCTTTAAGCAAACCATTGATATGTGCTATAAGAAACATGCATGGTTCTCCAGTTATCCCACAACCCATGAGGAAAAGTTGTTCAATAAATAATTGTACAAGGCACATGTTTCTTCTTGATCCCAGAGTAGCATAAGGCTTTTGTTGTGGTTGCTACAAGACTCAGCTCTGATCAAAGTCACAGTACAAATCATGTAACTTACTCAGACGTCATGTATTGTGTGTAATTTGTTTGGTTCTTCTGAGCCAACTCAACTTTTGCACTGCACAACTTGTGCCTATACACTGTAACTTTTGCATAACTTGCGTCTTCATTATAACAATCTTATACTTTTGCAGTATACAATTGCTTTGTCCTCAGACAGTGGAAATGAAGCACTAGAATAACTCAAGTCATCAATTTTATATCAATTCTGACTCATTTCTTCCACATTTTCATGTGCATCCTTTATTTGTACGTCTACCGCATGGTGAATTGGGAGTGGGGTAGTACTGTTTAACTATTTACAAGTTATACTTGTAACCATGGGCATGGCGTGGAGTACTTTTGGTCTTTCCTTTTTTTGCTTCTTACCTGTGTTTAGGAGCATGCCATGATTGTCTTTCAATTATTATGTGTCAATTAATGCCCTTACCCTTTTTGGATCAATTATATTTTTTATGTAACGACTAACGAGTATTTTAGAAAGAATTTCATCTTCATTCTTGAAATTAATCATATATGTCAGCGAAATGTAATTTAAAACTCTGCATCGTGCTTCTTCTTTTTTCATTTAATAGCGCGCGATCGAGTGCATGTTTAGAGACCTTTATTTCAGAGTGAATAATCACTTATTTTGAAAAAGTTCTCTCACAAAGTTGAAAAAAAATATAGGAGATTATTTACCTTATTTCAGAGTAAATAAGTATTCACCTTATTTCTGTCAAAAAAAAGTATTCACCTAATTGTTGGAAAAAAGATACTAATTTCCTCTTCCAGAATCTGTTATGAATGGTCTTGCACAAACAAAATATTTTATACACAAACAATAATTACGCAAGTAACACAACACAATTTTTAATGTGGAAAACTTTTTCAATGTGAGAAATAAAAATCACGAGACCGATCTCGGAGTCCACCCAAATTCTTCACTATCAAATAAAGTGAGATTACAAAATGGTTCCAACAACCATTACAATCAACAAACAACTTCAACAAAAGTTGTACCAAACCATCACAAGAGGCAAATATACAAAATAGGCTTTTGTACGAAATTAATTTCTACCACCAGAAACAACAACTAACGAATCCCAACGGTCAAATTGACTTATTGCAAGAGAGGAACACACTGATCAAATTTGAGGACAATCCAACGGTTAAGAAAAGCGATAACCATTTCTCAATATCACTGTCCGAAACAAGACAGAATAGAGCAGAAATTATGATAACCTCTATTTGCAGTTGAAACAATTCCTCTTAAAACACTCAAATGAATAATCCGAACGGTCAGAATCTAATAACCGATTTTATTAACCGTTACTAAAAGTTTGAACGCGATCCAACGGTTAATTTGAGAGAAACGTCCCTTGCATTAAAACTGCATGCTTCAGAAAACGGTTTCAGAACCTGTTCGGTTTGGGAATTTCTGGTGATGCTAAAAGCCTCTATTCAAGAAACCAACCGTTAGATGTTAATATTGGTGAGTCACGAACTTTCTGTAAAATTTTCACCAAGATCTAACGGTTAAACAAGGAGAACGAGAAGATTGAAGAATGATAGTTTTTGCCCTTCTCAACATGCAAATTTAAATGTTTTCTTTCTCCTCTCCTTTTTCTCTCTCTTGTGGTTTCAAATTAACTGTCAACTTCTCAAAAAAATAACTGTTAATCTATTAAAGTAAGGAACCCTACTATTTCCTTATTGGGCTGGACTTGGCTTGGGATTCAAGCCCAACAAATCTCCCCCTCCAGTCCAATGAGGGAGATTCCAAACATCAATTATCAAGTGAAATTCATACCGACAACAATTAACTTGTTGGAAAATCAAGAGGGGTAATATCGGAGAGATTTTACACCAATAGATCATGAGTAACCATATAAGTGAACTAGACATCACTCCTTACTTATATAGTGCTCAACTTTTCTATTTTTATCCGATGTGGGACTATTCACACTTGTACTCCAATAATCTCTCCCTCAAAGTGTAAGTCTCTTCCACATGGTGGTCTCCCCCTCGAGCGGAAGTCATTTTCAATATTCACAAGTAGTAGCCCTTAGAGTTTATGCTCTAGTACCTTGTACCGCCGCAACACTTGCGGGACTCGCTGCCTGGCCTCCATGCATGGACTCACCTACCAGGAAGACTTTCGATACAATGGATCTCCACGTCCATGGATCCACAAACGCCTTCTTACTTGTCCAAGCCGATCACCAAGTCGAACCATTGACTCTAACTTCTCAAAAGTTTCTTCTCTATTGGATCATAGAACTTGTAGCCAAACTCATCAAGTCCATATCCAATAAACATACACTGTCGTGTTTTAACATCAAGTTTGGATCTCTCATCTTTGGAGATATGCACAAAAGCCTTGCACCCAAAGACACGCAAATGATCATAGGAAACATTCCTACCAGTCCAAACTTTCTCTGGAACATCAAATTGCAATGGAACCCATGGTATGAGATTTAAAACATGAACAACAGTGCTCAAAGCCTCATCCCAAAATGACATAGGCAACTGTGACTGTGAGAGTAAACATCTAACTCTTTCAACCAGTGTTCTATTCATCCTCTCAGCAGGACCATTCAACTGAAGAGTCTTAGGAGGTGTCTTTTGATGTAGGATGCCTTGTTGTCTGCAATAATGATCAAAAGGACCTGTGTACTCTCCACCATTATCTGTTTTGATGCACTTTAACTTCTTCCCAGTCTGTCTCTCAACTAAGGCTTGAAACTACTTAAACACATCCAACACTTGATCTTTTGTCTTCAAGGTGTAAACCCATGTCTTCCTTGAATGATCATCTATGAAAGTGACAAAATAAATAGCACCACCAAGTGTTTTTGTCTTCATAGGACCACAAACATCAGAGTATACTAAATCAAGTGTAGTTGTCATTCTTGAAGGAGGGGAACTCTTGAATGTAACTCTATTTTGCTTTCCTGCTAAGCAATGAGAACACTTCTTCAATGGTGCTTTCTTCAATCCTGGAAGCTGCTCCTTGTTGGCTAAAAGAGTCAAGCCTTTCTCACTAATGTGACTAAGCCTCTTGTGCCACAATTCCATTGTATCTTCATCTTCTACAACATTAATTTTCCCTGCAGAGATCCTTGCATGTGTAATATACAATGATGAACACTTCTTGCCTCTAGCCACAATCATTGAACTTTTAGTGAGCTTCCATTGACCATCATTGAATGTGTTACAAAATCCCTCATCATCAAGTTTTCCTGTTGAAATCAAATTCAAACAAATATCAGGAATATGTTTAACATCATGCAAGACTAACCTTGTGCCATTGCTAGTCTCCAAGCACACATCTCCAACTCTAATCACATTGGCCAAGCCATCATTACCCATATTGACAAATCCAAAATCACCAGATTTGTAAGATGTAAAGAAGTCCTTGCGAGATGTAGCATGAATGCTTGCTCCACTATCTATCACCCAGTTGGTCTCATGATATAAAAGATTAATTGCTTCACAATCATAAACAAGGAGGAAATCTGAAGTGGTAGTAGCAACTCGATCATCTTTACCACCTTCGTCATTCTTATTATCTTTCAACTTCTCTTGTTTATTATCTTTCTTCATTTTTCGGCAATACTTCTTTATATGTCCTTTCAAACCACAATAGTAACACTCAACATTGGCAAACTTGTTAGACTTGCTTCTTCCTTTATCTCTATTCTTTGGACCTCGGCTTTTACTTCTCCCCCTTCTTTCAGTAACAAAGACTTCTGATTGAGAAGACGAAACTTGTGTATTTCTTCTCATTTCTTCATCTAAGATACTACTCTTCGCCAAAACCAATGTGATTGTACCATCAAGGGCTGAATTAGATAGAGACATTCTAAACATCTCCCACGAGTCCGGCAAAGTACCAAGCAACCATAGCCCTTGTACTTCATCTTCAAACTTGATTCCCATTCCTGCTAGTTGAAGAATAATTCCTTGAAATTTATTCAAGTGATCAGTCGTGAAGGTACCTTCTTGATACCTTAACATCATCATTTGCTTAATCAAGAAGAGTTTGTTGTTTCCAGTCTTTCTTGCAAATAGTTGTTCAAGCTTGTTCCACAACGTTTGTGCATTAGTCTCATCACTAATATGATTCAAAACATTATCATCCACCCACTGTCTGATATAACCACAAACCTGTCGATGAATCAACTTCCATTCTTCATCAGTTTTATTTGTTGGTTTCTCAGTACCAAAGACGGCTAAGTGATACTCCTTCACATACAAAAGATCTTCCATCTTTCCTTTCCATACATGATAATTTGAACCATTTAGTGTAACCATTCTACTTGTATTAACCTCCATAATTAATCACAAGTCAACAGGTAAAATAACACAAGCTCTTGATACCAGTTGTTGGGAAAAAGATACCAATTTCCCCTTCCAGGACCTGTTATGAATGGTCTTGCACAAGCAAAATACTTTATGCACAAACAATAATTACGCAAACAACACAACACAATTTTTAACGTGGAAAACTTTCTCAATGTGAGAAATAAAAACCACGGGACCGATCTCGGAGTCCACCCAAATTCTTCACTATCAATAAAGTGAGATTACAAAATGGTTCCAACAACCATTACAATCAACAAACAACTTCAACAAAAGTTGTACCAAACCATCACAAGAGACAAACATACAAAATAGGCTTTTGTACGAAATTAATTTCTACCACCAGAAACAACAACTAACAAATCCCAACGGTCAAATTAACTTATTGCAAGAGAGGAACACACTGATCAAATTTGAGGACAATCCAATGTTTAAGAAAAGCAATAACCGTTTCTCAATATTACTGTCCGAAACAAGACAGAATAGAGCAGGAATTATGATAACCTCTATTTGCAGTTGAAACAATCCCTCTTAAAACACTCAAATGAATAATCCGAACGGTCAGAACAATTTTATTAACCGTTATTCAAAGTTTGAACGCGATCCAATGGTTAAAGTGAGAGAAACGTCCCTTGCAATAAAACTGCATGCTTCAGAAAACGGTTTCAGAACCTGTTCAGTTTGGGAATTTATGGTGATGCTAAAAGCCTCTATTCAAGAAACCAACCGTTAGATGTTAATATTGGTGAGTCAGGAACTTTCTGTAAAAGTTTCACCAAGATCTAACGGTTAAACAAGGAGATCGAGAAAATTGAAGAATGACAATTTCTGCCATTCTCAACATGCGAATTTGAATGTTTTCTTTCTCCTCTCCTTTTTCTCTCTCTTGTGATTTCAAATTAACTGTCAACTTCTCAAAAAAATAACTATTAATCTATTAAAAGAAGGAATCCTACTATTTCCTTATTGGACTGGACTTGGCTTGGGATTCAAGCCCAACACTAATTAATTGAATTATTAATAATGAGATATAGATATCAAGTTTATGATTGTCCATGTGATACCACAATCTTATGACAGATGCTAACGAAGTGAGTTCTATTGCATTAATTAAGATAAATATGCTAATAAAAGCATAGTTAGTGATTAATTTTAAATTGTGATCTAAAATTATTTTTTGGTGGATCTTATAATGTCAATAGGATATAAGATTTTTCTCATTTTTTTCTTTAATGATAAATTTCATTTTAAAATTTTAAGAAAAAAATTATTCTTTTTTAAACACATACGAATCTAATTTTTTTTTATAAAAATCTATTTTTCATACTAAATATCTATTCATTTATTTATTAAAAAATATAATAAAAATATTGAATTCAAAATCTTTACTCTTAAATTAGATGGTATAAAGGTTTTTATAAAGCAGACATATATAATAGTGTGTGCTTTTATGAGAGAAAAGAAGAAAACGTGGGCAGTACTGTGGGCAGTACTGTGTGCAGGTGCGACTGTGCAAGATGATGAGTGCAATCTAATAGTAGTCAATTAAAATTAAAAAAAAAGCAATTAAAGAAACAAAAGCCAGTTTAAGTGGTCGGGTAGTTATAGTTTCATTTTTTAACAAAATTTAACAGAATTAGTTTTAAGGATTTAATTACAAAACTTTAGAATTATAAGAATATAGTTAAAAAATTAAATTATAGAGATTTAATTAAAATTAAAAAAATTATAATTTAACCTAAGAAAATTTTGATAACAATTAAGAAAATCAAATATGCAGATAAAGATAAAATAAAATTGATTTAATTTAAGGTAATCAAGAAATATTATTTTTTTAGAGTTATATTATCTCCAATAATTGCTTACAATTAAGTAATGTTGTTGGAGCATACAACTTGATATTGTTTATACAATTATTGTTGTTTAATTAATATACAAGCAAGATTGTTTTTTTCTTTCAAGGTAACTAACGTTGCTTAAAAATTGTTAAGATTAAAATCATGTTTATTATGTTCTAAAAGAGAGAAATTAATCCATTATTTTAAAAAAGATAAATTAATAAATTTAAGATCCACAAAATTAAAAAGTTAAACACTCATTTTAATAGCTTTAGTATTATAGTAAATTTTTTTAGTAAAGTGCTTAAATAGTTAAACCTATGTGGTGTTAAAGGACCCACAAAATGTTTTGTCAGTTATGATTTTGACAATATACTCTTTAACATCTTTAATAATAATGATGATAATAATTATCATTATTATTATTATTCGTAATATTTATATGTAGTTAAATTTAGTTTTAGTTTTCCAAAAAAAATATATTGATTTTATTCTTTATAAATTTAAAATTTTGAAAAATATTCTCTATTGTCATCTATTAATAATACAATGCTACTATCACTATGTCACTAATTATGTCACTAATATAACACATTACCACTATGTCATATATATATATAATGGGATTGAGTAAAGGATAGGATATGTTTGAAAACTGAAAAGTGGAGAAATAAAAAAGAAAAGAAAAGTGATATGATATTAACTAAAACCGTACAAAACATGTCTCATAGTACAAGATTAGCTTGGCCTTTCCTTTTTTGTGTTAGGCCCTTATAAAGGTAATTGTAATATATGCTTGCACGCGAGTTGGTTTCTTTTTCAAGTTCAGTGGCTAACGAAATATCGTTGGCATCAACCCTTCCTTGAGTCATGGATACTGTATTTTGAGTCATTTAATTTCTCAATGAAATTTTGTTTTGCCGACAGTTTGAATTTCTTTAATTATCCTCGACAAAATAATAACATTCTGTTAAGTCTTTAACAAATGAGTAGCACATATACTACTTTATTCTATTCATCTTATCCTCACACCTTAATTTATCCATCTAATCTCTAGCTAATTTCTCTACAAGCATTACTTATTTTGATACTTTAATTTATCCATCTTATACAATGGATGAATAATCCATTTTGCCACCTCTAATTGAATGAGGGTATGGTGTTGTTTTTTTTGTTCTTTTTATCGGTATGAGCCTATGATGCTATATTCGTTGCTGAGTACGTGGTTACAAATTTCAAGCACCATTATGCATTATCCATATAATACAAATTTCTAGTGTATCACCACAGGTTAATTAATTATAGGGTTGTATTGTATAGTTCCAGCAAATCATATACTTTAATGTCATACTTGGACCACTAAGGAATTTTCGATACACTTAATTTGTCAAAATATTATGGGTCACAGATTGATTAATTAATTCTGTAAAGTTTTAAATAATATAAATAGTAAACTATAGCCGGGATTCTCCATAGTTCCAACTTCCAGAATGCACGCAGTGTGATCTTTTAAAAAAGCAACAGAGATTTTGGCTGACGAAAGCGTCCAAAAAATATTCAGCATCTATCCAATATTTTCTATGCAATTTTTGTTAATGTTGTGTTATATATTGTTGTCCTATGTCATGGTAAAATATCTTCAGCAATGTTCATATCAATTAATTATTTTTATCCTAAAGTTGAAGAAGACGCGTGGCTATCTTTGCACCCATTCAATCTAATTGCTATTGTAGTTTTAGCATGGGAGGGCTCCACTTTTCCGAAAGCATGAAATCATGGATCTAAAATACTAGAATTTAGAATCTAAAATGCATATAATTGCGCAGTGAAGTGATCATGATTGGATAAAAGCACCAAATTAGTGGCCCGTTTAGAGTTATAACAAATTAATTCTCGTATTATTTGAATATTTAAATAAAATACTAATAAATGATACTCCTATTACACAATGGCTCAAAATTAAGAAGATCATATATCATCAACACATGCAAAACCAAAAGGATTCTACAGAAGACGGTTTATTAAATATAAATATGGAAAAGGTGGGTTGTTGTCTTTGAAGGAGAGAAAAAGAAAGGTATACCCTGTAGCAGATTCTTCCGGAGACCCTTGGAAAAAAAACTTAAGTGGAATCAAACTTTTGATACTTTATTATATATAATCCTAGGTGCATATATATCATAGATTTATTATAGACTCATACCCCATGATCGACCCAATATATGTGAAAGCAATAATAAATGATAATAAAATGATATGAAACCGTGCGAAATCACCTTCCCCTTATTGGAAAGTGACCCATAGGCCGCCTCAAGCACCACTTCATACCGTTAAAAGAAAGTGGTGGGCCTTGTTGCCAATGACCAGCAAGGCAATCATGAGAATAGTTATTATCATCGCTCAATTTCCTATATATACGTGTAACAAATCAAAGATAAATGAGATAGGATGAGGTTTATTTGTTAAAAAAATAATAATATAGATAGAATAGGATTGAACAAGTAATGAGTAATTGGATAATTTTTTTATTATACATTGTTTGTTTGTTGGTCGATATATACTATAAGTAATTTTGTGTTATATTTTGTTTGATATAATTATATATATGTGGTAAAATAATATAAATTTTATTATAATATCATTTATACTATGCAGTGTTCGATTTGCATTAAGAAAAAATATAGAATAAGATTTTAAATTTTTTTAAATTATTTTATTATTTAACATAAAATTTATTATCATGTTTTATTAATATTTATAATTTATTAGTCTTGTGATATGTTTTAAAGAATTATTTTATATTTATTGTTATAAAAAAATTTATAATTTATTAATTATGTTAATATATTTTTAACTATATTTTATAAGTATCATATTATAAATTTTAAAAAATAAAATAAATTAACGAAATGCATAAATAAATTAATAATAATTTATCATATGTCATAATTAAAAATATTTTACAATCATATAATGTTATTAAAAATATAAAATCTTATTGGGATTATTTTTAGTAATATGTAAATTCAAGATTTCTTAATTATTAAATATTGAAGAGTAAGCTTTTTTATTCAAGCTTGATAAACTCATAAATCTTAAACAAAAGTATATTATTGATAATATTCATAATCTAAACATGATAAACTCATAAATAAAAAACAAGTCTATTGTTGATAACATGCAAAATAAACTCTTAATTAACACATAAATTATAAATGTATCTTGTCAAGTAACACATATAAATATCATTGATATTCAAATAGTCAAAATTTCATCTATTGTCACATCCTCCTAATCTTCCTCAAAAAAAATTTTTTGGAACTCCCAAAAGAACTTTTTATATTGTTGACGGGGAAAAAACATTATAACTAAGTCAATTTCATCTTCTTTAATTAATCATAATTTCTTAACCTTTTTTCTCTTTTTTAAGGAATCGACTTTGACACATTTTTAATGTAAGATCTTGAGCATGTATCTTGAATTTAATATTGATCTTCACTAGATTTTCCAATAAAAAAGATGCACATATATCCATGAGAATGAATTATTGTGGAATAATCTTTAATAAATAATAATCTTTTTCTATTTCCCTTATATCTCAATCAGATATATCACTAAATAAAAGATAAAAGATGAGAAAAATTTTGAGAGATCTTCAATCTTATATAATTTCATAGTATCTTCACAAAAGTCACTTAAAATCTCAATGTAAGATATATGATTAAATATTGTTTAAGAATAATTGATTTAAAATAATGGTGATTAAAAATTATTTTTTTTTATTTTAAAAATTATAAACCACAAAATAAAAAATCCTCTTTCATATCTCTGTTTTTTTTTCCCAGATCTAAAGCAAGAATCACACCACCAAACGCGTCCACTACGCTCCCAGAAGGATAGTTCTCCAATTCCCTCAACAACTTCTCGATGGAGCTCTTCTTTCCCTCGATGGAGGTCTCGAGCTTGAACGCCACGACCTCGTCGGAGGAGAGCTTGTCGCGGTAGTGGCAGGGTTCGAGAGAGTCGCTGGCTGGATGAGAGGGGGTGGGGGGGGATGGTTCGCCGGTTGGTTTGGGATAGTTGGCGACGCGACAGTGGTGCGCGTGTCGGGTGGAAGAGAAAGAAATAGGGAAAGGAGATGCGCGGTGGCGATGAAGTCGCGGAGGTACTCGACGTCGAGGGTGATGGTGGCATGGATGAGGGAGGTCACAGACGGAGGTGGAAATGGAGGGGGCACATTTGTCGGCGGCATCGCGGAATGGGGCGGCTAGGCATAAGGATAGGCGCGGTGGTTGGAGGCGGAGGAGGCCGGTGAGGTGGTGCTGCGGTGCGGACATGGATGAAGAAGATGAACAGGGAAACTGGGTTTTTTAATGGTTTATAAATTTTGAAATAAAATTAAGATAGTGGTAGTTTAAAATTGTTATTATTTTTAATTAATTATTTTTAAAAAATAAGTTAACAGAATCACTAATGGTGTTAACTTAAATAAGAATAATAAATAAATAAATAATAAAACATAAAAATCTAAAAATGAAACTTTTTAAATTTAATATCTTAAAATGAAATTAAAGTAAATTTAATGGATAAAAAATTAAATTAAAGATGCATTCTACTCATGATTACACTTTCCTTGATATTTTTGTGCTGTTTGTTTTCATGTTAAGCCACTCAAGTTTTTAGTTTGATTGAGAATTATGTCAAGAATAACATCTTTGAGGAAACACTTATCCTCTCTACAGATGCAAAATCGATTTTCTTTATGTTCCTAAAATCCTGTTTGGTGAGTACCTTTTTTTTATAGAGGTATTCCTTAATTTTTCAAGGACTAGTTGAGTGTTAAGATTGGATGAAATTTAACTTAATTTTTTTTTGGATAAAATTACTACGATTTAAGCTTGTAGAATAACTTTTTGAGTGAAATCTCTACCGATAGTCTTAATATGTTTTTTTAAGACTATATGGGTGTAGTCATCCCAACTATATTGATATCACTGCACCTCACTACCAACTGCAGAGACCAAATACCATTAAAGAAGAGACAAAGAAACAAAAGCCATGGGGGCAACACCAAACCAAGGCACAACAAGGACTATTTCAACTTGTAACAGGTAAGATCCTGTTTATCCTCTACACAAAAAAACTAGAAACAAAAATTGGGGTGAAATCCCACCATTGAAAACCATATGTTAGTACCATGTAAGGCTAACCTATTACACAGTTATTACCTTCATAGTAGATATGACCAATAATAAAACCCATGTTTTTAGTTGCATGGAAGAATGTAGTAATAGCTGCAACGTGCGGCTAGTACATTCTTCCATCTATTTTTTAATTGCCACTGTATCAAAGTATCATGTTTGAAAGTTTGCACGATAGTCTTAATACGTTATTAACATTATCTCCAGTAATATTGGGAGTGTAATTCTACCACTTTTTAAATTAAAAATAATTAGTAGTATTTGAGGCAAAATCAAATCTGAAGTCAATTTTTTATGTCAGTATTCTTAAGTCAAATTTAGTTCTAACTTTTCAAACGTAAAATTATTATTTTATTTGCTACACGAAGGTAAAAGTTATATTTGTGTAAGTATTTATAATTATATTTTTAGAACACTGCTATATGGTATAAAAAAATTTATTCACAAGTTATATGGAGGAAATAATATTGTTGACACAATGATAAAATTGTATCTTAGTAAATTATTGGGGGACTTAATGGAGTAGAAAATTTTATGAATGAAATAAAATACATATTTTAGTACTTTTCCATCCATGGCCCATTCACCCAGAAAATAGTCTCTAGAGCAATGCACTCAAACCATTTTGGATTTTTTTTTTGAAACATTAACCCATTTCCAAAATAAATTTGAGATCGTAGGTTTCCAAACCAAAAATAGCAAAAGTAATAATAAAGACATACAAACACAAAAATCATAACACTCTTCATAAGTTAGGGAATACAATATCAAAAGTGACATTTGCATTTTTTATATCTTTTATACTAACATGTAATTAACATATACCTTATATTTAACTTTTATTATTTAATGACAACTAATTTCATATTATTTTTTTAGGGATAAACAATTTTATCACATATCCTAGATATAAGGTGATATGTTTATAACATAAAAATAAGTAATTTTCTATATAATAAAATAATTATTTTTTATGGTTTTACAATTCATCATTGAAAAATTAAGGAATCACATAAAATTTTCTCAAATAAATAATTTTTTAAATGATTTTACAATTCCTTAACTTAAAAATTTATATAACAATGCATAAAAAATAATTTTAATTACTATAATAGATGGTTTTACTCATATAATGTTATTTTAAGTTAAGCAAGACAGTAAACAAATTAGAAATCAAATGCAAAGTAAAAATACTCGGTAAGGCCACAAATAAAGGTTAAACTAATTTGCACATTTTATCAACTATTTGGTAATTTTCAATTAGGTTCTTGACTTTTTAAAAAATAAAATTGGATCGTTAAACTTGTATTTATTTTATACATATTTTCATTTTATTATTCGTATTAATATAGCTTTACACAGTTCTTAAGGAGTATTAGTTTTGATAATTGATATTGTTAATTTTGTTAATAATGATATTTGTTCAGGGTTTTAAAAGAATATGTGTAATTCAAAATATTACAACAAATTAAAACATATTTTTATTATGCATTTTGTTTTATACACAATAAAATCATATTTTCTTTATGTATTAGGGATCTAAATTAATTAGGAACTACAAAAAGATGTTTTTGTTGTGTTTTTCAACCAACAAAAATATGTTTTATTATTTGTCACCATCCAAAAATGTGTGGGCGTGTGACCATATATAAAAATATAAAGATTATATTAGCTCTATCTCGGAAATATTATTAGAGAAAATAAATTTCAAATTTAATGACAAATTTATTTATATAATTTTTGTCTATTTGAATGGTGCATCTTCATTATTGTTGTTATGTATCCCTTCCCTTTAAAGAGATTAAAGACATCGGCAAAGAGTTACACCATCCCCGATCGAAAGAATTGTTGATTCAATGCGAGTACGATTTGCTATATAGTTGTTGAATTCGAGTGTAGGCTCCCTATTTTGCCATAATCTATCTTCAATTTTATCCTTGTTCTCAGACATAGCCACCGTACCAAGCCATAAGTGTTGTCATATGAAATTATTCCACCTTTCTTCATCAATTTTAACAGCAGTTCGTGATACTTTATAAATTTTTTCTTGTCAGTGTCCACAAACAAGTAATCAAATATTTCTTCATGTTTGCCTTGCAATTTATCGCATTTTGTTTTTTTATTTTTCATTCTTCAAATATCAATTCAATGACAATATATAAAGGATGTTGAATATTAAATGTGATGTAATTGATTTATATAAATTGACAATTCATATAACAAATATATTAAATGTATCATAAGTTATTTTTAACTTTTTATTTCAATATCTTATACAAATTTTCCTATTAATTACTAGTTTGCATAAATTAATATCGTATCTAACTTTCACTATATTTCTATTGATTATTAAATGAAATTTAAAATGAGACACTTAATTTTAATAATTAAATAAATTTAAAGATTGAATATAATTTTTTAAAATAAAAGAGACAAATCAGTCAAAATATGAGATCTAAAATTGTTATCAAGTAAAAAAAAAAAAAACTTACATTTATAAGATCTTGGAGGGCAGATAATGCATCCGTTTGGATAAAGTCAATTTTGTGCTCCACTCCTGCCTTCTGAATGAAGGGCAATCCAGTCTCGTACGCTTCTCTATCGACATCAATTCCTATTATCTGGATCATTCACAAAATTATTTTTTCACTTTATTCAGTATTTTATATTTCATATATACATATATGTGTGAATTTAGAAAACATCCATATGAATATATGAAAGCATGATAACAAATATGAATATTGTTGATTCGCGAATGTGATACCAGCCTTGGCTGAGATTAAATAGAAAAAAAAAAAGTAAAACGAGTTAACGAGGGATGGTAAGACCCAAAGAAAGAAAGAAAAAGAAAAATGTTTCATCGACACTCAAGTATTGGAAAAAATAAAAGATAAAGAAATATAGATGTAATGTGATAAGAGAAAATAAAGGTTGTCAATGAAGTAGTTACATTGTTGTGATATCCATAAAAAAATGCTCAAAAACAAATGCTAACATGATACCTTGCCATCAGAACGAAGAGCGAGAGCTGTAGAAAGAAGAGAATAACCCGTGAATACTCCAGTTTCAAGTGTTTTCTTTGCGTTCATGATTTTTAGAAGAATGGATAGGAATTGGTTGCTGAACTAGTTGTTTTATAGATGTTAGGTGTGTGTCTATTGACTTGCTCTAATCTGTGTTGCATTTCACTCACCCAATTGGAGGGGGTACCAATCTAATGAGGCTAGGTGGTATATGCAGCATGTGATTTAGAGATCCTTTCAACATTAAATTGCATTTGACTATACTCAATATAATTCCTCATGTGCCAAATCTCATATACAGCGGCTACAAACAGACTTGGCCAAGAAAAATTGGTGTCATGCAAGGTAGGATGTGAAGGGCCTCTAATATTTTTAAATGTCCATTCCTTCACATCTAATTGGTAGAAATCAGGAGGGACATTGAGGGATTTCCAAAGTTGAGCAAGAGCAACACAATTCTAAAAGATGTGGGAGAGAGATTCATCAAGTCTATTACATATAATAGGACAGATAGTGATTGTTATAATACCAATGTTAGCAAGGGTCAATTTAGTAGGTAAACCATAATTTTGTAGGACCCTCCATAAAAAGTCCTTATGTTTTTAGTGTGAACATCACTTTGTCAAATAATTTTCAAATCTGTATAACTTGTTTGGGGTTTGAGAAAGCGATCAAATGGTAGGCTGTGTTGGTTGAACATCAGGGGTATGGTTCCAGATGAATTTGTCATCCCCAATATTATTAGGTCTTGGATGCACAGAAGCTATAATATCCAAACAATCTAAAACGGGAAGCAGGTGAGAAAATTTAGATAAATTCCATAGGCCACACTCATCAACATATTCAATAACCTTGGATGGCACCTATTCACCTAAAAATTGACACTCATTTAATTTGTAATTGCCCATTTACCACCTTTCATATTCCACTGCCAAGTGCTTTCAATCGCCCTCCAAACCTTTGAGCAATTTTGTTTCTTTTTTACTAGTGGGTCTGAAACAAATAATCTGGTTTTTGTTATAGAGATCTTCTGGCCAGAGAGAAGCTTAAGACATCAAGGCACTTCATGAATCATGATAGTATCCATATGATCAATAGAGGCTTCCCGCAAAGCTAAAATCACTATACAACACATTTGGTCAAGGAATGATATCACTATATATCATTCCTTGACCAAATGTGTCTCTTACAAGTTACATGCTTACTTAAAAAAAAATCTAGAAGAAGAAAAGGAAAAATCTGTAAGATCGATCCAGTTAACTAATTAGTAATTATAAGTTTATAACAGTCATGAATTAATTTGGCACATGCAAATATATAAATTGTATGTAAATCTAGTTTGAGGATAAGCCCTGGTACAACAGTAAAGTTGTGTCTTGGTGACTTGTTGATCATGAGTTTAAATCCAGAAATAGTTTCTTTACATATGAAAGGGTAAGGCAGGATACAATATCTCTTCTCCTTACCTGCGCATAGCGTAAAGCCTCTGGGCAATGGGGTAAGTAGTAGTATTTTATGTAAATGTAGCTTACTTAACCCCGTATTTCTGCAATGTTGTCTCTCGGAGTTGCTTCAATTGCTCGTGCTCTTTGTGATAGCCACTACTTTCAAAGATGTACTACTTAACAACATATGCAGAAAATTAAAGTTAATATTTGTATTTGTAAATTGTCGGGAAGTACAAAATATTTATCTTGATTGAATTAGGAAGATCACACAAGCTGTATACATCGGAATAAATGGTTTGCAAGAAGTTAGATTTTCTGAATGGAGATGAAGATTTGCAAATTCTTTTCATATTATTTTTGGGCAAACGATGAAGCTAGAGTGCTAGATTGATGATTGATTAATAAAAAAAAAACATACAAAATTGATAAATGGGGCTTGATGGGGTTGCTGATATCGAGGTGTTTCATTTTGCTTGCAGAGAAAGAATTAATGATTATAGCAAATTTAAGGTTTATAATATTATATTAGATGTATGAGATTGATTTCAAGTATATGCATACATGAAAAAAAAAAACTAGGCTTAATTTAATTACCTTAAGGAGTGCTGGACTTTTGAGGAGGCCCTTCTGTGCTGATGAGCCCTCCATATTTGGAAATAACTCATCCATGGTTGGAGTACAGAGCAAATTGCAGGGTGTCTTTAGATAAATTATGAATTTCTCAATTTAGTGGCTGTAGAGAAGAATATAAGGTTGACCTTTGAGATGAGAAGCATCATTCCCTACGTGGCAGTCTGCCACACTACCCGTCATTCTAAAACGAAAACAATTAGTAGTTGATACTTCAGTATTAACGTCTAAAGAGGGAAGGGAAAAAATGCAGAAATGATAAAAGTATAAATATGACAGATAATATGATATTTTAAGAAAAAGAGAAATTAAAAATAGAAGATACTATCAAACAAGTATTTGAATTTGTATTAGCTGTATGGAAGATGGGCACCGGATATACCGTTGAAAGTTGAAATTACTGTGTAATGGCTGATGTTTATAATATTAAATAGAAAAATGCTAAGTCAAGACATTTGAGACGGAAAACACAATGTCATTCTAAGCTAAATTTGCTAAACACCATTTATTTTATTCTCGTTAAAAATGTCATTATTGGTGACAGAAATAAACTGAATATACTATTTATTATTTACAGACACACAAAAAAATGTGATAATCATATCAACTCCTTGATGTGGTGGCAAATCAATGATTTGCCACTAATGTTTTTGTTATGTTATCAGTTAACATTTATTTGATTATAACTAAAACCAGAAATTTTAAATTTTAGAAGGACAAACAAAAATACATTTTTAAAAGACTAAAACAAAAAATGAGATATTTTATAAGGATCAATTTGTTATTTAAGTCAAAATTATATTACAAACAACCTGCATCACATGGGAAATGGACAGAAAACTGTAACCAAATCATGAAACTAAATGAATTCAAATGAATTTTAGGATTAACTTTAGTTCTTTAACATGAATGGAGATTGGAGATGTACAAATTATATGGTGAGTGAACTGTAGAATGACAAAGTGGAAATTGAAATCCCTTTCTCCCGTATCATCCCCCCATCCTGAGAGCATATCTTCGTTTGCACAACTAGAAAGTCCATATTCAATCAAAATGACCATGAGAAGATATACACCAATTGCATATTAGGAAGTGGCAATGTCATGAATATCAAGGCCCCAAGTGAAATGTGATTAAATGTCCATCAAATTAGAAGCCAATGCCAAAACAAATAAAAAATTAGAACTTATACAAAAATCTCAATTTCAAAATGTTGAGATAAGAGATCGTATCAATGATATTCCTCCCTTTCAGGGATTGCCACTGTAACTGAAGAATGTACAAGATCAACACGAAAGCTCCAAAATCATCTCCTCTGCCACCAATCTGGGATTTTTAACCTCCGGTTTCTATGAACAGAAAGTTTGACCCCTGGAAGCTTGTGCTTGACCTGTCTCCACAGCATATCAACAGCATCTTCTCTTTTTGGGGGATACTCGAATTCATAATGATGGGAGATGCTTTTGAGTTGCCTCCACATTTCAGTCCATTTCTCCTTTGGAAATTTATGAAGTTGATCAATCATGTAGCCAGGCTGTAATGCCTCTTTGAAAGAGAAGAAAACCGAGAACTGGGAGTAGTCAATATCATCCTCAAAAGGGAGTTCAATTTGATCACTCACAATGACCGGAACGCAGTGACTCACAATGGCATCAAAAAGCCGACAAGATGATGGTGTGTCTCCTGCTGGATGCAAACAGAACTTTGATGAACGCATCCCTTTAGATGACTGTTGTATCGAGATCAGTGAATAAAGGAACACTAGTTACTGATTTTGGCATGATAAGGAAAGGGGAATAAAAGGAAGATTAAACAAAAAAAAATGACTATGATTCCTCTCCCTTGGCAAAGAAAGTAACTCATGGTTATATTGCAAAAAAGTTTCAAAGTCTCTGCACCCTCAAAATGAAGCATGTTTTTTATTCAGGATATCATATGAATGTTTTTGAGAGAGAAAGTGAGAAATCTAAAACTAGTATTCTTTCACCAATGCAAGATTTATCAGTTCTTATTTTGTAATTTATCTGAAATATCTTTTGCTTTTTTAAAGGAATCCTAGCCTTTCATTTACAATGAAGAAAAAAAATAGTTGTATACCATAATCAATCTTTTAAACGGTTAACTATTCCAACTAAAGGAATAAGGTAAGCAAAGATCAATTACATGACTATACTGCATACCACTTTTATGTTTTCTTCTGTAGCAACACTTCTATCATAGTGAACATCATCATAACCAGCCAGTATCTTAGCTAGTTTAACACGGACAATCCCTTCCTGCAAACATCACAGACACCACAAAATCAATTTTCATGGAATTTAAAGGAGAATGCTCCTCTAAACTGAGATTGGCTTTAAAATGAGCAAGTATGGCTATATCCACATTTGAATTTTACTGAGTTAAGATCACAATGCACTTTAAATTAAACCAAGGGTGTGGATATGGCCTTACTTGCTCACTTTAAAGACAAAATTACTTTAGAGGAATCTTGTCCTATTAAGAAACACATTATTCCTTCAACTAACTCTCAGTTAGACATACATCCTTCCTGTAAGTTCTCCCTCGGAAGAAAAGCAATGTGGAGCGAGACTTGTATGGATCTTGAGGCTCATCATCTGTAAAAGAGTCCACAACATGCACATATGGGGACACCACATCTTTGTTCAAATTAGACATGCCCCTAGGATAGCGACCAAAATCCACAACAACCTGAATCGATTCATTCAACTGATCTCGTAGGAACCTAAAGGCATTGGGGTGCGTCATGGGAAATACATGGTCTCTACCTCCAGACCTCTGCCAGTATTTGGATTTCATTAATAATTCCATTAAATCAACCTGACACCAGAAACAAGCCCTGTTTAACATTAACAACAGAAATTTGTAAAACACTAGCTATGATGCACAAATACAGGTACAACTACAAACTATAAAACAGCCTGCATTTCTAAAAAAAATCAAGAAACTATATATCATACATAAAATCCATTACATATCAACTCATAAAACAATTCAAAACAAAAACACTAACAATTATCACAACACAATATAAATAAGTGGAGAAAACGGCTTTTATGTTCCACAGCACAAATTTCAAACATGACAGAACACTAGCTGTTCCGGATCCCTCTCAGGACTCAGTCCTACAACTAAGAATAAAGCCAATGTGCTGGCCCAACAGCATCAAGCTCATTAGCTGATACATAAGGCCTAACAGCAAGAACCTTCTGGCAACACACCAATCTCAATACAGTCGCAATGTGCCAGATCTGATGCCAAAGTTTGTTAAGCAGACTCAAAGGGTTGACCCTTGGAGGTATTTCTCACGCCTCATCAAGTAGAAGTATCACCATAGCCTATAGGAAAATAATATAAATAAATCATATAAATAGGCCCATTCTCCTCCTGTAACTACAATTATAAAACACTGACTTAGCGTTGGAATCCCTGCAGGTACATAAGCAGAGTTCAACTGGTGCGATCCTGAGAATACTTCATTAAGATATTCCTACTTTCTAGACTGGTGAAACCATTAGCATTCATCAAATTTCTTATGATTTTCAGCATCTAATGCGTTCAACAAACATCATGTATCGTAAATCTTCAAGTGATCATACTAATCGCGCGTTCTAAGGCTAAACATGCAAAACCTAGCTGTGAAAATAACTCTCGTAGCATAGCATTTGAATGATTCACAAATCAATTCGGAACAATTGAGAAACCTAGCGACGCACCTGTAATTGGCGATCAATCTGCGTGGCGGGATCCTTCATGGTGTGGCCGTGCGTGTTGAAGCTGAGCGACGAGAAGAACGGCACGAAGAACGCTTGGGCGAGCTCCGGATCCGAAACCCTAACCGCTTCTCTGCCCTCGCCGGCGTTGAGGAGCGACCCCATCATCCAGTACTCCACGCTGTGCTGCTTCTTCAGCCCCCAGTTCACCGGCCACGCTGGCCAGTCCTCGACGGTGACGGGCATCTCCGCCTCGCTCCGGCGGTCAATCATGCCGACGTTGAATCGGCGAGGGAGATCGTACATGAAAACCCGAAGAGGAGGCTCGGGTGCACAAGGAGCAGGTGCACCCGCGGGTAACTTTAGGCGAGGGAAGAAATAAGATCGAATGTCGAGGGTGCCAATGAAAATTGAGTAAGAGAAGACGAGCAAGAGCACGAAGATGAACGAGAGAACCACTTTTCCATACATTGCAGTTTTTTCTTCTTCTTGTTTTGTTTTATGAAATATTTTGGGGAATAACAGTGAGAGCTTGATTGATGCTTGTACGTTATTTTCTTCTTCTTCTGCTGGTGGTGGTGGTGGTGGAGGTGGTGGTGGTGGTACGATTTGCTTTCTTAGCTCTGCGATCAGTTGCGGTGTCCATGGATCATGTATGTCAGCCAAATCTGAAGGCCAAGAAGATGCATTTCTTCCAGAGTGACCTTATGTCGTTTTTCTAATTTAATATTTAAATGAATAGTTTATGTATTAATGGTGAGAATAGCTTTTATATTATTATTTCATCACAAATTTTATAATTGAAAAATATAATAATATTGTATACTAGCAACACATAATTTTCTTATATAACAATATTAATAAATAAATATAAGTCTACTTTATTATGGAAAAAAAATTAAAATATTGCAGTTTTAAAAAAAAATTACAAGAATATTGTTGTTTGAAATTTATTTACAAATCCATGTCAGTCAATCGCGCATACACGGGACGTGTTCAATCATGCACAGGGAGAACGTGAATGGAGCTCAATCACGTACAGGGAGGACGTGATTCATCAGGTGTTGACACGTGTCATTTGAGACACGTGTCATTTTGTGGCGCAATGCATAGAAACTTCGAAAGTCCATAACTTTTGACTGGGATGTCTGATTAAGGCAAAATCGGTGGCCATGCGCTTGAAATTGAGAGGAGAAGCTGTTGACAAGTCCCAAAAGGGACTTGGTCAAAAAATTTTCCCAAAAGAGACCTCTAAGTGTCTCAAAATTGCGATTTAATCATCGAACACCCAAAAAAATTCTTGTTTTCTAATTTTTTATTTATTCAATTAGTGAATTGAATGCTATTTGTTATTTTTCTAATTAATTCTCTTAATTTTGAGCATTTCAACATAAAATACGCCTCCATCGGATGTTTCTTTCAAAATTTATGATTGTTCAAAGTTATATGAATCATCAAATTTAAAACCTTACAATTGCTAAATGCATCCTAGTTTTTGATAAGTTTATCCACAAATTTGAAAATGGTTAATTACACCCCATTTTTTATTAAGTATAGTTCAATCTTTTCTTTTAAATCTTAAAAAATTATGAATGTTTTTTTGGCTACGAATAGCATTCAGGGGTCTCTTCGGGTGAATAGAATTTTTATTATTGTGGCCTTACCATTCTTACCGAGTTTGGCACTGCTCTACCAATAACCTTAGCATATCCCTGTTTCATGTGTATACAGATTAAGAAGCCACAGAAATGTAGCACAAACTGGTACTTGAACTGGGCACTAGGTGTTGTTGGGATGATTCTAAGTGTACTGGTTGTCATAGAAGCCATTTGGGGCATAGTTATTGAAGGCATAAAGGTCCAGAAAAGAAACATTCATAATTTTTTATAGGAACAAAAATAAAAAATTATACTTTACATTTTTAAAGGATTTCAGTTTAACAAATTAAAAAATGACAACATTGTGCTCGCAACACTAATTTCAAAAATTGAACAGAATTATACTGTAAAATTGATGATGCATATAACTTTGAACAGTCATAAATTTTGAAAGAAATATCCGATGGAGGCGTATTTTATGTCGAAATGCTCGAAATTAAGAGAATTAATTAGAAAAATAACAAATAGCATGCAATTCACTAATTGAATAAATAAAAAATTAGAAAATAAGAAATTTTTTGGGTGTTCGACGATTAAATCGCGATTTTGAGGCACTTAGAGGCCTCTTTTAGAAAAAAATTTTGACCAAGTCCCCTTTGGGACTTGTCAGCTGCTTCTCCTCTCAATTTCGAGCGCGTGGCCACCGATTTCGCCACAATCGGACATCTCAGTCAAAAGTTATGGCCTTCCAAAATTTCTACGCATCACGCCGCAAAATGACACGTGTCTCAAAATGACACGTGTCAACACCTGATGAATCACGTCCTCCATGTGCGTGATTGAGCTCCATTCACGTCCTCCCTATGTGTGATTAAACACGTCCCCGTGTGTGCGCGATTGACTGACATAGATTTGTAAATAAGTTTCAAACAACAATATTCTTGTAATTTTTTTTTTAAACTGTAATATTTTAATTTTTTTGCCACTTTATTATTCATTAAAATATACCTCTTTATTTTGGAGGTAATAAATATGCCAACATTGACAGTTGACTATTGAATAAGGAACTTTGATTTTCTTCTCAAGTTCTCATTCACTTGTAGTTGATTTTTTCCCTCGTCCCTTGTAACAATAAAAATAAATTACATGTGCACTTTGATTTTTGGTAGTTCTCACACCAGAAAAAAAAAATATAGTATTCACCGATCAGGTTCTGGCAGATTTGACCGTTTTAAATTTTGCATTTGCACTTTCGTAGTTTTGAATGCAATGTTCATGCTTTATAAAAAACGCAGTAATCACGATCTGATAGAATTAAACACGCATAAGAAATGTAAAACTACTATTCGATGTCTCAGCGTAAATTTATTGGTAGATGTGGAGAGAGAAGATCTTGATCCACATTTTTAAAAATTTTCCAAACACACTATCAACCTTTAAAAAATAGATTGAGTGGGATTTGATGTACTAACATTTTGAGTTTAATTTTTTTATCATCTTAAGAGTGATAATTTATCCCTAAACTCAAGGGTTCTTCCAAGAATAATCTTGTTCAAAACCTTGAGGTTTGTAGTATTTTCTCCGTAGATTTACAGTTTAAAAAAACTCTAGAATTCTTACAAACATCAATGTATCATGATTGATTCAAGTTTGAGGATAATTTGATCCAAAACTAATATAAAATAATTAGTTTAAGTTAGTTTAAAAGTAAGAAATTACAGTGGACAACATAAAATCAAATAAGCCAAATCAAATATGAGTTGGTTTGGGTGAGTGTATATATAACTTTAATTATAGATTGAAATTTATAGAAATGTGTTTATGGGGATGATGGCTTAACTTTGGACATGCTATTGATTATTAGCGGACCATGTGTCTTGATACAAATGGTTTTCCTCCCACTAGACCTATAGTCCATGTTTGACCACTCATCTTGACCATGGTCATTTGCATAAACCTCCAACACCAATCTAGATCTTGTGTCCTACCACTGTGTGCTGTAACATGAGTTGCTCACCAACCCTAACTTTAGTATAGGATTCCCTATCAATTATCAAATGAATGATTTACATTGGATTACTTACCAAACATATTATCACAATTCAATAGTATTAATAAATATGTTTAGCCTCCAATTTATTCATCCCCGTATCATTGTCACATTCTATTGCCACATATTATTCAACTGCGAGCTTGATTTGCACCCTCTGTTTGATTTTTTTTTTTACTGTTTTTTCTCTTCTTTTGCACGAGTTCACATCTAGTTAAATATATACACCAAAAGACCTCTATCTTCATGCACATTTTTTCTCCACCTACATTTTGCACTCTACCAGTTTTTCACTTCTGCATTGGATACTTTGTGAGTGAGCATCACCATGAAGTTTGGCCCACGTATACTTAAAGCACCCTAAAGTGACCTAAAAAATGGGCCACAATAAGAGAATTATTAGAAAAATTGCAAGAGAATGACTGTAAAATAAGAAAATACACAAAACTTATCTATAATAAATAAGAAATATACATAGATCAATATGTATTTTTTTATACATAATACGTATAATTTTGTATTCCTTACAAGTATCATATTTTTGAGATATTTTTGTTGGCACATTATTAGACATTAAAGCTAGTTAGGTTTAAATATGTTTTTAGTCATGATAGTGTCAACGACAATTATGGTAGTGATGGTGATGATTTTTTCCTCCACTCCTTTCTCTTCCCCTCAGAATTTTCATAAGTCACCCCAACCCTGTCCTCCAACACCACCGCGTATAATAATCAAGGCTAAATAAATAAAAGAAAAAGAAAGAAAAATTTAAATTTACAATATTCCGTCACAAAAAGCATTAGCGATGGATTTAGCGACGACCAGAGAGTGACGCGGTGAGCGTGGGAACTGGCGCAGTTAGCGTGGGAGGTGCGCCAGAGTGGCGTAGTTAGCGTCAGAAATGGCGCCAGTAGCACCAGAGTGAACCAGATGACCAATTCTTTCGAAAATCTGGCGCGGTTAGCGCCAGGATGCGGACTGGGGGCCTATAAAATACCATTTTCGCGTTTTGGCCAGCAAAAACGCTTCTTCTTCTTCCTCCCATGCGTTTTCTGCCATTAACGACTAGAAAAGCTTCATATCTTCTCCATTCTTCATCTAAATACTTTCCACCCAACTAGAAAATTGTTTAGAACTCCTCTATGAGCTAGATTTCAGCTTCTATTCTTCTTAAGAACCATCAATCAGAGAGATCTGGTTCTATAGGGAACTTTGTAAAGCTTGGATTTTGAGAAGAAAGAAGGCGAGTCAAGGACGCTAAAGCTTGGAGAAGTGACCCTCCAGACTTCCTCGACAGTTTAGAGGTAAGAAACTCATGTTTTACCGATTGATTTGTGAAATTGTTCTTGGGATGAATAGTGACCCATTTGTGTTAGGGCTGGAATTAGGTTTGGGTTCTTTAGGAAAGTATGATCAGGAGGTTGTTCTAATGGAAATAGAAATTTGAAACATGACTTTTGATGAAGTTTGATTTTGGCTCTGAGATATGTATGAGTAGAAATAATGTTGGTTAAATGGAGGGTAGTATGTTGAATATGGGCTTGGGTGTTTTTACAAAAGATGTCCAGAAGGCTGAGTAAACGGTGAAAACGTGTTGGAATAACTATTTTAGCCAACTTGATAAGTGTTGATATTTGGCCTGGATAAAGGCAATTGAACTGATTGATTAGCTTATGCAGAGTCTTTGGGAGACTCTAGTACCGTGGTTAGGCCGAGATAGACCTTGTTGAGGGTCTGTGAGTAGCCTATAAAATGAGTAGTTCTGATAACTCTAAGATAGAAGACAGAGAGGTTTAAATGGAAAGGAAATGCTTTGCTTTTCTTTTAAACGGTTGAGGATCGTTGATGATTCTGCTTGTGTGTGCCTTTGTATAGGGCGTGACACAAAGGGTGTCGGTGGCGGAGACCACAGTCCAGGGATTGGACAGCAGAGCACTGCATTGCCAGGTAAGCTCTTTGTTTTTGGGAGTGTTTTCCACTGACTGTGTTCCACCATACTCCGAGGGAGTGATGGTTATTGTATATCATGACGTATGTGTGTTGAGATTGTGAATTTATGTTTGATTGAGAACATGTATGATGTACACTATGATAGTGTACTGAGAACTTGTATTATAATATATATATATATATATATATATATATATATATATATATATATGCATTGTTCTGTGCTTTATGGATGATTGTGTGCTGAATAGATCTTCTGGCCAGTAGATAGATATGGACCTCCCTAGGAGTAGAGCGCAACTCCTAGTTTGGTTTACTCACGTAAAGGGTGATGATGATCCCTTAAGACCAAGAGATAGGTGGTCCCGTTGCGGTTGAAGCCTATTCTTGGAGGTACCATATATCGTGCATCCATGCGTAAAGGGGTAGCTCCCGATGGGATGACACGGGGTGTGAGTTCCAGTCTCACACTAGATGCTGATGATGATGCATCTTTTTGAAAAGGGTGATGATGATCCCTTAAGACCAAGAAATAGGTGGTCTCGTTGCGGTTGAAGCCTATTCTTGGATGTGCTATGTTTATGTGTTATTGTGATGGCATTGTGATGCCTTTGATGTATCTCATCATGGAAGTGAGCCAGGGTGAGGAGAAGCATCCAAGAACCCTGAGCTTACTGAGATTGTTATCTCACCCCGTGTGTGGGGATTATATTTTGCAGGTGATACATCTGATCAGAGATGATGAGTCCTGGGCGGAAGGCCCAGTGGGGGGACAAACATGGTATTGCTGCTTGTGCAATGTTTGGAGAGCTCTGTAGCTCACTGCTGTGTATTTATGATTATGATTTTGTTTTGTACCCTCGTGTGAGGAAGTGATTTGTGAGATCAAGGCACTTTGTGCTTAGTCTTTTATTTAGACACAGTGGGTGTCTTGATGATGTATATGTAAATACATGAGGTTATTCTCCGAATATATCTGTATAGATATTATAGTCCTATCTGCCGTTATTCACGTTGTTTTATGTAATCTGGATCGTTAAGGCTATTGTGGTACTTCGGCATTCGTTTAGTTTATTGTCTATACGTACCATACATAATGAATCAAGAAATATGGTTTTGAAAACGCTTCCGTTGTTTTCAATCTTTGGTTTTAATTAAATTAATTGTCGCACTTATCTGATTAAGTAATATGTTAATACACCGGATGCATACAGGGTGTTACACCGCGCGCCCCACCCTGGACAGATCCATGCAACCCCCTCATTGTGCCACCACCCAACCCATAACCATCACACCATCTTCGCTCTAGATCTAAACTTAGTGACCCCAACACCAACCACGCACATCACCACTACAATTCAATAAACATCGAGCCATCATCCTACCAAGACCCACGACCCCTATGCGAGCGACCTCAACCTCTCTTAAAAGCCTTTCAATTCACTCTCATTCTCTCTCTTAAATAAAGGGTTTTGTGTGCGTGACTCCCCAACATAATCGTGTCATCAACACCATCCCTTGCACTATCATGAGCCACGACACATCCACCGCTGTCACCTATAGCCTCCTTGTTCTTGTCAGATAGGGGGTAATATTTGGCCACAAAGCATATTTCCACATACAAGGTTTTGATATTTGGGCGCACATAATCATGTTTTCATTGGTGGGGAAAAATATATATATACACAACGGAAACATGATTCCGTTGTATAATTGTTAACTCTTTGGCAAACGTACCAATTTGTCCAAGTAGCAAATAAAACGGTAAAATCAAGTATCAAATTTACAGAGACTTTGATTATACTCAGAATTTGTATACGTCTAATTGTAAGCAATCAAAAAAATAATTTTTGGGGTTTTTAAGTGATGATGTATGTAAATATAAATGCAGAATAAAGTAAATTGAAAATTAGATTAAAGGCAAAATGCAAGATTATGTAATATGTTGGGTGTTCAGCCTACCAAAACTACTATTGATGCAATGTCAATGATCTTTTCACTATTTAATATTATTTTACATATTATTTTCATCTTCTAATTTACTCTAACCATGATCCCTCATATGAAAGAGCCTAAATTACTTAATCTCACTCCTGATCCCTGAGCAAGTTACATTAATTAATTTGCTTTAAGAATAGAGATGTATATTTAAGGCTAAATAACGTCATTCTATCTCTAGATATGAATTGTTTAGATGTTCTTTCCTAGTTCTCAGAGTATAGACATTTCTGAATGCATAAACTTTCATAACATTACATGCATATGAATGATCAAACTACAAACATGACAGAAGATTTAAAAAATAACAATAATATGAAAATAACATTAAATAGAAAGTAACAATTGTTACATTAAGAGTGTTTGGTTGTTGAACCCTAACAATGAGTGATTTAGCCTCTCATTGTCATGAAAGACTTACAAAATAAAGGAAAACAAAAGATAATGGTAGAGAATGGAGAAAACTGGTAAAACAATGGGCACAAGTCACCTTATGTGGAGTGAATTCTTCTCTCATTTGTGTTTTCTGTTTCTCTTTGGCTTCTGATTCTCCTTTGCCTCTGATTGCTCACCCCTTTTTATAACCAAAATTTTGATTTATTGGACTTTTTTTATTGGTGACTCTCTAAACCCATATATGCACTTTAAGCCCAAATCCTTAATCCATATTCCAAGTCTTTAATGTGTAATATTATAAAAAATACAACTAACACACTATAAATCAACTAATTTTAGCATTTATTGGATAAAAGTTCAAAAAAATTAAATTTCTATGTTTTAGTCTCAAAAGAAGCATTAAAATAAGAAAAAGGAGATAATTGCTTTATAATTTAAGTGCATAATTTACGTATAAATAACAATTATCAATAATATACAACAAGTATATGTTTTGGTTGTTATATTTTTTTCACTACTACTTAATCCAACGAAAACAAGATTTTACTTTTACAAGTGTAAATGGAATTTTTGGGTTTTTTTTTTAATGTGCACGGGGCCATAAACAAATATGATAGTATTAATAGTTGCCCTTAAATGATATTTTTAGGTTCTTGCTATTTATACCTCTTTTTGCTAGGTACATCCTATACCACCTTTCTACCTCCCAATTACCTATTATATCATTTTTCCTTAAATAAATACACCCTTTTTGCTTTATGGAAATGTCAGAATTGAACATACTTAATTCAGAAATATATCTATGGAACTATTACTTATAGTTATGGATATACACTTTAAGAAAGACATTTCAAGTAATAAAAAATCATATCTCAATCAAAAGTACTTAAGAATCGTTGAGGGTTGAGGCTTGAACCGTTGAGGTAGACTTGGATTAGAAAATTAATGATCATCATTAAAGGAATAAACCAACGTCAAAAGCTTTGAGTTATAATTAAGGTGTATAATAGATGAAGTTAGTCATGAACATACCTTGAAACTTAGTGTCACATGAAAGAAAATACAAAATATTATGTGCTATTGATGAAAACACATTAATATATAATGACTATATGAAGAAGATGGATTAAAATTACGGTTTAAAGAATAATAAAGATAGAATGAAAAATAAAATTTTAAATAGGATTTAAAGAACCGCAAGGATAGGATAAAAATAAGAATAACAAATATGGATATAAGATAAACATTTATCTTGTCAATGATTTTTTTTTTTTGTGTTTATCATCAATGATCTTAATTCTTAAGTGATATTTTTTTAAAAAACATATATCTATTCTAGAAACATCTTTGAACAAATTATAGTTCTAGAGATATATTTATGGAATAATTATATTTAATTCTAGAAATACATTTTTGAAAAGCAAAATGGGTGTATATCTTTAAGGGAAAAGGGTATAATGGGTATTTGGGAGGTAGAAAGGGACACGGGGGTGTACTTAGTAAAAGTTGTGGTGTTAATAGCAAGGTCTCATTTTTATGGGTTTTTTGGAGGTTTTAATGGAATGGACCGTGGGTTGGAATAGATGTTGGGTCTCATTGCTCCGCCACAGTTCCGTATCGCTGAACGATGAGACTAGGGTTTTAAATTCTATTATATAAACTCCGTCATTCCTCCTCCAGTGGTGCTGACAAGCCAATCCTTTGTGTAGGTGCTCAACCCTAGTAAGCCGCCATGGTATGCCCTTCTGTATTTCTTCCTCCTCTAGTCCATTACCTTGCTTATTTGAATTAGTTTGTATCAGATCTCCGATCCGTGTTTTCATGCCATGGTTAAATATTATTCTTTGCACATCTGTTTCTGCAGGTGAAGTACTCAAGGGAGCCTGACAATCCAACTAAGTGTAGGTTTTATTCACTGTTTCCTTTTTTACTTTTTCATATCGATACTTATTATTCTCTAAAACGACGGCGTTTATGGTCTCTTTCAATCTGAGCCTTTTTTTTTTTTTATCGTTTTTCATATGCAGCTTGCAAGGCTAGAGGGGCCGACCTTAGGGTTCATTTTAAGGTGAGTCCTGTTTGTTTCTTTGGTTTGGTTATTCTCTGTTTAATTATTTTTTTGAATAACGATGCCAATAATGTATAACCAATTGTGGACTACTCACATCAGTGTTATAATTTCTTTTTGCATACACTTTGTTTCTTAACTAGAGTATGGTTTGATTGATCGTTAGAATCATAGATACATGAAAGTATGCTTAATAGATACTGCTTAATAGAAACACTTCAGGGACAGCATCCCCATTTGAATGGCTTTTTTGTTTGTTCTATTTTAAGAATTTTTTTATTAGTTACTTAGATAACTTGTTCTGGGAAATTACAAAAGACTATACAGCTTTTCTAGTAATCTAACCAGAGTGGCTTGAGAAAAAATATCTAAAACTTGAATTTTTTTTTCTGAAGCTAATCCAAATGAACTAATTGTCATCCTCTTCATTATATTTTCCCTTAACTGTATTAATTTTACTTGAGGCTATCCTTTTTGCTCTAGTTTAATTTAATTTATATTGGGTGGGAAAATCTATTTAAAACAATAAATGAAGTGGAATAAACCTGATGAAAAAAGCAGGGGCATGCTGCCGGTGTGAGCAGGCCTCTCGTAACCTTCAGGGATATAATAACCATTGTTATTGGGTGAACCTCTGTTCTCTGTTTTTAACTGAAAGGTTCAGTAAATGATGGAACACATTGATAAAAGAAATTTATGAAAACGTTTAATGAAGTTGAATATACCTGATTAAAAAGCAGGGGCATGTTGCCTGTGTGAGCATGCCTCTCGTAATCTTCAGGGATATAAATAATCATTGTTATTGGGTGAACCTCTGTTCTCTGTTTGTGACTGAAAGGTTCAGTAAATGATGGAACACGATGCTTTTGTTGCATCATGAATTTGATTCATGCTGAGCTTGTTTTTGATGTCTTCTTTTTGCTATTTATCTAGTGGTGAGTGTGTAACTTTTTTACTATTTTGTTTACATGTTGAAAATGATTTTTTGTAGTTTAAAGGGTAAAGCTCAGTTACAATATTCATCATATGTGATTGTCTGGTTAACATCATTACTTAAAAATGTTTGTGAATTGATTTTTTTACAATTTGCACTTATTCTCTTAAATATGAGATATATTGAGTAGTTGTAAATTAATGTTTCAGAATAACCTGATGAGAAAAGCAGGGGTCTGTTGCCTTTGTTACCAGTCCTCTCGTAACCTTCAGGGATATAGTAATCATTGTTGTTGGGTGAACCTCAGTTCCTTGTTTGTGACTGAAGGTTCAGTAAATTGTGGAACATGGTTTCTCATGAATAATTTGGGTTAGACTTTTTTTGGTAGAGGATTGTGCAAATCATCATCATATTGTTGCTATAATTATGTCTCATACAAAAAGTTGTATTGCTTCTAATTTTTATGTTTTGTTTTAAAAACCTCAGAAAATTGATTTTTTTTACCCAATGGGTGCTGTAGTCTACTGGATTTTAGGGCACAGCTCCCTTGTAACTATTTGGCATGGCTACCATTATTGGGTCAATATATATGTTTCTTCTTTGTGAATGATGAATGGTGTTTCATTGCTGCTGGAACAATACTATGGGGTTTATTTTATTGAGTTATATCATTTTCCTAGACTTAAGACATTACCTTTTAAATTGCACTTTCAGAACACAAGGGAAACTGCCTTTGCAATCAGGAAGTTGCCCTTGGTCAAGGCTAAAAGGTACTTGGAAGATGTTCTCGCCCACAAGCAGGCAATTCCATTCAGACGTTTCTGTCGTGGTGTTGGAAGGACAGCCCAAGCTAAGAATAGACACTCTAATGGCCAAGGGCGGTGGCCTGTCAAGTCAGCAAAATTCATCCTTGATTTGCTCAAAAATGCTGAGAGCAATGCTGAAGTATGTCTATATATACTTTTTTGTTTGCTTTTCCATATGGCTATTTTATGCCAACTGTTTCCAAATTTATTTAACTGAATTTTTTCTTTTCAGGTGAAAGGTTTGGATGTTGATGCACTGTACATTTCTCATATCCAAGTCAATCAAGCACAGAAGCAAAGACGCCGAACATACCGAGCCCATGGAAGAATCAATCGTATGTTTGAAATGATGTGAATTTTGTTTTAATGGGTTATCTTTTACACGATTTTATTTATGGATACTGTTTTTGCAGCTTATATGTCATCTCCGTGCCACATAGAGTTGATATTATCTGAAAAAGAAGAACCTGTGAAGAAGGAGGTATTTGATTTATCTACTTGTGTTGATTCTCCCCCCCTTTTTTTAAAGTTTGATTATCTAATTCTTATTCTTTTGTTGGTTTGTAGCCCGAGACTAAGTTAGCAACAAGCAAGAAATCCCAAACTCTTCGAAGTGGCGCTTCATCTTAGATTACTACTTAATTGTTTGAGGCACAATATTCCTAGATTATGTTAAGAGGAGAATTTTGTTTGTTTAATTTTTGTTATGGTTTGCAATCGAAAAACTTAGTATGTTTGGATTTCTTTCGGTTTTTCCTTTGAATGGATATTTAAAAGTAATTTCAAAAGAAATACTAAGTATTAGAAGATAAATTGATTGTTAAGTGGTACTGGATTTTTTTTCTTGTTTTCTTCCATGATTCTTTCAAATTCCTTTTATTCAAAATTAGCATCGTAATGAAACTAAAAATTAATAATTTTGTTAGTGTTCATAGACAATAACCACTAGTAACTCGAACATAAATTTTTATGTTGAAAATGTTTTTGAATTACAAAATTACAAAATTGAGTCATAATTTTTTCTTGCTTTAAGGTTTGCCACTTTACGAGCTCACTCGTGAAGGAAATATGTAGACTTGGCAGTTTTGTTCGTGTGTTTTCTTGGATCATGTCAGTAATGTGATGTGAAAGCTAGTTTACGGTGGAAATTCTTAAAAGAATGAAACACTCCGTTGATTTTTTTTCCTTCATCTTTAAAAGAAATGTGTCTATATAGAAGCTCTTGAATGTTTTATGACTTAAACGAACATTTTTTATATGAAAGCAGCTTATTTGTAACCCTAAAAATAGTAGCTTACTCTTGTGCCTTTTGTAAAAAGAACCAGTCTTCATCTCCCGTTTTTGACTTTTGTGCTTGTCCATTTTTCATCTCCTGTGTGTATAATAGAATAGAAGTCCATAAAATCTAAAGATTTTATCAACTAAAACATTTTAAGGGGTTTCCATTTAGAGTTTGCAATAGCTTTTATCAACTACCCCCTTCAAGTTTCTGTCTGCGAAGTGATTTTTCCAACATGGAAGAAGCATTTTCTGCCGTTTTAGAATGAGAAACAAGTTCAAGTTTTTGGATCCGATCAAATAAAATGGGTTTCAACCAATGTTAGTTTGCTCCAAATGCTTATGTTTGTGAAGGTATCTTCATCTTCTCTTTTCATGGAAGATTTCAACTCTTTATGCTCCCTAGCACACACAGTGAAATGGAGAAGTACCAACAAGAGCATTATCCCCTGGCAAAAAAAGCAGCACAATAGTACGAAACATAGTTGACGTGGTTTACATGCTCTTGTTGGTACTTTTCCATTTGGAGTGTATCTATGATATAGGCAAAGACCCACCATAGGATCAGAATAAAGAGAGCATTTTGTTCTCCTTGACTTTGGTCTTTCATCCATGCAGCTCTCTTCATATCAATAACCTCTCTTAACCATCTCGTCTTCACCACCATTGATTAATCGGTCAACTGCTCTTGCTTTTTTTTTTCGTGCTTTGAGTGGTATTGACAATACCTTCTTCCATGTCATTATAGCTAGCTCACAGGGAACAACCCGATACCAATCTTCATGATTTTTAATGTTGTAGCTCTATCACTTTTGTCCAGTTAAAACATTGCAACATCTTATGCTTTTTCAAGTCCATGTAAAAACCACAACTTTCCATTACTGCCTTTGTTGGTTACTGTTGCGTCTTTCAGGGTATATGCTATGTGAGTCTTTGGTTCCTTCTTCCATGTTGTTAGTGGACACAGAGACTTTGGATTCAGACGTACAAAATGGGATATGCAAAGAATAGTCTTTTGCTGGCTACAATGATTCAATCAAAGGCTTGATGAATCGTATTCCAGTTAAAATCAGAAGGTTAAATTTTGATCTTTAAAATTGAGTTTGACATAGTAGAGTGGTAGGAATTTGGCATTACCGATTCTTGTGTATTCCAAATCCTGAAACTAAGAAAAAAGTTGAAATTTTGATAAACACTAAAGGCACATACTTGAACACTTATAAATTGAAGATCCTTCCCCCCTAACCCGTGAGGGCATATCAAGCTCCGATTAGTTGTAGCATTGAAGAAAAAAGTTAGAATATTTTTTTGTTTCTTGTGTTGTAATATGTGGATTGGTGAGGACGAGTCTTGACACAACGATAAAGTTGTGTATTGATGACTTATTCGTTATGTGTTTGAATCCGAAAACAATATCTTTACATGTGCAAGGGTAAGACTACATATAATATTTCTCTTTATCTTCATATAGTGAGGAACCTCTGGACAATAGGGTATATCATTTTTTATTTAGTGTGGTATTATTTGGATTGAAGCATGAAGAAAGAAAGACACGAGTGTTCTTTGTTGTGTTTTCTGTGTGGTGGAGCAACAAATTTGTGGTTTTTGCTAGAGAGCTAAATATTTTGACACAGCTGCAAAGTTAGACAGATTGTATATCCCTATGAATTAATCAATGGCTCAATATGTGGCACCAACAACTCTATAATCATCTTAATGAATTTCATGAATCATGATTATACAGTTCCGACAAGTATTGTACTCCTGCAGTTTTGGAAGTGGAGGACGAGGAATCTGACTGTGTTTGAAGCTGCCAATCCATTTGCACTAACCACTAAGCCAGCATTAGAACAAAGGAGCTTCATAAGGAAGCTGAAAAAAGCTAACTTATCCAACATTGTGGTTAGCTAAATGCTTCCTACATCCCATATGCTCCATCATTACTCCAAGAAAAAGACTGTATATAGATGATGGAAGACAAAAAAATTGAAAGGTAAGCAGGTCCTAGTTGGATTGGTGTTTCGATATCAATCTTTTATGATGTGACAAGGACATCTTGGCACAGTTCGATCTCACACTTGAAGTCAGGAACATATATGTTGCCATTTTAGTCCCACATAGGTAGTATATCACCTTGGTAATCATGAAGCTCTCATATAAGCTGACCAATGATACAGCTTTTCTCATCTTTGCGCTTAGGGCAATGCCGCAGTTAGTGAGGTTCTAATCGAGGCCTTTGAGAAGTTTTGGAAGTGCTCCTTTGGTGTAAAGCCCTACAATTAGATTATAGGCTGTTGAAGCAGTAGTATTCAGTGTCCTATTATGCAGTGTGCTCTAGTGCCCAACTTCCACCAAAGTGTGCTGTAAGCCTGTAATAGTATAAGGATTTTATCTAAGAAAATATACTACTGAGACTATTAATGACGTAAAGATTATGGACTTGAAATTAGGATTTTAATTAAATATGGTGTTGTAATTAATTTTTAAATTTTAAATCAACAAAAAATTAAATTAATAACACAGTCCTTGCCTTTTTTTAATTTAAATACTTGTATTTAACAGATTTTAATAAAAAAAATTTATAGATTAATTAAAAATAATTTATAGATTCAACAATTTAATTATTAATTTTTAAGTATATATATATATTTAAAATAATTTAGAACTTGTAGTTTATTTTAACCTTAAATTTATTATGTTATTTAAAAAACAAAAAAAGGGAGGTTGAAGTTGTTTTGTGGGATAAAGTCGACGTTAATTCAGACATTAAAACTCGACGAGTACCTCACTGCGAGCGGTCTGCTATAGTCCTGCGTTCAATCGACTTCACCATCTTCTTCTGTCTCCCCCCAAAGGTATCGTATCATCACACTAACTTTCTCTTCCTTTTGATTTTCCTCCCTTAACATTCACATCACACACACACACACACACGTGCCAAATCCCATTCACCGGACGACACTTTCTGGGGGGCTTTGTTTCACTGAACATCGCGATGCTTATACGACTCGTGTTTCTGCAATTCACCTTTATTTTCAATTTTTTTTATTGCAATTTTCCCTTTTCCCCAAATTTTAAAGCATAACCTAGACCAGGGCTTTCACACAACACAGGTTACGGCTGTCCCAGATCTGATCCAGAAATTTGTGTTATTACAGAGAATGAGATAGTTCATTAGAACACTTCAAATTTCGCCGTAATTTCTTTAATTCATGATTTTTGCCAAGGTTTAAAATTGGAAAGCAATTTAGTTGCAATTCTGGATTGTAGACAAATGCGGCTAATGTGGCTGAAATTTGTGGTCACGCCGATTCCAAAAACTTGATTTTGGTTTTTGGCATTGTATTGTTATATGATCTAAATTAACATGTAGGGTTGCTGATGCTGTGTATTTCCCCCCCTTAATTGATTAGATGGATTGGCAAGGGCAAAAGCTGGCGGAGCAACTGATGCAGATAATGCTGCTTGCATTTGCTGTGATTGCATTTGTTGGTGGATATGTCATGGCTTCTTTCCAAATGATGATTCTCATATATGCTGGGGGTGTGGTTTTCACCACCTTGCTCACTGTCCCCAATTGGCCCCTTTTCAATCGCCATCCTCTTATGTGGTTGGAACCAACTGAAGTGGAAAAGCATCCCAAGCCACAACCATCTGCCAATGTAACTCAAAAGAAGAAATCCGTTAAGAAGTAGGTTTTTTTTTTATTATAAACCTTTTTTGGGGATAATATATCTTTGAAGTACTTGATGCTTTGACAGTAATTTGCAGTTCTTAACCTCTTTCCCCTTCAGTGGATATTACAGTGTACAACAATTTATTTGCTTTCTTTTAGACATTACTTATAGTTGTGTAGTTGTGTTGGTTTCGTTAGCTATTTTCCTTTTTTTTTTTTTTATACCTGGTTTCTAGATTTTAGATTTTGATTATATGATGGGGGAAGTGGAACCTTGGGCTTCTGAGTTCTGACCCTTGATGGTTTTTTGGTTTTAGGGTACAATTTCAACCGTCATATCTTATGAGGTGATTACCCAAAGGACAAAACTTAGATGTAGTTCTATATGTGCTTTTGGTGCTGTTTTCTAATCAGAATTAGTGCTTCACCTCGATAATCCACGTAAAAAAAGGTTTCCATCAAAGGTCAACATAGGTTGCTGAGGTGAAGTTCTAATTCTAATTAGAGAACAACACTGAAAGCACTTATGAAACTACGTCTAAATTGCACTTATGAAACTAGAGTCATGAATCAATTTGTTGCTTGTTAGACTTTTGATAGTTGATAGATCTCGTTGATTTATGGGTTCCACTAATGTTTTTCAATTTATTGTGACTAAATTGCACTTAGTCGTCCTACTTTCTCAATTTCACGAATTTCATGCTCCGTTTTTCTTTTTTTGTGAATTTGACCTTCTGCTATTTTAATTGTACAATTTTGGTTTATTTGTTAACTTAGCATATAATATTTAAAAGAAATGTTGACATGATAGTTTAATGCACTACTACACAAACACTTTTATGTTGATGTGGCACTTTACTGCACTGCCACATCAACATTTCCATTAAAATATTAGATGCTAAATTATCGAATGAACAAAAATTATACAATTAAAATAATGGGGGATTAAATTTGAAAAAAATGGAAGGACAATTTGTGAATTGAGAAAGTAGGGGACCAAAATAAAAATTAAGTCTTTGTTTTATAAACTTTTTCTAAATCCATTACGAGGACTCCTCTTTAACCATGTTTCACTTTTCTTTTTCCTTTAGTGCTACTTTCCTTGATTGAGTATTTGAGTTGCAATATAGGTCTGTAATTGTTTATGGGCTTCAAAGAAATTTGTTTTATATCTCAGGCTTAAGGGTTTTTGTAGCTTAGGTTATATGTAAGTTGCAAACTCAAGCTTTTTTTATTTGTTGTAGTCTTGGTTGGTAATGTGCTCTTCTTGTTTTGCTGGCACTTCTGAGTGTTTTTTGCTTTCCTCTTTAAATGATAAAGTGCATAAATAATCATTAGTTTAAAAATTAACAGTTGAAATTATAAATAATTTAGATTTTATTCTATATAATTTTATGACAATTCTTAACCTTTAATTTTTTTTAATCTGACATTGTAAGTGTACTTTATTTCTAAAGTGCACTTCTTCACTTGAGAGTTGAGAGTAATCCTTGTTGTGACCATTAGTGAACAATTCAGTGTTTCATTAGAGTTTACAAAACGAGTTAGTGTGACACTAATGGTTCAGTTGGGCTACCTAAAATTATTTACAAATATATCAAGACTACGTGGAGCTCAATAGAGGCCGTCAATATATATTAAACCTGTCTGCCTGGCCTCCAATAAATATATTACTCCCTTGAAGAGATGGAGAACATATAATAAATATCGAATTTTAGTGTGAATGTACCATTTGAATGAAAGTATTCATTTTTATTATAAGGATATTTTTACATTAAAAAAATATTTTCTTTCTTACATTTTTATTTATTTATTTAACTAAATAAAGAAAGAAAAAACATTTTTTCCATGTTTTTTAGTCTATACAACTTAAAAGTCCTTTTTTTTCTTTCTCTTTCCTTCTGCATTTTCCCACAGTATTTTTTTCCTCCTTATTTTTTTAGTTATATCTAGATTGATGAAAGAAAATTTAATAAAAGAGAATAATATTATGTTCTACAATTTAATTTGTAAAATGAGGATGAAATATTATAGAATGAGAACTCTATTCTAGCTATTTTAGTTTTTCAACAATATCTCTTAATAATGGAATGAGAGAGTTTGATTCTATTATATTTCATTTCATAATATCGATCACATCTTTTTCTGTAAATAATCCAAAAGTAGCCTTCATTTCAAAACATGGCACAAAACTCTCCGTTTGAAACATATCTCTAGCAGTTAGATATGCACCAAGAATTCTAGAGATTGAGACAAAGCCCAGAATTCTACATGAACAAACGTACTTGTAAATAGTCTGATTCACGATAGCAGTTGATGTTAATTGGACACGAGTGTTCAACGTCCAATAAAATGGGAGCCTTGGTTCACCACACACATGTACTGATGTACATGCAACAATATTATCATTAGTAACTTCAAAGTTGAACCACACTTTTGAATTATAGCAAATAATGATGTAGCAATCAACGCATGCTGCAATCCAAATTCAACACATCATAAATTGGAATCTCAAAATCTGTGGTGATCTATGCATACTCCTCCATCAATAGAATCAACTATTGGCCTAAGTTTCACAAAAATTTCACTCGTTCTCTGACGAAAAGTGGGGATATTATTCTGATTCTTTGGAGCGACTGGTTTTAATTAATCGGCAAGTCGTAATAGAAAGGGAACCAAAATCATAGATTCTAGTGGGACAACTAAACATTCCAGACAGGTTTTTTTCTAGGAAAAAATTGTCATAATCTACTTTGGTTTTATTTAAGGAAAGAGTAATCCTTGTACACTTGTAATTGTTGGTATATGTTCGCTTACAGGATGTAAAAGAATAATATACTAAATTAGTATTTGAAATTATGAGTATCAGTCAAATTGTTTTAAATTATAAAAAAATATCATTTCAATCTTTAAAATTGTGTACACAAAAAAATCTTTAAATTATTAAAAAAATAGGTTATTTTAGTCTTTACATATAAAATATCTGCTTCTCTAAACACATGAACCAATTGTATGTCTCAATCCTTTACCGACCAAGACTGAATAGCAATGACAATAGGCATTTTAACATTTTTTAAACTACATTTTAACATTTTAAAAAATGAAAAAAATATCTTTTATGACATAAGAAGGAATTTATTAGATTAAGAAAACCCGATACAATAGTTATTTAACTTTCATAAATCCTCGAAATTATTAGTGAAAAAATCCTCAAAATTATTAATTAACTTTCAATTGATAGATATCTTAGTGAAAAAATCAGGGCAGGGATCCTTTAACAATTGTCATCATGCAATTGAGTTGCATTCTTATTTCGCAGTCAAGATATTTCATTCCAAGGACTTAATAAGCTAAACGCATTTGACTGAGCTGGAATAACAATCCAAATCCGATCCATAAAAATAAATAACTAGAAAACTAATGTCAACTCAACTATCCTGAATTTTTATAGGTGCTTTCAATATTTACTTTATATATATATAGTATATCTGTATATGTATATGATATGACATTCCTTGCGGACCAAATCGCGCGAGAAGAATTGGTTATTGCGTCACTTGGACTTTAGCATTTGTTAAGCCAACTGTGACTCTTTTACAGCATAGATTAAGGACGTTTATTGGTTTGAATTAATTCCATGAATTTAACAAATCAACCAAACCATTTCAGACTTTCAGTTGTGTCGGTTTGATTTGTGTGTACACTCTGTACTAAATTAAACTAACGAATATTCACCAATAAATAAATAAATAAATAAAATTAAACTAATGAAACTTAATATGTTATACATTGGAGTGATCAACTTATTGTAAGGTTACTCTTTATTTTCACTATTTATTTTTTAAAATTAATAGTTTTAATGAATAACTAATCATAATTATTGTTAAAAAATTCTAACAATTCAATTTCATGAATAAATGATGAAATCAAGAATAACAATCTAAAAAGATTTTTCTTGGAATAACTTAATTATTTCTCTATATCTATATAATTTTAATTAAAAATAATTGTTCAATTTTTTTATGTGCTTTTTTAGTTGTTATTTTTTATTCATAAGAATCAAAATCACTATCAAAAAATTTATAATAACTCATGCACTTTGTACAATTAATTGAACTATACCTCTTGATGTTTTTTAGTTGCTTATGTACATAATTTGATGTCATTTTGCATAATTGACATGATTATGTAAATAAATAAACTCTCCTTGTAAAAAAATTAAATAAATAAACTCTAAGGTTTTCACTTATTTCAAATTATGAAATGCATATATTTGATGAAGTGGAATAAACCAATCCATATTTGATCTGACTTATTATGCTTAATGTACTTTTTTTAGCTTGAAAGTTAATTTAAGGTTGAAGTTCAAAATAAAAACATTAAACCATTGGTAGACTCAAATATAGCAAAATTTAACTACCTTGATATTATTTAATGATACCATTCCAAAAATATCATTAATTAATTGTGATTCTTGTTCAAATGACTCTTATTTATTTTCAAGATCAAGTTTCGATGAGGACACTTAAGAAAAAAATGATTTTTTAAATATGATTTCCATAATTAAACGACTCTAGCTAACTTTTTAAATTAATGTAGTTTTAGACCAAATTTAGTATCTCATATCTGAGACCTAATTTTATGAATTCAGAAATTATAAGCATCTAATAACGATCAAAGTTATGCAATCTGACATTATACATAAATTAAAATATGATAACACAAATTACAATCAAGCCTAAATATTTTTTTGGTAAAGTCAATTTTCAATTATTTTGCCACGGAGAGAGTATTTGATATGGAACAAATTTGCACAAATTTTCTTTCCACTAAAAAAATTGATCACGAAAATTAGAGGAGGTAATGGCAGAAGGAAACAAGTCCAATTAAAAGCGTTCTGTATAAACCACGAATTGATCATTTTCTATCATTGGCATTATTCTCATTAATTTTATGCAAGAAAAATAGTTCTGTAGAAATCACGAATTGATCATTTTCCTACCATTAGCATTATTCTTATTAAATTTTGATAAAGTAAAAAAAATCTGGCTCGTAAGGCCACAAATGTCAACAATAAGAGGAAAAAGTCGAGAAAGAAGATAGGGCACAGTGCATATCTACCAATGGCTCATCACAGCATGACTAGATCAATAAGTGGTTCTTGATGATCATTGATGGAGATGGAATTCAAAGTATTTGGCTCTTAATGGTGCTTGCTTGAAAAGGAAAATATTAGTTGTAGATACATACAATATTCTATTCACCAAAAATAAAAAAAGATACAATATTCTGCAAGATAATCAGTAAGTGATTATTGAGACATTAAGCTAACAAAAAACTTTCCTACTTACGCTAGTGCATGGAATATTTTTTTATAAGTAATAATTTGGATAATTTCTCGATTTGTATGTGTCATCCTTGCGCAGGAATCATGCTAATTTTCACTGTGTTGTTTCAATGTTATTGGATGTCCCAGAAGGGACAATTTTATCACTTAAATAGGGATGAACATGTGGCCTATTCTAGTGCATGTAATATATATATACGTGCAATTAGTACTTCGGTAAAAATATTTTTTAACTTAAACTAATGAATGATCATCATAATTTTGACTAGAGTTGTTATTATATGTAGTATTATTTTTAAAAAAATAGTACACGAGTTATTAATGTCATGAACTAATTATAAAATAATCTATTAATATGAAAATAAAATATAATAAATACATTTAAAGATAATCACAAATCATATATAATTGATGTGGCTGAAGTGACGAAGAGTAATTTAAACTCTTCACCCATTTTATAATTCAACAAAAATTATATTATTTGCTAATATACTATATGGTATACTTACAATTCATATTTAACAGGTTAAGCCGAGTTGATGAGACCTTTTTTTTAATCTTTAAATAGATTAATAGACTAATTCAAACAAATCACAATTTCATAACCTATAATAAGAAAATTTATCTTAGCAGAGGTGTCATACTGTCATCATGTTAAGAAATTCCAATTGCAAACTCTGCTGTTTACTTTATCAACAAAACAAGTCCTGACGTGGTGAGATTGTGTCAGTGTTATCCTAATATCTTCTCTCCGACCGTTTTGGTACCTTATAAATCCTATAAATAACACTTTGCTTCTTACAGCGCCATCAACAACTCCTATCTTCTTCTTCCCATTAACTCTATATTGCCTGCACAAACTACCCTTCTCTCATTTCTTTTTTCCTTTCAATCTCATTATTATTCTGGTAAGTTGCTCTTTCTTTTCATAATTCATAATTCATGTTTAGTTCTCTTATTTTTCCAATTCTTGTTTTTTACTTGCTACAGATTGGTATTTTGAATCCGATTTGTTTACACACTCTTATTATTTGTCTCATGTTTTCTATAGCTACACATAGGATTCTTGTTTTCCTGTACTGTATGTACTCCTTGTCAAGTTAATTGGTTGTCTTAAAATTGTTTGTCCTCTCTTCAGAACCAAAAGACAATGATAAAATCGTGTGTTCCTGTTTCCTGAAACCTCAGATTCGATTTGGATTCCTTTTGTTTTCTTTAATATCTCATTGATCTCTTTGTTCTCAACAGCTGAGGTTTATGTACACTTGCAAATTTATAATGATCCCGTGATAAAGTCTCATTTATCATTCTCTTTTATATTAACCAGTGATCTTGAATTCCTAGTCTTTGAATTTCGGGTAGGGGTATCCTGGGTTTATTCGAAAAGTGGTCTCAAATTTGATTTCTGGATACTTAATTGTGTTAAGGAGAGTTTTACTATTCACAGTAGTCCTATTGGCTCAAATAGGATTGTCTCCTCGGGGTATCCTGGGTTTATTCAAAAAGTGGTCTCAAATTTGAATTCTGGATACACAATTGTGTCAATGAGAGTTTTATTGTTCATAATAGTCCTATACTGTTTGGCTCAAATAGGATTGTCTCCTCGTGCTTCGAGGAGGATACCATTGGTTACACCAATAAAATCAAACATGAATCCTTTTTAGTGAAAGGTTCTTTCTTTTGGATTGGTGGATTTGGATGTGTTTTTCCTTTTTTTTTTTAAAAAAAAAAACTCTTGTTAGCTTCATTTCTTTATAACCGCATCTAGTGGCTACTCAGGGTATTGGTGCAAGAGGACAATTGACACCTCGTAGTTTTCAATTGAGTGGTTTTATTATGACTTCATCTATGCCTGGATTTAATTCAATAGCGGCAGAGGTTTTTATATTTTATTTTTAAACATTTCTCACTTAATTCTTCTATGTAGTTTCTTGCTTACTTTGTTTTATTTTATTTTAGATGACAATCGTTTGTGGACTGTCTGGAAACACTGGAATATGGAGTTTTGTTAGATGATAGTTCCTTGCTATATTTTTAGATTATAGAGCTTACAAACATTTCGTATGCTTTCTTGTCCTAGTGATATCTGTAAAAGGAATAGAGTGATTTGTTTTTGTTAACTCTGCAGATTGAACATTTTTCAATTGAAACCTCGTTCCCCAATTGAATAATCAAATTTTCTAAATAGTGTGCTACTTTTTTCCCTCTCAGTTGGATTCATTAAGCTGATATGGAGTTAAAGAAAATGAAAGTTACAGGTGGCTAAGGCTTGGCAAGTTCTATGGCCTACTCTGGTATGACTTTACATTTTTTGCTAATGAATATTATTGGTAAATTTCTATTTTCAACTTCGAAATATAATAACTTTTTTCGTTAATCCATAGATACTTGGGCAATGTGTGAGGGAAAATACAACTCTGGAAGCTTAAGATATAATTTGCAGAAAGCAAGTAAGAGGGATTATAGTAGGACCATAACTTCTGTTATGGAATTTGAATCAGACTGGATAAAGCACAGAAAGTCATCTTCTTATACCGCTCATGTTATTCGTTCCGCAACATCTTTTATGCCTTGGTCTTGTAGAATCCCAATTGGTGAAGGGTATCATGAATTTCTTTAGTTAGTTGTACTCACTACTGGGTAAGACATTTTCACATTGTTTGGTTGATTGGTCGCCACTCACCAACAAAATTTCTCTACATCTACGTCGTACATCATATTTGTGATCGCTAATTTGAAAAAGTGTCTGGTTTTGTGGCTGAAAAGAAGAGATTTATAGAGCCAAATATGTGTTTTACCAATTTGGCCAACCATGATAAACCAACTCTTACAAAAAACAATCATTATATGAGGTCTGAGGCTCTGGATGATGATGATGATGGTACTAGCCCCATCCTACCTGGGCTGCCTGATGATGTTTCAAAACACTGCCTTGCACTCGTGCCTCGTTCGAACTTCCCGGCCATGGGTGGTGTCTGCAAGAGATGGAGGGGCTTTATTCGAAGCAAAGAATTTATAACCGTGCGAAAATTGGCTGGGATGCATGAGGAATGGCTCTATATCTTGACAGCAGGCAGTGAAGGAAAAGGGAGCCACTGGGAGGTCATGGATTGTCTTGGGCATAATCGCCGATCTCTTCCACCAATGCCTGGTCCAGCGAAGGCTGGCTTTGGGGTAGTGGTTCTTAATGGAAAGCTCCTTGTTATAGCTGGTTATTCATCAATTGATGGAACTGCTTCTGTCTCAGCAGAGGTTTACCAATATGATTCTTGCCTCAACAGGTATGCTTTTCTGCTGTAAATTTACCTGCATGTCTTAGGAACTTATTACTCTTGATATGATAATTCTTGCTTTATGATTCAGATAGTGGAGGATTGTGAAACTTTATTTAATTGTCCATTGTGTTTATGAAACTCTGGTATGGGAAATCTTTGAGTATTTGTTGTTTGAGAGATATAAACCTGTAGTACTGATTTTGAGCCTGTGATTTTTTATACTGGGAGAAAATAATCCTGCTACCAGTTCTCTCGATTATAATTTATCCATTTCTGGGATGTGTTGGTTTTAGAAGTTAGATATGGAGTGCTTGTCTGTCTGTCTATGCTTAGAAGCCTTTCTGGCACAAGATTTTAACTTTTGGAAGAAGTGTTTTTTTCTAAGACAAATGTTTCACTCAAACACTAGAAAGTAGAAAATAAAAACTACAAAGCTTGGAATGGGTTGATACAAATTGACTTGTATGATTTCTATTATCCAGTTATGTAACTAAATGCTTACATTGGCAACATTGGTACATGAATTCTGAAACATGAATATGCTTGATCATGGATCAGCCTCACTTTTTATGCAAGGAAACATCTTTACACAGTGCTATTATTAAACTTTGTAATTGCAATTGCAGCTGGAGCAGATTATCAAGCATGAATGTGGCTCGGTATGACTTTGCTTGTGCTGAAGTCGACGGCTTGGTTTATGCCGTTGGAGGCTATGGCACAACCGGTGACAGTCTCTCAAGTGCAGAGCTGTATGATCCGGATACCGACAAGTGGACGCCAATAGAGAGCCTCCGTCGCCCGAGATGGGGTTGCTTTGCCTGTGGATTCGAGGGGAAGCTCTATGTCATGGGTGGAAGGTCAAGCTTCACAATTGGAAACTCCAAGTTTGTTGATGTCTACAATCCCGAGAAGCACGGGTGGTGTGAGATGAAAAATGGGTGTGTCATGGTCACTGCTTATGCAGTGCTGGAAAAGAAGTTGTTCTGCATGGAGTGGAAGAACCAGCGGAAGTTGGCAATATTCAATCCAGAGGACAATTCATGGAAAATGGTACCAGTCCCTTTGACGGGGAGTTCAAGCATTGGTTTTCGGTTCGGGATATTGGATGGTAAGTTGTTGCTGTTCTCACTGGAGGAAGAGCCTTCATATAAGACTTTGTTGTATGATCCAAATGCAGCACCAGGATCTGAGTGGCACACTTCTGATATAAGACCATCTGGTTTGTGTTTATGCAGTGTAACTATTAAGGCCTGAAAAGTTGGCTGATTCTGAATTTAGAGACCTTGAGAGAACTAAGGATGGATAATATTGATTTAGTGTTTTTGCCTGTTCTTGTTTGTTTTATCATGGCATGCCATCTCTCTGATCTATGGTTGGATTGTTTCTACAATTATTCATGTAACCATTGACTTTGACCAAGCACTTCTTCAAATTATTGTGGGCAAGTTTCTTTTTCCTTCTCATCTTCCTTTTTCTTTTCCTAATAAATAATATTGAAATCTGTGCACATCATGTGTATTGATACTGAATATTTGATTTATAGATGAAAGTTGCTTGCTTCATATACCTTGGTGACCATTCACACGATTTTTATTAAGGCAAAGAACCCAATTTTGAAATGTAGAAAAAAAATGGTAAATGAAAAGTATGAATCTTTCCCAAAAGAAAATGATCATGGGAAAGTTACAACTTAGAATGGAGGATTGAGCAAATCTGTCGATATGCTTTTGTGAATTGTGATATTTAGGATAATTTAAGGCAGGCTAGGTGTATAATAATCAAGGCTAAATAAATAAAAGAAAAAGAAAGAAAAGCTTAAATTTTTGAAATTCTGTCGCAAAAGTGTTAGCGACAGCTAAAATTCTGGCGTGAGTAGCGCCAGATTGGCGCGGTTAGCGCCACAGGTACTGGAATTTAGCGTGATTTCACAAAACTCGAGCTCGGCGGGGAAAGGAGGCGATTCTCGGACACCCAAGCTTGGGGAAGTGGTCCATTAGCCTTCCTTGTCATTTTAGAGGTAAGAAACTCGAGTTTTACCGTTTGATTTGTGATTTTGGCTTTGAGATGAATAGTGACCCTTTTGAGCTAGAGCTGGAATTAGCCTTGGGTCCTTTAGAAAAGTATGCTTAGAAAGTTGTTGTGATGAAGGATTAGCGTTGATATGTTAGTTTCATGGACTTTGGTTCTTGGCTCTGAGAAATGCATGTGTAGGAAGAATGTTGGGTTATTTTGATGATGGTATAACATGCATGAGCCTTGATTTTTTCTTTTATGTGCTTGAGAGGCTTTAGGAACGGTGATGTTGTGTGGAAGAAACCGTTCAAGCCATGTTGTATAATCTTGAGTATTGGCCTGTATAGAGCTTTGAGCTCTTTGTTTTGGCTTGTACCGAGTCTTGTGGAGACTCTAGTGCCTTGGTTAGGCCGAGATAGACCGCTGAGGGTCTATGAGTTGTCTAGTGAATTGATTAGCTCTAATAACCTTAAGATAGATGACTCAGAGGTTTATGCCTTGTATGGTTGAATTGGTGTCTGATTGAGCTTATATGCCTTGTATAGGGCGTGACACCGAGGGTGTCAGTGGCGTAGACCACCGTTCAAGGATTGAACTGCAGAGCACGGCTTTGCCAGGTAAGTTCTTGGTTTCTTGGGAGTGTTTCCCACTGCTGTGTTCCACCATATTCCGAGGGAGTGATGGTTGCATTCATGATGCATGCATTAAATTGGTTCTTGCTTTCTCATAATGATATGTATGCATGCTTCTATGCTTTGTATGTATGGTTACCTGTTGAATAGATCTTCTGGCTAGTTAGATAGATATGGACCTCCCTAGGAGAAGAGCGCACCTCCTAGTTTGGTTTGCTCACGTAAAGGGTGATGATGATCCCTTAAGACCAAGAGATAGGTGGTCCCGTCGCGGTTGAAGCCTATTCTCGGAGGTGCCATATACGTGCATCCATGCGTAAGGGGTAGCTCCCGATGGGATGACACGGGTGTGAGTTCCGGTCTCACACTGAGGACTGAGAGTCCTGATGCTGATGATGATGCATCTTTGGCGGCGTAGTTCCGTAGATATACATTAGAGTTAGATGATTGGCTATGTATTGTTATGAGGGCCGGGAGGCCAGTGGTTGTGATGCCTTTGATGCTGTGTGTCATGAAAGTGAGTCAGGGTGGAGGAGATGCCTCCAAGGACCCTGAGCTTACTGAGATGTGTATCTCACCCCGTGTGGGGATTATGTTTTGCAGGTGACTCATCTGACAGAGATGACGGTTCCCAGGACAGAAGGCCCCAGTAGGGATAGTTGTTGCAGCATTTTGCTAGCTGGGAGGCTCATTTTGTTTATGTTGTTATACCTTGTACCCTGTAGAGGGAAGATATGTGTGGGTGCACATATTGTGGTTATGTTTATGTTTTGTACATGGACTGTATATGATTGTATGCCCTCGTGTGAGGAAGTGATCTTTGAGATCAGGACACTTGCTGCTTATTCTTTTGTATTAGATACTGTAAATATCAAGATGATGTATGTATGTATATATATACTTGTGGGGTTTTCTCCTGATATATCTGTAGAGATATTAATTATTCATCTGCCGTCGTTTATGTTGTTTGGATCAATGAGGCTGACTTGAGTTGATGTTCAGTGTTTTAAGTTTGATGTGTACCATACGTAATGAATCAAGAAACATGGTTTCGAAAACGCTTCCGTGGTTGTAATTAATTGGTTTTATATTAATTACTGCGCTTATCTGATTAAGTAATATGTTAATACACCGGATACATACGGGGTGTTACAAGGTGCAACTACAAAAATTACTTTTCCAAATGAAGTAACTTTGAATGATAATAATATACACTGATATTTAATATTTTGTTGATATGCTGTATCCAGAGTAAAAAATATTTGATTAAAAGAAAAGGTTATAGTAGCTTTGATGATATAGAAAATTCTTGAAATAGTTTGCGATAAACAATGTAATGCTTGAGGAGGTGCAAATTTTGATTACAGCAACTCTTAATTCTTGACACGTGAAAATTATGATTGCAGAACAGTTACTCCTAGTACTATCGGTACCAGAAGTAGCTTACGATGAGGTCTTTTAGTGAATAACAAGAAATAGCTTGGCAGGCAGCCCGAGATGTATTGAGGTGTTAAAACTATCTGATTGATAGTAGTAGCAGGCATTTTAAGGTTTCCTTGCTGCTCTCTTGAGCATGTATTAGAATTAGTCGCTGAAAGAGTGAAAGACTCTTAGGATGTGTTAAAAAAATGGACGTAATGAATGTGAATATATTTTATTTATATTCTCTTTCAATGATGTCTTATTTAAGAGTTTCAAACTCTCCTTCGAGCTTATGGTTAATTAATACATGCCTGATTCACATTGGCGTACTGATCCAAGATGATGCCATTGTTTCTGATGCAGAGAGATTATTCATAATCCAAAGCAAGGTCAAACGGTGTAGCTCTTCCCCCTGCTTTCCATAGTGCTAGTAGATTTTAATTTTAATCATGCATTACCACATAACCACCATATTGTCAAGTTTCATCCATGTATGTACTATTCACTGTTACGTAGGCATAGACATTAACTTTGACTACAGTTTTTTAAAAACATGATTAAATTTAGCAGACAAATTACACTTTAGGATCTTTTTAAAATTTTAATACTTTCAGATCGTTAAGTGATAGTAAATTACACTTTCAAGTACCAATAAAATTATTTAACCTTTTTTATGTTTTCTTCCTATCCCTCCTTTTAAGTTTTAACCCTCCAACAACCAATCTCTTTTTGGAGTGGACGAATATCTACAAAAAAAGTAAATTGTATTTAAGATTTGAAGTTACGTGAGCTCACCAAAACCCATAAATAGTTACTCAGTAGGGCCCAAAACCCATAAATGCAATCATTTTCAAGCCCAAATAAAACCAACAATCCAACAAACATCAGGAAATATCAGTTCGTCAATTTACTCACCAAAAACAGCACCAGCAGTCTCGTTAAAAACAAAATAATGTTTGTTCCTCTTAGCCGCTCTTGCCTTCAACTCTTTACGTCACAGACACACACACTGGAACGAACAGAAACAACCATTTGATCAATCTATTATAAATTAGTACTTTAAATTTTAAACTAAACTGAACACTTACAAAGAACAGAAACAACAAACAGAATTAACCTTCTCCTCCTCTTTCATTCCTCCGAGGAAACGCTGCTGACATGGCGTTCAGGTCTTCCGAGGATGTCTCAGGTGTCAAATTACTTGTCCTTCTGGCGGTCATGTACGGACTCTTGTCGGCGCTGACATACTCCGTCATCCACATGAAGTTCGTCAACCCTCTCGGGAACGACGCGCCGTTTGATCGATTCTCCGAAGCCAGAACTGTAGAACATGTTCGAATGTTGTCGCAAGAGATCGACGGCCGTCAAGTGAGCCAATTTTAGTTATTTTTCTATTTTAATTTGGAAATGTGAAACTTGATCACTGGTATTTGCGTTTTTTAAGTATATTGTTTACAGTTATGGATTTTAATTTGTGTGACATGATGATGAAGATGATGATGATGTCAATCGCTTTCGAACAGATGGAATCCGATAGCTCTTTTTTCATCGCCATCGGTGTTATGAACTGAGAAGTGTTTGTTATTCATACAATAGCTCATAAATATTTTATATAGCAGTTTTAAGAAAAAATTAAACATGCATTGACACTGATACTTTTTGTTAGAATGTTAGTTTTGTTATTAAAAAGAATCAAACTGATGACCTTTTTTTTCTTTCCTTCTTCCTTAACCTTATATCTCCATTGACACTGTAAATCCAATTACAAACTAATCAGTATCAAATATGGTAAGTTTATTGACTTTGATAATAACTATTTTAAAATAGTTGTCAGTGTAAAAAATTTTAGTCTAACAGGATCTTTTTATGTCACATTATTTATTAATCACAGATAACATTTTCTCTTATGAATCCGACATGATTTTATGAATTGACGTTTGGTGCATTAATTATTAGGAAGGGCGTCCTGGATTGAAAAAGGCAGCACAATATATTAAGGGTCAATTGGAAGTAATAAAGGAGCGAGCTACCTCCAATGTCAGGTTGCAATACTTTATTATTATTAGTCACACTTCTTTTTCTCATTTATGCCTTTTTGGTCCACTTATTTATTTTTATTTAATACACACTTTTTAGTGTATTTTTTTCCCTTTCTCGGAGTCTGATTTAATTTTATTTCCAATATTTTACTCGCAGAATTGAGATTGAGGAGACAACTGTGAGCGGCTCCTTCAATATGTTGTTTTTGGGCCATAACATAGCTCTGGGATACAGAAATCATACTAATATTCTTATGAGGTACCTTGGTAGTTCAATATAATCATTTGTATTGGATTCAGTTATGTGTATTGAGATTTATATAAATAATATTCTTCAGCAATAGATTACCCCCTATACTTCAAGTTTATACACTAATTTCCTTGTTTTAAGCCGATAGTTTATCCATTGCTTACTTTTTAAGGGAATATCACCACTAAAGATGCAAACTTAGTATATGTTAGGGCAATGTATTCCATAATTCAAATATGATCTAAATTCAACCCATAGTTGATAGGTCACCAATCACCACTTTGTTATCCAAACCAACCAACAAAGTGATACAAATTCAACTACTGAATTGAGTATAAACCAAACAAAAATTAAAGCTGTGGATGCCTTGTCAAGACCAATGCATGCAACTAAATGTCCACAATATAGGAGGCCATGCTGGAGTGGCCAGAACTCATGCTAGAATTGCAGCATAATTTCATTGGAAAAGGATAAGTAAAGATGTTCTGCAATTTGTAAGCAAATGTTTCACATACCAGCAAGCTAAATTTAGTAACATGAAAGCACTAATTTCAACTTTTTCCAATATCCAATTACATGTAGGGGGACATAGAGGCATGGATTTTTAACTGGCTTACAACTATCTGTCTATCACTCAGATGCACTGTCCTATTAATATTTATCGATCATTTGTCTAAGGCCACTTAGCAGCCATGATAGCTAACTATTCTAGTTTGCCAATTGCAGAACAGTTCATTCACAACTGGCAGTTTATTGAATCATTTTCTTTCTGGTTGTGGCTTATTAAAAATTAAAGATATTGCTGTGTTTTACTTATCATTCAGTTATATAATAGTTTTAAAGATAAACAATGTCTTCGGAGGGTTAATTGAAAAGAAAACAGAGGTTTGGATATGTAATGCAAAATTTGAATGAAGTACATGGGGAGGTGGTAATCTGGATTTACCCTTCTTGGAATAAACAGTGTTGTTTTGATGCAATCTCTCTCTATCTGTTTACTTTATAAAAAAAAAAAAATTGCAAATGATATTTTTCCTGACATCCATACACATGTCCCCTGGAAAAGTGATATATACCATTTGTTAACTTTAGAGTGGGAGTGAACATAAGGTGAGCAGTAACATGACACTCTTAATATAAATTAAGAAGGTTCATTGAAGAAGGGGTTTGCAAAGACAGTGATAAAAAAGGGTGTTGTCATTAGTAGATAATGATATGCAATCTAAAGGTCTTTGAAATATGACATTTGGATATAATGATTTGTTATTGAACATATTATGTCAAGACTATAGTGAATCATTATTGTACCTTAAGTGACCACACGTATTTTCTGTACATCATATAAACAACAAAGTTTGACATATCTGTCTTAGTTTAAGGAATGTTGACTGCATTTCATTTTATTTTACTATAGGATATCATCTGTGGATTCCAAAGAGACTGATCCATCCGTTTTAGTGAATGGGCATTTTGATAGTCCCCTTGGTTCCCCTGGTGCTGGTGACTGTGGTTCATGTGTTGGTGAGTAGTGGCTACATTTGATGTTGTCTTTGAATTGAAGAGATTATTAAATTTGGGAAATCTACCTTATCAACTTGAGCATTCTAAATCTTATCGTTCATCTAATTTCCCTACTTTTCAGCATCCATGCTGGAAATTGCAAGACTAATTGTTGACTCTGGTTGGGCTCCCTACCGCCCAGTTATTTTTCTTTTTAATGGTGCTGAGGAACTTTTTATGTTGGTAGGATGTTTTCTATAGAAGATTGATGCTTATCCATGAATGAATTTTACCATGATGAAACTAATGAGGTATTGTTTAATTTTGATGCTTAAGGGTACACATGGATTCATGAAGACACATAAATGGCATGACACTATAGGAGCTTTTATAAATGTGGAGGCATCTGGGACTGGAGGGCCTGGTAAATGTGATGCAAAGTTTCTATTATTAGTAGTAGGACAATAAACTAATCTTCAACATCTCTGTCCATCAACTTATGATATGTGCTATACAGGACATTTTCACTGAATAGTGTTGCTAAAATTAACAGATTTAGTTTGCCAATCTGGACCCAGTTCTTGGCCTTCTAATGTCTATGCAGAAGCAGCAATATACCCTATGGCTAATAGTGCAGCCCAGGTTTTGTTTCTCTTTTAACCTCCCTATATCTTTAATACTCTATTGTGTTGCTTAGCCATTGTTTTCCCCTTTTGTATTTACTAATTGAAACATGAATTTTCTATTTTAAATACAGGATGTTTTTCCTGTTATTCCTGGAGATACAGATTACCGAATATTTTCCCAAGACTATGGGGATATTCCTGGGCTTGACATTATCTTTCTCCTTGGTGGTTATTTTTACCATACCTCCTATGATACAGTAGAGAGACTATTGTATGTATCCTATGTGCTTGGTTTGGTACAAGATATTTAATTGAAATTGCAAATATGTGTTTGATGTATTACTCTGTCTTAGACCTGGAAGCATCCAAGCACGTGGAGAGAATTTGTTCAGCATAATCAAGACTTTTACTAATTCTGCTAAGATACAAAACACCTATAAAAAAAATTCTAGTGAAGTTACTGCTAGCACATTCAACGATGAGCGGGCTGTATTCTTTGATTATTTCTCATGGTTTATGGTATGCACTGAAGTTGGTAGATTCCTGCTTTTGCTAATGATATGATACTCCCTTTTGATACTCCTAGCAACATGATCTTCATAAATGGGCCATCTTTCTCTTTGTTGTCTTATATATAAATTATGGATTTCAGATATTTTATCCTAGATGGGTAGCTAAAATTCTTCACAGTATTCCTGTCTTCTTCTTTCTTGTTATGCCCTTCAAGCGTGGTAGGTCACATTCTTGGTCAGCAGCTTTGTGTGATTTTATAAAAGGTAAATTAGTACATGTTTACTTCCATTTACTTTGTGAGATGTTTCTAATTGATCTCCTTGTTAATCACTTTAAATTTTTGCCATAATCTTTATTCTAGGAGATTGTTTTGGCGAGTTATTCTAGAAGAATTTAAATATTATCTGTAGACATTTTGAATAATATTTTGTAATTTGTTGGATTTGCAGGATTTATGTTCCATGCTGTTGGGATTATATTGGCCGTTGGTGTTCCTGTTGCATTTTCTATTATGAGATTACTGTTCTCTTCTCAAACAATGAATTGGTATGTTCACTTAACGTTAACTTTAGGCTTCTTGTAGTTAGTGACAGATTTTTTCTTTCTTAATCAAATTATACAGTGGGAGAACAAAGTATGATGGAGCTGCTCCAAGCATTTGAAAATCTCTTAGTAAATTCTAAGATTTAGAAGTGCCATATTTTGTGGCCATTAAAGTATCTGAGGTGTAATAATTTAAAATTCTTAATGCATTTTCTGCGTTCATGTGTTAACATAATTGATGAAACCCAGGTTTGCTCATCCATACTTGGCTTTCGCGAT
>CM023942.1:27896383-27908578 GCA_013407115.1 Glycine latifolia
AAAAAAAAAACGTACGGATTGGGCTTACGGATTGCCCAATCCGTATATATAAAAAAAAAACTCTTACGGATTAATGAATCCGTAACGTGTGAATCATACGGATCCGTGTATAAAAGCCGCATGAAGAAACACTCCTTATTTTATTAAAGCCCCAAATTTGGCCTGTTCTAAATTCAAGATTGTTCCTTCCTGCACCTCCATAAATTGCTATGCACTCCATTACATTTCGAAAACCCCCATCCATTTTAAGTTTTTAACCCAATGTGCCACGAGCAAACCACGTAATATGTTGCCCAACTTGCCTAATGTGGAAATTCACCTCCACAAACTCCAAAACAAAAGGTAATCAATATGGTATTGTAATAGCTCATAACCAGAAATCGTTAAAAAAAATTGTTAGCTTTGTTCTAATCATAAGATAAGATATGATCCCTCACTAATATAACACCTTATAGATTATCATTGGAATCTAGACTGTCTTGTCTTCTTCTATCAATCTAGTTTTTGATGGCACTTTCTGTAAAAATGAGATCTTCAAACGAAGAAGTCAGCAGTGTCAAAACTCCTGAAAGGAATGAAATTAGAAGATATAAAGGTAAAAAAAATAAGAATATCATATACCTATCTCAACATACTTGAAAATAAAAATTTCAACAGGAAAACACATCCAACCTTGATGTAGAAAATAAAGAAAACCACCAACAAGAAACAATAAAATGATAAATATCATACCCGAAACAATAAGATAAAATTGAGATCATTATATTAACCGTTGTAGTTCCATGATTCTAAAATTAAAAAAATTTCCTTTGGATATTCTATCAAGCATATGTTACAGCCAAAGAGTCTACCCATGATTTTAAAAATTGTTATCATAATTATAATTTCCCAAATGAACTTTATTTCACTTTACATTCATGAATTCAAAGATCCAAATCCAAACAATTTCTAAGCAACTTACCTTGGATTTCAGGTACGTCTAAAACCAGAAGAGAATTAAAGATTGGATCAATTAAATGCATAAAGTCAAGTCAAGAAAGGGTGAGTTCAATGCACAAGATGGTACGAAGACCCAAAGAGGACGAGAGCATGGGCCCGGATGGTACGAAGACCCAAAGGCCCAGATATATCTCATTGTGTGTTTTCTTGTAAGTACACCATAAAACCCACCAAAACAAATTAATTATGGCTCCACACGAAAGTTTTTTCTTGTTTTTAAAACCATAATATATCTGTTTTTGCTCGAAAATATCTAGATACAATACCTAACATAGTAACTAAGATATCAATTCTAGTTAATGGAATTGACGGTGAGATTGATTGCATGTTTGGATGGGTTGTTGTTTGTAAAATTGATTTTGAACTAATGTAATTTTATAAAATTGATTTTAAATAAATATAAGTGAGTTGTTAACGTAATTTTTGCTTAAATAAAAAATATTAAAACTTGATTTTGTCACATAAAGTTATTTGAAAACGTACAATCAAAATTAATTTTGGATATAAATTCATCACATATCATGTATGGACGTGTGTTTTATCTTTATTATTCATGGATGATAAAAATTTACTTTTAATTACTTCAATGAAATTTGAGTCCTAAATTAGAATTATGTTTTCAATACATCTTGGTCTAGAAAAATCATGTTTGACCCATCCAAACTCAAGTTTGGAGCTTCAAACACACATCCAAGCACACTTTGAAAGTCAACAATAATCATTTAAATAAAATAATAGTTAAGTAGTTGTAATTAAAAAAGAATACTATAAAATAACACTTGACCCATCCCCTACTCGAGTTCGGAGTATTAATGTAAGTTTTGTTATTTTAATTTGACACCTTTTAAGTTAAGAGAAAGAGATTTTTTCCCACTCCTTATTACTAATGTATAATTTGAAAATATCTCCAAAACAAATAAAAAACAAAAAAAAAGTGAAGAGAAGAGAAAATCAATGACAAAAGTATGTATTGTTTAGTATTATATGCTTTGAAAGAAAAACTAATATTTTATTTTGTATTGAAGAAAAATATATAAATTTATAGAATTATATATCCTTAATTTTTTTAATTATATATATATATATATAATGTTTTTATTCTCATGTTTTAAACACAAATTATATCGTAAAAAAGATATTTCATTTGCATTCGATTGATCATGAAATTGATTAAATTTATTTTATTTGTACTCATAGGCAAAGCATGGTTCTTAATAGCATTTCTTCATTTTCCTCAATACTCCAACTATGCAGGAAAAAAGAACTTCAATATTTCAAGAGTTTCATGTATTTTATATATATTACAATTACATTCGTATCTTATGTGTTTTTTTAAATTTTATTTGATATCCTTCCCTTTTTGCACCTTAAATTTTTTTTATAATTGTTTAGCTCATATTACACATAGACTTCATTCTCCCTAAACACTTTTTAATAATCTAACAAAAATTAGAAACATGCTAATCACATGACTTTTAATGAAAATTTATGTCTAAAATACCCTCATATTCTTCATCTCAACCTGAAAATATTTTAAAACTCTGACTTCTTTTTTGTTTTTTCTGTAATTGGGCATAAACTAAACTTTCTGTTGGACGTGAACTCACTTTGTTGATACGCAATGTTAACATTCTTCCTCTCATCCTTTGTTTTACTAACATACATATGAACTGAATTTTAATTCTCAATAAACATTTTCAGCACATCATGGTCCGTCTTTAAGGGGAAGAATTTCTAGCAGTAGAATAAAATCACAAAATAAAAGGGTGATATGGTGACAAATCTAAATCATTAGCAATGTTGTCCACACAATCATGTATTCCAGCTCATCCATCGTGCTCCTGTGGTCCCAAACATCAACACTATTTTAATCAACATTAATAAATAAATGATTTCTCATTCATCCATTGTATTTCATGTGGTCCCAAACATCAACACTATTTTAATTAACAATAATAAACAAATGATTTCTCATTCATCCATTGTGTTTCCTATGGTCCCAAACATCAATTCTATTTTAATCAACAATAATAAACAAATGTTTTGTAATTCATCCATTGTGTTTTTTTGTTGTTTCAAACATCAACACTATTTTAATCAACAATAATAAAAAAATAATTTTAAAAATCATAAGTGATACCTAACTGATCCCCATTGAAATCTCATTTAGAAATAATCAACAATAAACAATCAAAATTAAATAAATAATCTTAAAAAGTAACTTATATACAAGGTCTAATGATCACTTACAAGTATAACATTGGCATGAACAAAAATCGTGGAACAAGAAGATAAACACAGCGCTCATGAACGTCGAAGAGGAATACAAACGGAGGCGTTCATGAACGTCGCGAACTAGAAGAGGAACAATGGAGAACTCGCGAACGGGAAGAGGAATAATGGAGAATTCGCGAACTGGAACAAGAACAGTGAAGAACTCGCAAACGGTGAAGAGAAATAGAATGTGAACGTCGTGAGAGAAAAAGGAACTCGCACCTCCTTAATGCTGAAGAAGAACTCGCTAACAAGAGGAAGATGAACAATACTCACGAATGGTAAAAAGGAATAGAACATGAATCCTAAATTTTGAAATTAATTGGGAGGGAATAATTTGGATTTTACAGTTAAAATGTAAAGGTAATATTGTCTGCTCACATATTTCAATTGATGTTAGTTAACTATGTTAACATGGGGGGTAAAAGTAATGTTCAAAAAGAGATGAGTATCAGGTAAAATTTGAACAAAACACATGAGGATGCAAGTGTAATTTACTCTATATTATTTGTATTTGTTCATAAAAGAGTTATGCTCGAATTGTATAAGACTATGATAAACAAAAAAAAATAACTTTTAAATATTTTGATATAATTATATATCTAACCCTCAAATTGTCACAACTACCAATGCCACTACCAATATGCTAAATTGTTAGCTAAAAATATTAAATGTTTTTATATTTATTTTTTAATACTAATGTATCATACAATCTAACAGTAAGTATATTGTCTATAGCATCTCAACAAACTCTCAAAACTTCAGAGTTTGGCCTTATTTTGCAAAAAATATAAAAGTTTATTTTTCCAATCGCAAAACGTTCAAGGGTGTTAAACACCAAGTTGTTTTTTTATTTATTTCTATTTTGTTTTGAATCTCTTGTTTTTAATGAAATGAGATAAGTTGATTTTTTTTATTAAAAAAAAAGAAAGAAGAGAGAAGCACATGACATGTTATACCAAGTTATTATAACCCACTTATTAGCAGTTGACACGTCTGTCTAACTTGTTTAAGTTAAAAAATATCCCAAATGGCCATAATTGCGGTGTGAGTCGGTTGATCATGCCCAGCCCCCGCATTCCGATTTTGTTGGTAGAAAGATCCCCATGTTACCTTAGTAGCAATATAAGTTCCTTTGAAGTAGTAGTAATTAACAAGAAGATAAAACTAGAAGGTATCGAAGATCATGGGGTCAGGTAGGTTCAGGTCTGACCAAAACTCGGGTGGGCATGATTGGACCCACGAGACTGGTTGGGCTTACTTACTTGTGGGGACTCCGAAAAATCCTGAACATGCTCATAGTCCAGATTCTCTAAACATTCATTATGCTGCTACAGTCACAAATAGATATCATATGGCCTATGAGTATGAGGGAGTGTAATATAAACCAACAAATAAACATGGTGGATTTCAGGGGCCATGCACTTGTAGTTAGCTGGATTCTTTTCTTCCCAATGGTGTTGTAGCTTTCATGCAAAGAACGTGGCCTCTATTACCTCTCATGTAGGAGACAATCACGTGCCATCCATGATCCATCATTAACTCCATTATGCAAAGTAGGTCATGTTATTTGATTTTTCATTTTTTATCTTATTGGTCTTGGTTAAATATATAAACTAGATGATAATAATGAGATTAGGAGTTCTTAATTAAATTTATGCTTTTCATCCAATTATAAGGGGAATGTTTACCTGCTTTTTAGTAATGATTGCGATAATATTCCTCACATGAAGTCCACACAGTTTTTAGATACTGGTTAAATGATAGTAACTTGATATTGCTTAATCCTTTTAAACAGTTTAACCTTATTTTACACCAATCATTGCAAAATCATGCAAGCAATTTGGTTAAAGTAGAAAAGAATATGAATTTATTCAAATTCTACCGAATTATTCTTGATATCGTTGATTCAACCATATATACTGAGTTGTGGAGGAAGCATAAAAGCAGTCTTATGAAGAGGGGCAGATGCAAAGGGGACAAGCATGCCCCCAGTCGTTTCCTTAATTTTTAAAATAATATATATTTAGAGTGATATAAAATTATGTTAAGTTCACATATGTAAAATTAAATAATTTATTTAACAAAATAATTCAGGTTAATGAGTTGAAGAACATGTGATTTTTGACTGAGAGTAATATATATATATATATATATAAATGTTATACATTAATGGGGAAAAGCATGCACTTGATTAGATTTGCTCTCTTATATTATTTGTCTATACTCAAAGTAGGATCTGTACTAATAGATTTATCCACCAGTACAGAAAATTAACATACATCAACAGTGTTTAATATTATTATCATTATGATGAAAAAACTTGCTCCTACAACACCCCTTTAAAATACTGCTCAATAATATTCTTACACTGTCATCTCCATTTCTTTAGTGATATTTTTTTTTGTTATATATTCTCATATGACATCTAAAAAAACCCATTCAACAATAACTCAAAAAAATAGAATATTTAATGAAAAGATTGATCTTTCTAGTGGAATTTTACAAGTCAAGATTTGGTATATATGAACTCTAACTCCGACATTCAAGCCGGTATTTACAGGATTGCTAAGGTAAATGAATTTCCATATCTAATTTCCTACATAGAATTTGACTACTAAAAATAATTTAATTAAAACAATTTTCATATTATATAAGCTCTAACGTCTAAGTCAACTAAGTGACTTCTTTGAAAGGAAATATCAGCCGGCCAACAAGTACATAAACACATATCTAAGTTTATGCCTTATAAAAGTTGGTGATGAATCTCTCTCACGGATAAGGGTTGGTTTTCATATATATTTAGATTTTTCAGCCACAAGAAAAAGATATGCTTGTTTGATACTTGTGATAGGCGAATTAGAGGAAGAGTAGTTATTTGTTTGGAATCTAGTGACGTTAGATTGTGATTGTTAATCTATATAATATAACAAGTCATGAACGTGATTATTTGGGTGCAGCTGATCAGTTTTTAAGCAATGGAGGAAATCTTGGTCGTAAAGCTTCCGGTAACGATCATATCGTTCACAACATTATATATTAGGCTTAGACACGAACATCTATGCGCTATTTTAGTGCTTAAACATATAAAATGTATTTGTTATTTTATGTATAACGTGAATTTATAGTTTCTATTTACGTCCAGAGGTTTTTGAATATTAATGCCATCAACAAAATAGTTCATAATTGTTGTTATCAAACTTATGCTCATAATATTCTATGAATGATAACACACTAAATTTGTGGGGAAGAAGGGGAGGGAGAAGATCCTTAGTTCTGCATATACATTTTCAAGTGTAACTAAGTTTAGTTTCAAATTGAAGATTAATTTTATAATCGCGAAATTTATAAGAATATTTTGCGATCTCATCGAGAAATCAGATACCCTTATATACGGTGGTTTAAAAATTTTTTTTTACAAGATAATTTATTTTTATAAATAAGAATTGATGACATGTGTTAAAATTATAATAACTCACGTATTATTTTTAACTGAGTTAAAAAAATGTATTTTTTTATGTTTTACATGCTGTAAAGATATGTTTACATTGTTAGAAAAAATTATTTATTGTTATTACTATTTTATTTTATCGTTAAGTTAATATCACAAAGTATATATATCAAGTAAAAGAGGAAACAAATCACAAAATATTAGAAAAAGAAAAAAAACAAATTACAAAAATAATTCTAAGAAAATGAGGAAGATATTAGTGATTAAGAAATAATTCCAAGTAGTTATTATTATTATTATTATTATTATTATTATTATTATTATTATTAAGTAATTTGGATAAAATTAATTAGTTGCTTACAATTTACAAAATTTACGGTCCTCTTACATATAACCCATATATGTATCTAATGGAAATGTATCTTAATTGTTAACACATGTTGAGTTTGTCATAAATAATTTAGGTTTGATTATCACAAAATATATTTATGGGGGAATGACAAAATTTTTTTTAGTGTAACTAATTTTGAGACAAAAATGATTAGTTCATAGTTAATTCAAATGACTGAAATTAATTTGTGAAAATAGCTCAGGAACTTAAAGTCTCTACTAGAGGAAAAGGGGCATTTTGTACCTCTATAATTTTTGAAAAATAAAAATAAATAATATAGTAGAAGTTAAATAATAATAGTAGGTAGTTTAAATGATCTAAGTGGAGTGTGGGTTGATTTAACAAAGTAGTTATAGGATTTTTTTTATATATAATAAAAGGCAGCTATAAAGGTAAAATGCAATAAAACTTATGTAAATCAAAACATCCTACTTTATAATATATATATATATATATATATATATATATATATCATAATAATAATATGAAGTGATTTTCATCGAAAAGTTTGATTATTTGGAAAAAAAATTGTTGACCAAAATTATTAAGAACATGTTTAAAGTTTAATCAGTTTCACGCTATTTGTTGTTGTTGTTGGTTACGTTTAATTGTCTCAAACATGGTGCAATCCTGAATAAAAGAAAACATGGTGCTATCATGTTTGGTTTCAAATGGAATTTTGACTTCTTGAACGAATAACATTTTGTTGCATTTGCATTAAAAAATTACATTTGTGTATGTATAGATAAAATATTCTTATAATTTAGTATTAAATTGTTACATTAATATTTCTAAGTTTTATAGTTATTTTTTTTTAAAAAAATTAATTAGAACAAAAGTCTTTGTCATTTGTAATTATGTATATAGACTAATAATTATTAACACAAGTGATAATAACTTATCTTTTTTAAACAAGTGATTCAGGATTTAGTTTGCTTTTAGGTATGAAAATATATATTTATTTTATGTATATTTACCATTTTCAACGAAAATTAATCATCTCTTTCAAGAATTACCTTGTCATTAGTAAAAAAACATGTCTTTCTAACAACATGCTTGTCCTACCCATAAATATATTTTAAATTCTTTTTACTTTTACTCTCTTGTTATAAGAAGAAGAAAAACCTTTTTACTCCTTCAAATGTATCTTACTCCTTTTCCTCAGTTGACGTTTTTAACATTAAAAACAATAACTTTGAACTTCTTAATATTTTTTAGTAGGTAGAGGTATTTTTAAGAAAAACCACCATTTAGATGTTACCTAAATTTTTGGGAGATTGATTTGTTGACAAAATATTTTTAAAAACTAATATTGAGAGACGAATTAAGTAACTATATTTTTTTAAGAATCAATGTGATGATGTTTGTAAATTTAGAGGAATAAATTAAAAGTTTTCTTCATAATCTAATAAAAATGTAATTCTTCAAAATAATTTTTTTAATGAATGTCTTTTTAAAAATGAAACATATATAAAATATTAAAATAATAACACATTTATATTTAATATATATTTTTAACGACATTTATCTATAATATATAAGTGGGTTAATTTTATGATAAATCTAAATCAAAATAAGAACTGATATATTATTACCTTCTCACATTATAGTATTTTATAGTTTAAGATGAACTAAAATCTTGATAGAGATTCCTCATTTCTTTGTGTTTAGAAGTTCTTATCAATCATTTGTTTTATGTAATAATATTTTGTAAGTGTTCGAGAAAATTTATGAAAATAATTTATAATTTATCCATAAGTTGTTTTAATCTTATTTTAATAAGCTCTTCGATAATTTATGAAAAAATATTTTAATTATATGAAAGCAATTTAATCTTATTTTTTTTCATATATTATAAAAATAATTCATACATAAATAAATATGTATATAGTAAAAGTTAGTCATTAAATGTTTAATTAATATCCAAACACAAAAATAATAATACACCTGCAACTATAAAAAAATACTAATAATACTCCACTAAAAAGAATTTGGTAAGCCATTAATAATCAAAACATTCTTATTCTTACAAAATTAGATGTTAGAAGTAATCATGGCAAGACTATATTTGAATTTGAACATGAATATGAGTAGTAAAATGAATCTATTGATCTTCTTTCAAACTTGAGAAACGAATAGAGAGGAGCAAAAATCCATTGATTTTCTTTCAAACTTGAGAAAACAATAAAGAGGGACAAAATTGTAATTGTATCAAAATTATGACAATTTCACTAGGGGACAAAACAAAACGAAGGGTCAGTTAGTAACTATGGGCCGGTATTGAATCGGGGAAGATAAAATCAGTGCAAATTCTAACTCTTCTCTACCCTTTCAAAACAAAACTCATTACGGTGATTAGGGTGTGCAAGTAGAATTTATTGCACCATGTGAAAGGAAGGTTCAAGGAAAAATTAGACATTTGATATATAATTTATAAATTTAAATGATTGTAATTATTTTCCCTTTTTTCTCTTTTATTATTTCTTTCCCAATTTACCCTTTAATTCTCTTATTCTTCTTCCCATCTTTCTCTACTCTTATCGCCTCAAAGGCTCTGCTGTTTCCACCATCATTGTCAACGAACCCTTCATCGTAATGTTGAAATTCATTTTGTTTCTCCTTTCCTGTTCTCTTCTCTTTTACTCTGACCACCACACTTCGCTTTTGGAGTGATTTCTGATGACCATCCCCTCTCTCATCCCATTTCCTTTTCCCCCCCTCTTTCTCCTTATCCCACAACAACAAATCGTGACCATGGCAACAACGCACCATGCATCGCCACCCCCCAAATAAATCTGAATATAGAAAAGGATACCAGATTACAAAATATTACAAATCTATAAAAAAATCGAGAAGGCAAAACGAAAAGAACAATTTCATTCAATACAATGATTATCTCTGGTCTCAATTCTATATAACGTGTATATCATCTATATCTAAGAAATCAATACATCAACAAAAAAATACACAAAGCAAGGTCAAGACAAATTTGAATCAAAAATTGAAAAATAAAGCAAAAGAAGCTTGAGATCTGAAACCCATTGCTCATAGACAGTCATTATCAATGGTCAACCGACAACATCCTGGCCATTGTCATCGGCCACCGTGGCCTCTGCAGGCTGTGATTTCAACAAACCACCAATAAAAAAAACATTGCTTTGGTTTACAACATCAACATTTGTTGGAAAATGAGGTAAGGAAGAAAAGAAGAGGGGAAGGAGAAGGAGCAGAGAAAGAAAAAAACAAAGAAAGGAAGAGAAAAATACTATACTTTTAGTGTGGTGGTTCTTGTGGCTATGCTATGTCGAATGTACTTGCAACCACACTTCCTTCTACAAATAATAAAGAAACATAACAGAGAAATGAAAGAAAAAAGGAGCAAAATTGGAAAAGAGAGGGTCAAGAAAAGGTTCTCACAATGTGCAACCCTAATCTTCTTCTTCAAAACTAATCTCAGAATAAATTAACATTAACAATGATAATAAATTATTAATTATTCTTCCTCAAATCCATCCAGTTTAATTAGTTTGGGATTTCTTTGTTAAATACTTAAAAAAATAATCTTATTTTTAAATAATTTTATTCAACTTAAATAAAATTGATTTTCCAAAAGTATATTTATAATATAAAAAAAATCCATCCAAAAATATTAAAAAGAAATAAAGCAACCAAAAATAGACACTTCAGTTTTACTTCCATGCCCACTTAACTAACAACAAAGTTTCTTAAAACTCCACTCGCCAATAACCATATCTTCTTCTTCTTCTCTCTTTCTCCCTCTAACTTACTTCTCATTGCTCTATCAACCCTCGCCCTCCGATTCCAACACCAATAACCCTAATTCGGCTATTCTCCAACTGTTTCTTTTTTTTCTTCTTTCGTTCTCTCTTTCTCTTTTTTTTATGAAGCCTCCTTGGCTGTGATTTTTACTTACTATTATTATTTTTCAGCTCGGTATGTCGTTTTGCTTCTTAACCCTAATCCTAATCCTGCAGATTTTACTTTAATTTGTTTTGGTGAAAGTTCTGGATTGATGAAACTGCTGTATCTTTTGAAATCACTGTTATGCTTCCGATGGATTATGAATTTGTGATATTTGTGCTGTTTCGAAGTGTGTTTTGAAAATTTAGCGACGTATACAATCTGTTTTTTTTTTTTATTTTCTTGTGGTCTATTATTCAGTTGGGTTGAAAAGTGTTGCGAAAGAAGAAAGAAAAAAAAGGTCTTTTGCTATTTTGGGAAAGAAATTGAGGGCATGACAAATCTAATGACTGCTTGGCTTTTTTTCTTGATTTGCTAGCTTGGTAGCCATTGTTTGTTTGTTTGTTTTTTTTTCTCTCTCTGCCTAAATGGAATAATCATGCCTGAGAGATATCATGATATTTTATAATTTTATGGTTTATGCTCTGCAAGTAAAACAAGGTTGAATTTGTTGTTTTCTGCTTCCTGATTCTTTCAAAGTTCACTGAAATTTGGTTCGAGTGTTTGGCCTTTAGTGTTTAACTCTCTGCTTACTTTACAGGCTTAGTAAACCTGGATGTAAGGCAAGAATAGAGAGAGTGATGGTGTTTTGAATTTCGATTCTGAGCTGTTTTTCTTTTTCTTTTTTTGATAGCTAACTTTCTTTCCTTTCTTCTCCTTTTTTGGTTCTGCAGATAAAATACCTGAGATTATTTGTTACCTAAGTTAACACAGACAGTGACTGGGAATGATGGATGTTGCTGAGGTTGAGGAAAATCTGTTTGCCGCAAGTGATGCCAAGGTATGATCATGTCTGTGATTATTTTGCATGCTGTTTTGGAAATTCTAATGCTTTTTTGAAGACTCAAATATGTTTTGTATTAATTTCTTTACGTTCTTCATTTAATTAGGTAGGAAATGGAAACCTGCCTCTTTATTATTGTTTTCTTGGGTATTGTATGCATTCAACTAAGAAAAACAGTTCAATCTGTATACCTTTTAAGGTGCATGAACAATTTTTTCATGGTTATCGTATCTGTCATTTAAGCAAATGTTTTTCGCTGGCCAAATGAAAAAGAAAAACAGTAATGGCCTGTGTGAATACTGTTTTTCTTGCTCT
>CM023942.1:27908678-28015599 GCA_013407115.1 Glycine latifolia
TTTTTTTAAAGAGAAACTGAAGAACAGCTCATGATTCTTCTTTCAAAATCTAAACAATTCATTGCATCCACAATTAAAAATTATATGTTGGCAGAATTTCATTTCAGTGAGAGAAAAGGAATTGATTAAGGACTAATGCAATGTAGTCCACCCACACTAATAACATATCAACACTATACAATTCTAGATATATGTCACAATAACTACCTACACTAAAATACAAAGAAGCACGATAAAGTGTTGAGCAAATCTAATGTAGAAGCAAGTATTCTCTCTCTTTTTTCTTTTATCTTTATTGATATAAGATAATACTACTTTTGCGATACTGCCAGACAGAAGAGATCAACGAGACCTATACTTAATTACCAACTCCAAATGTTTAAATTGACTTTTGGTAATATAAAGACAACTTACAGCTACCCCCAAGGACTTTTGCCTCTTTTCTTTATTAAGAAATATTTAAGCTAAAACTTAATTTTACTTTATCACACCCCTACCTTTAAATTTAGTTGCTTCATATATAGTTTGCGATATCGCTATGTCTTCCTCAGAGGTCAAACCTTGATCAATTTTAAACAATGTAAATTATAGACAATATCTAGTATGGGGCCCATGAATAAGTAACCGAATCATACAGTACCGATTTATAAACCAAATTTTGGTCATTATCTATCTCTGCATGCTGTGTGGAACCACAAACAATATCCTAATTTAATATCTTCTATTATTTTGGTAATGTTTTGTGTAGCAAAATTCATTAAATTGGCACATCACTCACTTCAGGTTGTAGACCTACCTCACTTGAAGGGAACACTGCCACAGCTGTACGGCAAAAGTTTCAACATCTAATCTAACCTCATATGTGTTTGGTGGGGGATTGGGCCATTGAGTGGAAGATGTCTATTCCATTATTATTATGTATATATGCATGGTTTTGTCTCCAATAGCAACCATATGTTGCATGAACCATGCTCCGACTTTTTCCCATTTTCAAATATTCTCTTGGACCATCTCTTTTATGTGGTTTTATGTGATAGTTTGGACACTTCGCGATTGTATCATATTGTGTGTGTGTTTGTATAGTCACTATTGTTTTTATCAAAATGTTATAATTTGAATGTAAGAAAAAAAATTTATCCACCTTGAGCACTATGCTAAGTACAGGTAAGCATATAAATTTTTCAGCGGCTAATGGAAAACTTCATCATTATCGAGCTGTGAAACTCCAAATGAAATGACAACAAAATAAGCCAGAAATAAATGATCAAATGATATCCTTTGCCTGGATAGTCACACATGTCAAATTGGCAACACAATGATACACTTTGGCCTTTTTTAAAGGTAAAATTTATAATATATTTGTATGCTGTTAACTATTATATATAAATTAACGATAAATATTGAAAAGCTTTATTTTTAAATTATATATATATATATATATATATATATATATATATATAAAGGGGAAAATGCAGTATATATGTATACATTTCTACGTCTCGGAAAAATTTAAAAAATAGTTTCCAAGTTACCTTTATGTCCTGATATGTAAACACTTTCCTGAATCCACCATTTCATTGGTGAATTAAAAGTAAGGAATCGCTCCCTTGACAAGTGCTATAGATGGCGTTAGCTTTTCTAGGTCACGACTTTGCAAAAAAAAAGTTACTACTATGCAGTATTTAATTTAACAGATTATGATGTTTATACAGTCGCATAATTTTAGATTTTATATAAAATCTAACCTGATGCATTCAAGTCATCACGTGCATTCGTCATTACTATAGAAATAAAAATATATTGCATTAAAATGTTTTTTTTTTAATTTATAGATTTGAATAGTGTCAAGATTATGATGAGATACGAGCAACTTTAATTTTTAACTTCATTGTTTATTATTACGATGATATGCAAGATAGCAGAGTTTTTCTATATAATTGCTTGAAAAGTGGTCAGTATACCAGGAAAATATGCCACAGTATCTGAATTAAAATTACTCTGTTCGCTCATCAGAAAAAAATTACTCTGTTCTTCAAAAAGAAAAGAAAATACTGACAAAACAAAAAACTAACCGTAATTTGTAAATCGTCACTTCCTTGAGTACCTTGACACGTAAAAACATGATCTCAAGTCTGAACTTATCACTAAAATGACTATGTCAAAAATTGGCACAATAATTTAAACAAAATATCATACAAACATGACCTATTTAACTTTCACTAACTAAATTGGTTAAATTTTTTAACCCGATACTAGATAACGATGACAAAGAATAGCACTAGTTTTCAAATAAGGTACGATTTACATCTCTTTCCTGTTTCCAACGTTTCAAAACTTTCAAGATGATTGCGTTCAGAATCAAAGATGAAAAAAATTATAAATAAAAAAAAATAAAAAGTCCCACGTTGCAAAGTAGAACAAATGACTCAAGTAAGGGTCCTCTCTATTATTAAAACAAACGTGTGATCATAATTAAAGAGACCCAATATGAATCATAGTGGGTTCCATGCTAATGAAAATCATAATTCATGATTGTCTACTCAAGAATAGATTGTAGGGTCGCGGAACATGCATGTGTTTAAGTTTAAATATTACTACCACTTATATTAATTTGTAACATGGCACAATTAATGTTCTGTCCTATTTGCTCGATTTCTATGTATGCAGTTGATTCGATTATAATCTGTGAGGAACACAAGTCACATTTTTCACTTCATTAAATTATGTCTTAAAATTTGATACTTTACGTCCTATATCATGGGAGGGTCACTGTGGTCTACAAATACAAAGCGTAAGTGCTACTTTGATTAGAATCAGCTCAAACTGGACTCTTCAAAGAGCAATGAGAATTATTAAGTGTATGGAACATGATAAATTGATACCAAGTATAAATTTCTACACTTACACAGTTTAATAATTTTTTTATAGAGTACAAAATTATTCTAGTCATTAAATAAAATTAAAATTGTTTTTTTACTGAAAATAAAATTAAAAGTTCTTTGGGTGTTAAATGATATTATAGGTATAAAATTTGACACTTACACTCCTTAATAAATAAATTACAATACGAATTATCAATTTAACTGTTAAATTAAAAATTCTTATAAATTAATTTAATTTATATTTTTTTGTAACTTAAAAACTAATTGATACTTTCACAATACTTTGTTTTTATGGATAATATACTTATAAGATAGATAAAGTTTCCTTCTAAATGTTTGATTAAATTAAGATACCTTATTTAAAGTTTTAAATGTTTTATCTTCAATTGTTATTATTTTTAATCTAGAACTTTAAATTTTATATCATTGTAAGATAACATAGTAATTCGTTAATCATGATTCAAGATATATAATCAAATCAATTTCAAATGTTGAGATTATATTTTCCTATAGCTCTTTTTATAGTTTTGTAACTAAAAACGCTTGATACCATTCACCAAAAAAATAAAAAAAATAATAAACGCTTGCAGCTTGATACCATGAATAGCCTTAACAAAATTTGTACAAGGATGTGTATAACAAGTTTTGATGTCATATGAATAAATTCTTTAAGGAGGCAAAATAGGTTGTAGATCTTATGGCAAAGCATCGACTGAGTGTGCATCACAATCAATTTCCTATTTTTTTTATGTGATTCCGGATTTCATTTGTAATATCTTAAAATCGATCTTGTAGGAATTTGTTTTCTGAAGGCTTGTAGTTTGGTTTAATAATGTATTCACTAAAAAAACTAAAAACACTTGATAATGATTAATTAAGTTGCTGAGGAAAATTTGCCACAGCAATAGATGGGGGAGGATACAAAAGCAAATGAGAAAACTAACAACTTAATTACTAAATTCTAAAGTGAACAATTTTGAAAATTTAGAAAAGTTGGCACAGTTATTAAGACTGAAAATTTGGTGGTTTTGATATAAAGCATAAAAAGCAATTACGAAAACTATTCTAAGATTATTGAATTCATTAATATGGCCAAAAGACACACTGAACACTATTCCACATTGTTTTGGTGGTATAAAAAATATTATTGTAATTTTTTTTATCATTACAATGAGAATTTATAAAATAAAAATAAAATTTGTCGCAGAAAATATAAAACAAAAAGAATAAATAATATAAATTAACATCCATATATCCAAGTAGAAAAAGTTATAAGAAGGGATAGAGAAATACACCTACAGAAAACAATCAATCAAGTAAAGCTTGATCTGCAAAAGCATAAGGCTTCAAATTTCATCACTCTTAACTAACTACAAGTCTACACTAGATACAACTTTTACTGTTTCATCATTCCGTACAGCTCTGGCATATCTCGTTTTAATTGTTGGAGCATCATTCTCATAGTTACTTTGCAATTTCTTTTCCTGTTACAAATCATGCTGCATCACGTACGTGGGCATTCATCTAACTTTCTTTCTGGTGCTGCAAAAGTCGTTTGTAGGAGATGAATGGATTATATAGTTATATGTAAAAGTGTGAGTTTCATCTCATTTTATTGTTTATTTTTTATTTGTTCTTTTTCCCCTCAAACAAACAACAATCGGACTCTAACCAGTTGAAAGAAGGGAATTGATGTGTTCCAAATAAGTATTCCAATCTTTGATGCTTTTGTTACTTTGCTTTTGATACTTTATTACTTGTACTCAATTTCACTTATAAAATTCATTTGCTTATGTTAGACACGTGATTTTTTCTTTCTAACATTTCAATTAGTTTTGAAAAAATTTAAAATTCATTGGATAAGTTAAATGGTCAAATCACTAGAAACAAGATTCCACAATAATATCAATTTTTTTACAAAAAAAATCTAATTAAAAATTTGTGAATATATATATAACTTTGTTCTATTTTACTTAACTAAGTGCATAAAAACCAATTCCAGCCAAGTAAAAGAAACTCTAGCCATATGAAAACTAGGCAAAACTTAAGAAGGGATTCAAGGCTGTCAAATTTGTGCGTGCTCACATAGTAAGTGTATTTGTAACTGTTGAATGAAGATTGAATCGATTAAAATTTAAATGTGTGTTAGAGCATTTATAATATATAATTGTTTTATATGAATCCTTATTGTAATTTAGTGAGTCTTACAATTTTATATAAATTTAAATATTTTAAACAAAAATTCATTTCAATACTAAGATTATTAAAATGAGTGTTTAGGTTGCTTATAATTAAACAATTCATGTAAGTACCTTAATAGATATTCTCTTAACTCTAATTACTTAGATAAAGTGTGTGTTTGAATTAATATTGATAATTTATATTTGATCAAATTTTTACTTCAAGATGCATCAACAGTAAGTCACCATTGAGTTATGTGTAGATGTGAATTCAAAAACGTTAAAATTATGAATAATTTGATCTTCGTCAAATGATTATGAATTGTTGAATTAATGTCTGGAAAATTTAATGCAAGAATCTGGATTCCAAAACTTAACAGGCAAATCTAAGTTTCAAAACTTAACATTAGCACTAGCTAGCTGATAGTAGGACAAGAAGATACACGCGTGGTATATAAAAGCTGGATATAGAGAAATATATGTTGCTAAATGATAGAGGCTAAGCAACAAAGAGCCTAGGAGGACCAATCTCAGTTCCGGACAAAATTGGAAACACATGGACACTGAAAATGACTGAGATTACATTTTAAAAAAAAAAAAAAAAGTTTACCTCATTAACATTAACAGACTACGAGACAGCACCACTTTATTGCATTGTCTTTGTCAAATGCCAACCAAAACAAGGACATGGATCACCTTTCCCTTTGATGTTTCTTTGCTTGGGCGAAATGGTTGAAACAATATAAAAAGAAAAAAAGAAAAATTACACATTCAAAGTAATCATCATTTAAAGGTTTTGGACAATAATTTAGAAAGTTATTAAATAAATTTATTTTTTATAAATATGATGTAATTAATTAAATTGATTCTTATATATATATATATTTAAGTGACAGAAGTTAGTTATTAATTATTAGTTTTTTTAATGGAAAGAATCGAATACATAATTTTTTTCTCATTTCTTTCACTTTTTTTTGCTAATTTTCTTTTTCCATTCATTATCAAGTTAATCTTATAACTCATAAATGCATTATCTTATTAATTTGAAGTGAAACTAATATAAAAATGAAATTTGAAATATCAGCATGTAAATTAACTTATGCAAGATATTTTAATTTGATTAATAGCTTTGAGTTCCGATCTAATCTAATGTATATGATTAGATTAAATATAATTATCTCTGGAAAGGAATATTTGTGGTTATTTTTAGAAAAGGAAAGAGTAAAGAATAGTTTAGTTAAATATATAATTAAATCACTTTGATTACTCTCCCCATTGAAGCCTTAAATCATATGGTTCCTTTTCTTTTTTTTTATTTTTTATCTTGTTCTTCTTTCTTTGGTCAAACACCCATCTAAACCTTTTGATTTTCCTGTTCTTTATACTCTTGTGCGGATCCTTGTTATTTGTTGTTTTTTTATCTTGTCCAACAAACACACCCTTTGGATCTCATTATCACTATCATAGTCGCATTGCAAGAGCAACTGGTCCCAGCTACTCCATCACGTGGACAAGCAGGGTTGGCAAAGACTAATACCTCTTTAATTTCTAAGTCATATAATTGAAAACTCCCCATTTGAATCTCCATGACTTTCAAAACTTTCAACAAACAAACGTCACAAGCACATGGACATATATCAACCACACAGGCACATAATATGATGTTGGTGCAAATAGGAAAGCCTAGACAGTTTGTAGGGATGTGAATGGCAGTGATGATCAAACTCTTCATCAGCATCATCGTCAAAGTCTTCATTCTTGCAATCAGAAACACTAAAACGGTCAAAGTCTCATCCATGGAACCAACGGAATCAATATCAAATCATTTGTCCTAAAAAGTAAAATTCTAAAACTTGTTTCTAAAACCTCTGATAAAAATAATCTCTATCAATTTTTAAAATAATAAAAAATATTTAAAAAAAAACAATAATAGTAATCAACGCCCATAAAAACAAGGAAGCTAGTGGTAATTCCCCAAGTCGTATACCAAAATTAGCAATATTTTACTTATTAGGTTGACCTAGTGGTGATAGAGGTTGTGTAGATGCATAAGGACTTATGTTTGATCTTCAGTATCCAAATGAATGCTTCTCGATATTGAGCATGTTACTTCAGCCAAAGTAAAATCGAAACTTATTCCACTTCAGTATCCCAACCATAAGCTGTTGAACATTATTATCATAATTTTTTAGCATTAACAATAGTAATTAACCTACTAGGATTGACATATTAATCAAGAGTTTGGATAATGTGCACAAAGTACTAACTTCTAATCTTATTATGCATAATCATGTATATACACAGCTTTGTTCTATATTTTGCTGATTGCTCTAAACAAACTACTCTCACAATTACAAAAATCTAAAAATGAGTAACTCGTTTTTGTAATTAATGAACAATCGCAAATTAAATTGAAAGATCACTTCAAATTTTTTCAAGAAAAGTTCCTAATTTGTTTATACTCGGTCGTATTATACCAGTTGCAAATTGTTTGGATATTTAATAATTAATTTTCAACATAAAAAAACTTTTTCTTTGAACTGTCATTATCTACTCCTAGCATGCTTGTTGTGTAGCTTAGCTTTTCTTCATTACTGTGATACACACTGCATGGATGCTTCTTCTCATTTCTTTTCTTTTGTTCTCTTTATATATCGGTAAGAGATTAAAAAACATAAAAAGGCAGTTGTTGAAGAAAGATCCTTCTTATGCTTTTACTTTTTCCGGATCCTTTACGGTGGAAATTAGATTCGATCACTTTTTTTTATTTATTTTAATAATTAATAATAGTCTCCAATTTAACCAAAAAGATATTCTAAAACTAAGCAAAAATGTTTTAATGACGAGTGAGTGACGACAGAAACGTCATACGTTGACGTCAGAAAGAAATTGGGGTTTCATTGTTTCTTTCTTCGTTTTCTTTATTGGACCTGGCGTTTGATAAGGGTATCAGGTTGGGTCGATCGTCCACTGTTCCTCTTTGATTATGAACCCAAATTGTTGAGGGCAGTTGCTTTCTACACCTCCTTTAAGCTTCCAGAACATCTAATCCAAAATATAAAATTACATTCCTGAAAGGTCTTTCTGAAATGTAAAAGTGTAGGAAAGTAAATGGGAGTTGCAGGAAATAATTTTCTTTACTGAGATTGAAAAACCTCTGACAGAACCGAAATGTTTTATGTCACAAAAAACCCAACTTGTCATTCAACAAAAACATATGCATACAATACAATGTCGATTGTTGATATCTGAACCACATGTTTTTATTTATCCTTCACTCTTTAATTATTAAACCACTTTATGTTTTAATTATTTAATAAAAATTATTTTATTTAGATATCTGAATAGCATGTTTTTATTTTATTTATTGAACAAAGAAAAGCATATAATTATGTTAATAATATATATATACACACACAAATAAGAATTTAATTATATTGTACTGGCAATGCAAAAGTTTTTCATACAATCATTTAAATAGAATAAGATATTAGTCTATGATAAATAAATTTGGTATAAGATGGATAGTCTATAAAAGAATAAAATGGATTGATAAAATTTGAATAGTTAGATATTAGGATGAATAATGGAAAGAAAAATAAATAAATCAACTAACTAATGCATAATAACATTAATTGTTAAATCAACCTTTTGTAAAAAAAATGACAAAATATTTTGGTAAAAATATTAGTCAAATGATAATAATTAAATTAATGACAAAATAAAATTTCCTTAAGAAATAAATTTCGTTTTTAATAAAAAAAATGTTAAATATAATCCGCGCAACACATTTAAGATAACTAGTCCAGTTGATATTATCATCCTAATATCTCGAAGAGTTTAATTATTCAAACCGATAAATTATTTATTCTACTCTATAGCATTATTCATTTTTTTTAAATGAAAGAGGCTGTTTTTACGACATATATGACTGTATGAGATGCTTGATTAATTGATATTTTCTATATTTAAGCTAATAAACTACATATATTTTTTAAATCAGGTATATATTGCCACAAACTCAAATATTAAAATTACCAAAATTTTCAACATGAGAACAAATCAAACAAACTAGCTAGAAGGGAACACATGATCATAGCCATAAGAAATAACAAATTAAGGAAATCTGACACTTTCAAGTTATTGTAAGTGAACGAAGAACTAGTTTTGCTGGTTTGTTTACATTTGAAGCTCTGTGGAGAAGGAGGAATAACAAGACAGTGTAGACTAGAATAATTTTATAAAATATTATATACAAGGTCAATATATTTGTTTGTGATATTCAAAGAATGAAAATGCAAATTTTATGAGGTGCATCCTGATGTGTTGCGAGCTTTGTTAAGCGGTAAGAGAGTTTTTCTTCCTGTACCCAGAAAATCTCAAATGCACTATTCATTTTTTATTTTTTCTTCAATTTTAAGATTGTCCTTTTGTACTTCTTCTTCTCCCTTTCTTCCTTTTTCAACTTCTTCTTACACCATTCAATTTCTTCTCCTTACTTCGTTGAGTTCCTCCTTCCGTTGACTTATGGTGGTTTTTTAGCTGCATAGTGGCAGTGTGTTTGTTACTTGCATTGAATTCGTCATCGTCGTGGAAGGTGTTGTTGTGGCAACGACGGTCCAAAGGTAAGTTTTTTACATATGCGAAATACTGATCTACTGTCATTTTTATGAGTACCACTCTCGCCTCTCCGTTGTGTGTTTTTTTTTACTGTGTTAAACCCATACCAATTCACAATCCATATGGCCCATATGGATTAGTATTTCGCATATGTAAAAAACTTACCTTTGGACTATCGTTTCCTCCACTACACCCACCACGACAATGACGAAATCAATGCAAATAACAAATCACTACCACAATGCAGCTAACAAACCACCACGAGCCAATGAAAAAAGAAGCTTAATGAAGTAAGAAGAAGAAACTGAATGGTGTAAGAAGAATTTGAAAACAAAAGTAAAGAAGAAAAATAAATATAAAAGGATAATCTTGGAATTAAAGAAAAAATGAATGGTGTATTTGATATTTGATGGGTGCAGAAAGAAAAATCAGTGGTTGATGTCATGAGGGCCCTTATTCAGCCCAAGAAAGAAGCAACATAACATACCATGTGGCTTGTGTCTACAATAACCAGACAGCCTTCCAAGTTCCAACCAACTTGCAGTATCCTGAAGGAAAAGAAAAACAATTCAACATGAGTTTCATCCTAGTTCCTTATTATATGAATTTACGTTACAAATTAGATTTTTTAATAAATAAAATTTACCCTAAAAACTTATTTAAATAAGAATATATATATATATATATATATATATATATATATATTATGAAAGGTAATTCTGTTCTAAACAAATAAGACTACAATAATTTTATCTAATTAGAATTTGATTGTCTCATATAAATGTAATTTATATTAAAAATAAAGTTAAATAATAGTTACCTCGCCTCTCCTCAGTGTCAGATGCTTTCTGTATCTTCCACTTTAAATTTGTAAAGCAAGTCTCTGTCGTGTTTTCTTTTAATCATAAAAATACTGACGAGACAAGATTTTAATTATTACTTTGATCCAATGGCTAAGCCAATAATCAACAGCAGTCAATTTAAATCAATGAGTTTGTTTAAGTGCAGTGAATTGTGACTGCAGTTCCTTATAAAATTAAAACCACAGCATGAGTCATAATTAGAGATGAACTTTTAATAATAACTCCTATTTATACTATAAACTCTTATTATGTACTAGTTTGAAGACAAGAAATTAAGATCTGCAGTATTTTTATTTTCTTTTATATATTCCAAATCATGGAGACGCCTCACACAATTAACAACACGTCAACACCCATATATTTTATTATGCAATAGTTTGACGATAATAAGTTAAGATATGGTATTTTATTCTGTTTTATATTTCAAATCATGGAGATGCCTCACACAATTAAAAACAATTATTTTATGGTCTAAAGTTAGAAGCTCAAATGTAGGGTGTCTTTTCAATAACAATTTGATATTGAGTTGAATATCATTTATATATATCTAGAGCTGCTTCCTTTCAATTCTGGATTTTAATAAACCTATGTGACCTACTATGTCGCAGGGCATGAATACAAATATTGAGTATGATACCATATAATATAGTATATATAAATACAATAATTATTTTTAACAAATAAAATATAAGTACGACAATAATATTATATATATATATATATATATACTGAATAAAATATAATTATGTTTATATATTTATATTATTTTTATTGATTTATTTACTTTATAATTTATATTTATATTAATTTCTCATCATTGTCATATTATTTCGGATCTTTAATCTCTGTCTAAAGAAAAGACATATATAAAAAAAAATATAAGACACCTAAATTTTAGTAATATAGAGACGGTCATGTTTGATAATATTTGAGATATAAATAAGATACTATTACGTTATACTAGCAATTTTAAAGTATGGTACGTCAAAAGTGTCTTGGCACAGCGTTACATAGTTTGAACACTCGAACTAAAATTTACAATCATTGGTCCATGCTACACTAGCACGATGTCTGGAAGTTGTAACAGTCATTGGCATAATGGCATTGGTCGTAACTTGTACGTCAAAGTCCTGTCCTAAAAGGTTGCTAACTTAAATGCGATGCTACCAAAGCATCACCTCACTCACACGTGCGGGTGCAGCCGTTGAATTTAAATTTTCTAAATTAATATTTTTACTTTTTGGCTGTTCTTCACACTAAAAATATTAATATAATTAACGTGATTCATACGACAACCTTAAACGTTGCTCTCGGCTCACAGGGGGAACTGTTGAATGTTCAGATTCTCTGTTACATGATCAACATTTTGTTTGATAAGGTATTACTTAGCTAGATTCCATAGTGAGATAGATACCAAAAAATTGTATGGCCAATAATGCACAAATTTAATTCCATTAATTCCCATCTCGTAGAGACCCAGACATGATTAGCATTAATATTAAGTTTATTTAAAAAATTTCAATCAAATTCGCATTTCTAACTGATAATGAAGATTTCCACATTCAAAACTACAAAAAAATTTGCAAGCCCAGGATCGAAGTGATAAAGGGCTCACTTTTGAATACAGGAAGCTATAGTAAACACAAATTGTTACAACACAAGGTGCACACAAAATTAATGTTGAAGACTATATTTAGATTAACTGGTTCAGTTGCTTTCGACACCCAGGTTGATCTCGGAGGTGAAGAACAATGTTATTGGCCAAACCCAGTGTCCAATTTGACGAGTTGTCAAAGGTCAATATAAGAACAAATTCAGATACGCGAAGGTGCTGGAAACACTGAAGGAGAAGTGGTTTTTTTGGGATGATGCGAATTGGAAGAACCAGCACACATGAAGCAAGAAAGCACCATTTTGAGGACCCTCTTTAGAACCTTACCCCTCTTGGGAATCAATCGCGGTGCTGAAGCTCCTGAAGCCATGTTGTTAATTAAAAATGGTGATTGAAAAATACGAACAAATTGAGAGAGAGAGAGAAAGAAAGTGAAGGGTGACGAGTGCCGACATTAGGTTTAAATAAGAATGTGTACACACCGCGTAAACCGAGTGGGAGAATCGAGAATTTTAATCTTGTAGTTCTAGTAGTAGTTTTTGAAATTCAATATAACTTATTGAAAAGTGACGACCCATTCCAAAAGTGACCAAAACTTTTTATTTTGTTTTGTATGTAGTAAAGGAAAAGATGGTTAACTTGAGCCAATGAACCCAATGGTACCCCTTGAATTTTGGATTCCGGGGACATATGATGTATTTTGATTATTGGGTACTACCTTCATTTTTATATATAAAATTTAATTACTTAATTTATTAAAATTAAAAAAATGATTATAATAAATTTATCTTATATTTACAATTTTTTCAATTTTTTATTATTATTAATACTTTCATTTCCTTTTAATGAGAAATATTTTTAATCTAAAAATAATTAATATAAAAATATTATAAATTGAATTTTATAAAATAAATAAATATTATTTTAAATTTAAGTATTAGAAATAAAAATAGAGAATATATAGATTATAACACCCTTGTGTCATCATCAAATATATTTATTTTGCTAAAAGAACACTTAAGCCAATGAAGACAAAAATGTGCTAAGGCATAACCTAAAAGTAAACTCTATGCTCTGTTTGGCCACATTTGAATGGGTCTGCTTCACGTAGAGGAGGGTCCATGCGACGATCAACGAGTCCAGACACGGTTGCTTTTATGATCTAAGAAATATTAAAGGGCGTGTTCCGGGAACCCAAAAGGAATCTGAATAAGTCATGCTCATTCAGTCATTCCTTCCTTCTTCTTTTTTCTCTTCAATAATACAGTACACACGGTGAGATTCATTATTGTTTGTTAATTCATGGTGTCCCTTTCCCATTTACTAATAATAACTTACTAGGTGCCTATTTTATTTTTAAAAAAAACTTAGACGAGTTAAGTCTTGGAATTTATCAGAATGTCTCAAGAATCAATAAACATTTACCTGGATATTTATAAATTGTTTATCAACAAAATTCTTCCACCAACAATAAAAATTGAATGTACATTCTTTTTTAAATTTGTTTTTTATATATATCTTTAGTGGTAAATCTTGAATAAAGATCTTGAGTTCAATATCTGATATTTATTATATCTCTCAATAAAAAAATAAAGAGTAAATTCTTATAGAAGAATCCTCAAAATCTACACATCATTCAAAAAAGATTAATTTTTTCTTAACTTTTATTTCCCTAGATCTTAAAATGAGATCTACATTTTAAAAAAAAATTAAAAAGATCTTGAAATATTTTCAATCTTATATGATATAATAGTATTTATAAAAAATATCTAAAATTATAATTTAAGATGTATGAATAAAGATACGGTATTACTTTCAATTAGTATAATTTAAAATTACTAATATAGAATAACCTAATAAATAAGCTACCAGTTGCTATCTTGAACGTGCGTATATAATAATAGAAAGTCGTGTTGAAGTTTATTATTTATATACTCTTCTGACAAGTTGGTGCTATCAGTGTCGCGAGTTTTTTTTCTTTTCAGAAGTACTATTTTTGTTGCTGTTTGAGTAGAGAAGTTTATCTATGCTTTTACTGCGACTAATGGTTGAATGGTTGATTCGATGTGGCTTTATTTGAGAGAAAGGATAATTCTATTTCACCAACTATTAGAGTCATCGTTAATCACCAGGTGGCATGCAGGGTCAATTATAAAGTATATATGGATAAAATTTTAAAATAAAAATGAAATGAACGATATAGAAATACGTGTGTGAATATAAAGGGAACGTAAAGTCAGAATTCTCTTTTTATAAATATTTGTAGTGTTTCGAGTATTTCCAATAGGAGAAATCTAATTAAATTTTTTAATTAATTTTTTGTGATTCTTATAGTATTTTTTATGGTTCTCAGAGCGTTATGTCACTTTTAAGAAATTTATTTAATATTTTGTTTCAATGCAAAAAATCATAAGGAACTCAAAAAAATCCACGTATTTATTTTTTTTAATAAAACTTAACATTTTTTCAATTTTCATAAATATAAATTAAAATAAATAAAAAGAAATACGTAATAATATAAAATAAAATTTTACATAATAATAAATAATTAAACACAATATAAAACAATATATATTTTTTTTCTTCTAAGCATTTATTTGTTAATGATTTTTTTTTATTTTTTTATTGTGTATCCAACCTTCCAATGGCTTCTTTTATTCTTTTCATTTTTATTTATGTATCCAATGACTATTTTTCGTTTTTCTTTGTGCATCCAACGACTCTTTTTTCTTATTCCCCAAATGAGTTTTTCATTTACACGCTTTCTCTCATCGAACATTCCTAGCGCGTTCCTCTCTCTCGCTTTTCCTTCTCGGCTTCTCTGCATTCTCCCTTCACCTTCTCCGCTTCTCTGCTCCCTCCCTTCAGCTTCTCTGCATTCTCCCTTCACCTTCTCCACTCAGCCTCAGCCTCTACCCTCTCTCCGCTTCTCATATGCGTTCCTCTCTCTCCACCCACTCCAAAGGCTTCGAAGAGAACGCGAACAGGCTCGGGGTCGCCGTCGGGGTCGAGGTCGGGGTCGCCGTAGGGGTCGGGGTGGTCAGAATCGTTGTCGCCGTCGGGGTCGGGGTCGCTCCTCTCCTCTTCACGGTGAGTATTGATTTCATTTTTTTTTGCAATTATTTTTCATCTTCCTATTTTGATTCATCAATTTGGGACGAAACAGTTGGGAATAACAGCAATAAGGGCGAAACGGTTGGGAAGAAATGGTTCCTTATATAAGGAACCCAAGCTCCGCGGAAGAAATGCGTTCCGCCACGTCACTGTGCTCCAACACGGACTAAACCCCAGAATACGGGTGCTTAGCCTAAGGAATGCAGTAAGCATCTCCCACTGGAGATGCTCTTACTAGCGTGTATTTGTTTTGTACCTTTCCCATTTTTCAAAGGACTTTCAAGTCTAGTAGGTGGATTCACAATGAACATGAATAATCAAGTTCTCAAACATAGCCTAAATTATATTTAAAAGATAAAAATATATAATTTTTTAAGTGTCATATCTTTATTAACTAAGTTTTAATTTTTATCATTCATTTATATATAGTTGTATATTCGATCAAAATTATAGTTCCTATTTCTTAACCAATAATTTTCACTTGATAATTTTCTTTCTATGTCTCTCCCTCTCTCGTAATTAGTGAGAGTAGAGAGCATAGAGCATAAAAAGAGTGAATATCAATCATATAATTCACACTATGAGTTATTAAGATTAAAAATAACTAAGATTTAATTACTTCTCTTATCTCTTACTAGATATGCCCCGTATTTTTAAGCATTAAGATTCTTACCTCTTCTGCATGTTTTGTTTCTTTTCTTTCGGAGTAAATGACAACGAACTATCCATACTTAGCAGTTAGCAATAATGAGGAATCGTATTCTCTAACAATGGTCAATATTAGCATTGGGCAATGGGAGAATGGTAGAACGTATATATACACACATTCTTCCTTCTTTACTAATTTATTTTCTTCCAAATATACTTCCTTTTATTATATATATATATATATATATCACGTTTAGGAAGTTCGTAATTCTAATCTTGAATCTTTGTATACAATTTCATATACTTGCTCACTGTATTATTCAAATCCAATATATATGATCTAAACAAAAACTTGAAAATTGATGCACCCGATTATTTTTGAATTTTATTGGACCATTTTCTTGTTAAACCGATCGATTCAATTTTTTTCTGGATGTTGTCTCTGTAACCAATCCAAATCAAATTGAACTATATACTATTCATACTAATGGTGCATCAGCAAGCACTGACATCTCAACTCTTATTACACTGATGTCGCTCTTTAGTATTTATCAACGAGTTAAACAGTGAGTGATGTCCCACTGTAGTCTTTTACGACACACATTCTAAGACGATTTTTATAAAACCGTCTTAGAATGTTCGGCGGTGGCATTTTTTATAAATATTGAGTTTTTCAAGAAAGACAGTTTTACAAAAATCATATTCGAAACTACCATTCTAGGACGGTTTTACGGAAACCGTCTAAAAACACTATAAAAAAAAGTTTTTCACGCTATCAACGACGGGTTTTATGAAAACCGTCTCAGAATAATGCAGATGCCATTTTTGTTATTAACAGATTAAGGACGGTTTTCCACGAAAAACCGTCGTAGTTGGTTTGTCTAAAAATCAAAAGTTTTCGTTCTCAGCACTCGGTCTCGCGCTTATCCTTTAGCTTGCTTGTACATTCTCGACTTCATCCCTGACCTCCAAACCATTTTTCCCCTGATTCGCTTATCGCTGGCCTCCCTTCGCCACCGCACCCAAGCAACCCTTTCTCTCTCGAGGCCGCCGTCATAAGGGGCTGAAACTCTCTCTTGTGTATACCCTTTCCCCCATAAACTCTCCCTCTCGTAAACCTTGTGCTCCTATTTCTGTTGTAAAGTCGTACACCCTCGTGTAAACCCTCTTCATTTTGTGATTGTTTCGTTGTCTTCAACTCGTTCTATTAATCTCGCATCCAGACAACTTCATCGGCACGGAGTTCCCCAGAGAAACCTCGATTTGTTTGCAGAGATCTCTCATAGAATAAATTTGTGAATGATTAATGTTGTTTTGTTTGTGCAGAGGGATATATTAATCTTGCAGAGTGAGGAGGAAGAACTGAAGCATCTAGGGTTTGTGAAGATTGAGGCAATGAAAGCCTTAGTGTGTGTCGAATGTCTACGGCTTCGCAAAGCAAAACTTGGGACCTTTGAGATCTGCTGTTGGAACCGTGGAAGACACTGTAACCACCGTACTGGGTCCCGTCTACCACAAATTCAACGTTGTTCCCAATCACTTCCTCCTTTTTTTCGACAACAAGGTTTATTTCTCTCTTTCTTTCATCAAAATCTATACTTTTTATTTTTGTTTTTGTGATTTCTTGTTTTACCCATTCAACCAAATTAGTTAAAGCTTGCAATTTGTTTGTCCTCTATTTATAATTACTGTAAGGATGAATTTTGTTTCTCACGATATTAATTTGTCTTTGTATTCAGGTGCAAGATCTATTAGTTTCGTTCCCCCCACAAAGTTGAATGGCTAAAAATTGCCTTGAAAATCGTGGCAAATAACACCCTTCTAAGTAGGATCCTGTTATCTGTGCATGCTTCCACAGTTGAAATTCCATTGTTGATGTTTTGAATGAATTGGGAAATTGCTAGTATTTTGCTAAGCAATTAATTTTGGGTATATAATTGTGGCAGGTGGATGAAGCTGTTCACAAATTCGATGAGCTTGCACCTTCTTTGGTCACTTGCTTGGTTCAGGAAGTGACACGCAAAGCTGAGAAAGTAATTGAGTGAAGCCAAGTCAATTCATCCTTATGTTCATTTCTCATGGGTATTCCTTAATTATATTGTTCCTCATATTATGTGTTATAACTAATTAAATTTGCAGGCAAGCAAAGGCTGCTTTGAATATACCCAAGAAGCATTTCAAGTATATATTTTTAAAAATTTTATGACATATTTTAAATTAATTTTTTTAATGGTATTGTAAAATATAAATATGATATTATTTGATTTGAGAAATTCCCAGAACATATTTGTCATTTTGTGTTTATTTATCTCTTTTCTAATAAATTTTAGTCAGACCTTATACATTTCGCCTCGTTTGTATCATAGGTTGCTCATTTTGACTATATAAGGTTACATTCTGTGAAAGTTGTTTTAAAATTTCCCTTAAGTACTAGAGCTGGCTAAAAATATTACTAATGTTTTTATGGTGTAATGCAGGTTTACGACTATTCAAGGAAGCAAAAGATAGGGATTCTAGTGGGAAGGTTGGCAGAATTTGTTTTCAGTAATTATTGTTTTCTATTTATGATAGAAATATGAATTCTTGAATATGCTCCTATCTTCAGAAATGGGATGATCACCCTGCAATAATGGCTATTGGTATGGTTGATGGAACTTCAGAAGCCATCTTCCAGACTATTATGCAGCTTGGTCCTTCAAGATCAGAGTAAGTTCATTAATTGCACGTGACCTTTCAGCAGTGGCATTGTTATATACTTATTTTAGCAGGACATATGTTAATAATGTTGAGTAGCATTACATCATCACGGCATCATTGGAATGTTACTTCTATTCAGTTTTACTATATTATCATCAATTCATCATCATTATTATGATTAGGTGATTGGATGAAAAATTAGTTATTATGATACAAGACTACAAGAGAATGAAAATTGTATATAAGAGACAAACAAATAAGTACCATTTATACAAGAGAATGTTACTTCTACTTTCACTTTTATCTTTCTGGACCACCAATGAAGAATCAGAAACTGCAGGTGAATCAATTTTGCTATTTCTTTTCCTGTTGACACAATTTTTTGCATAAAGATTAAGCCATTTAAGGTTGGCCAACATTTCCAAACCTTAAGATATTTCTGTGATCCCAGTAAAAGATAGGTCCAATCTTAGTAAGGCCTGTAGCTTTGCTAGTGAAGGCATGTGCTTCAACCTCTTACAAGATGTTAGCTACAAAGCAGTGAGGGTATTCAAGTCAGCCACAGATTTAGGCAAAACCTCAATGTCTGTGAAGGACTAATCAAGAACTTGGAGTGAAAACATGTGAACAAAAAAAGGATCTGAAATCCTTGTCAGGGGATTTGTTATGCTTCAAAATCAAGTCTAGTGTAACTGCAAAGTCTTTTTTTATTTGGTAAGAATTGATTTGGATTGATTAAGTGTTTTGGACTAATATAGCCCATTATCTGAATTGGACCTTAAGCCAAGTCAGGAACAATAATATTTCCTTTCTCACTTTATTACCATTCAACATAACACTGATGATGCTGGGGGCTTCTGTCATCACATCTTGTGTGACTTTAGCTCTTTGGCCCTTTCGTTTATAATACATATTCTATTTTGCCTTCCAAAAACAAACATTACACTGATGATGCAGTAAAAAATACATGATACTGATGATATAATTTCTTCTCTTTTTTTTTGTTACTCAATAAATTGGGACAATTTTTTATTCTAATAACAAAACATTAAAAAAAATAATACAGTATTCACTATTTTTTTATCTCCCCATTCTGTCTTACTCAACAACTGGTGTAAAACTGCTAGCACACTATCTCTTTAAACTTTCCTTATTTTTTGATTTATGTCATGCAATGCCATGTGTTTGCAGGTTACTTATTTTGATTTAAAGTAGAGGTTTGTTGCCTCTTAGAACATTTTGGCCAGCCCTGTTTCTTTTCTAGATGCTATGGGAGACACAGTGCATTGTTCTTCTTCATGCTTATGCATTTGATTTCCCTTGTAATCAAAACAGTGAAATTTGTAGATTGAGACATCATACTATTGTTTTTTCATGAGTCGATGAATCAAATAGCAATAAATATTTTTTTTTCAAGTATATTTGATGACATATAAATATATTAATCTTGCAGTATTGAACATCAGAGTTAAATTGTTGATTTTTTAGTACATGGAGAATGACTTGGTTGGGCTTGCATCACATGGCTGAAGTTTAAAGTCACAGGTAAATATCATTCTCTATGCTTATTGGGGCAATTGTCTTTATTCTTACTCATTGTTGCTTCTTATTTTCTTTTGATTTAGGCTCAAAGCTTTGGTTCTTACTCCTTGTTTCTTTATCAGGTTATCATTTAAATTGATAAGTCTCAAGGGTTGAGTGAAAATCAATTACTTATCATTTGACAGAGGCCTTATTGGAGTCTATCATGATTGGTGAGCTTTTTCTGAATGTTACAGTGTTGTTTCTCTTAAAGGAATTATCCCGAATCTTTCAAGCTTTGATCTTTTGACACATGTCTTGGAAAATAAACTTTTTTTTAACTGATGATGCAATTTCAAAATAGGATATATTTTGGGAAAAATTTGTGTTTCACAATGATTATTCTCTTTTAGACCAGAACACTGATTCAACTGGATTTCAGCTGTTTCATTTGCTTACAAGTTGCTTCCTGCATTCCAATTTTGACTAGTTCATGATGCTTGTAGCTCTACTTTTCTTGACAATTACTGCTCTCTGCAGTATCTTTGGTCTGTCTCTGTGGGTGCATAGATATGCTTGTAATGTAATTTTGTGTCGAGCTAATTTAGTTCTCTTGAGATTATATCTCTTTAACTTTTTGTAAAGACTTAACATATATCACTACTCCAAAGCACACACAAGTGGTCATAGGTGTTTTAATTTGAGGTTTTAGATTTAATATACACATTTGTTTTATCTAATTTCAGCGAGAATAAAATTTATTATATAAAGAAATAACTAACCAACACACAAAAAAAACCTGAAGAATTGAATCTTATTTTAGAGATATAATTTGGTTTAGAATTTGATTGTAATTTGAGAGATTAGCTGAGCTCTCACCAAGTGATCAATCTAGAGTATATTCTTAAGAAAATAAATAAATAAAATAAAATAAAGAATACTTAAACATTTTGTAACAAAAGGGTGGAATTCATATTAACAACAATAATTATAATATCTTGAAACAAAAGTAATAATAATAATAATAATAATATATAGGATTGTCACAAACATTTTTTTATCTTCAAATTGGTGTATGACTCCTTAGTTCATTCGTTAGCACCCAGGCCTATCTTAGGTAGTTGATTTTATAGTTAGGTACATTTCTCACATTCTTCTCTTGATTGTGATTTCTTTGATTGAAGTTGAATCATATCTGAAATAATTTTAAGGGCTAGCTTATTTATGTCTTCTGCCAATATAGAATATGGATGGCATAAAGGACAGCATTGGGTGCATTTGTCAGGTAATCTCTGTTTGTCTCTTATTGTGGGGTGGGGTTGGACAAAGTATCTATCTCTGCCTCATGTATTTGCACTTTCAATTCTTTTTGCATTCAAATATTTGTCCTACACGTGAAGGTACCCCTAGTGGATTGAAGACCATATCAACGGGTCTTCCATCTTGCAAATAAGGCATATCCTGTCTAGACAAAATTTTTCAAACGATACCTTTATTTCCATGTCTCCCAGCCACTTTATCTCCTACTTTAATTTCACGTTTCTGTAAAATATATATACGAATCGTTTCTGGATTATAACTGGTACCCCCCTTTTTTTGGATCCATCACCATTATCTTGGTGAGCAGCTTGGAAATATGGTCATTTGAATTGATGGTTCTTCTTTCTGGTCTTCTTCCAAATCCAAAGTTGGAAATATTAGTGCTTCCCATCTTGTTGGTTTCATATTTGAGATGCTTTTCGCATTTGTTACACATGATTGTCTTAATTGTTATTATTTTCTCAATTATTAGACAATACTAGACAATTTTTTTTCACATTCTTGGTTTTGTCAGCTTGAATACTGCGGAAGCTCTGCTTGGATGATCCCCTTTGGACTCAGTGGAGTAGGAAGGTTGGTATTTCTTTTGAAGTTTAAAGTGCCAACCTCACCTTTCATATGCTTCTTTAAAAGTTTGATTTGCTTTATCAATACTGAATTGCATGGTTCTTACAGCATTCGTGTCTCAAATGAACTTGGAGCTGCATCCAACTTTCTGGATGGACTTCAATGTGTTCTTTCAGCTATTTATTTTAACCCTTTTTCTGGATGGAACTAATTTACATTTTAAGAATATTTTAATATATGTGACAAAAATATAATTGAATAAACTATGTTTTTGTTAAATAAACTTCAAATCCATTAGACAATTATTTATAAATAAAAAACAGTTGTATTATTGTATTGTCAAACAAAAAGAATGCAAATCGGCATGTGATGGGCCTCCGTTAACATGCTACTTGTTAGTAATAGTATTAACTTATTTTAATATCTACTGTTTTTTAATTTAAATTTAGCACGGCTTTCTTAATTCTTATAATTTATTACTTCATTTATTTTTATTGACTTTTTCATATGTTTCATTTATATATGTTTCCTAGACTTATATTTTTTACCTTTTAAATTTATTTATATGTGTGTATATATACATTAGTTATTTTTAAAAAAAATTCAAATAAATAGGTGTAAGAAATATATATAATCATCTTTAATATATGTAATAGAAAATTTTATTTTGATCTCTGTTCTTATTCTCATTTTCTTCTTCCAATCATACACTTATGATTTGCACGTCAACACACACAAGAAGTAGACGTTATATAGAGAGAGGATGTTTCAAATGAGAAAAATTTAAAAATTTAAAATGAAAAAATTAATTTTAAGTATTAGATTATAATTAAAAAGAATTAAGGGGTGAGATTAAACATTTAGATTGCAAAGTAATAATTGAGGAAAAAAATGTTTTTCGAGTGACCTTACTCTCAAAACATGGTATTCTCCCTCGGTCCCTTGTTCTTTTAAAAAAAATATGAAAGGGAAAATAAATCATCCCTAACAATTTCTCTGCAATGTATTTTTTATATTCCTTTTTATAAGTTATTTTTAATCAATTTACACAAACGAATAATTTTTTTAAAACTTAATTGATAATCTTAAATTTATATAAAAAATAATATTTTATAGTAAATGCTCACTCAAAAGAGGAAAACAGTGATATTAGTATCACCAAAAACAAAAGTACAGCCACTAACATTATTTAAAAAAATGAAAAAAAGTATAAAATTAGTTAATCATGGTTTATTAGATGTTAAGGATATAAATGGAATAATTAATGCTTCTAGATGGAATAACTCGTAAAAGACAAATTAAAAAGCCCAAAAAAATATTATTCATCCAATCTCTTTTAGATTTAGTAACAAAAGAAGTACCTGTAACATTCTCTTTTAGACACACTAATTGTTATCGGATAAAATGTGTTAAAATTATAAAATCATGAATAGAATCTATTAAATATCAAGTGAGACTCATAAAATGTTATGATTTTCTTTTTATAAATTTTAGTTAATGATAAAGAATATGTTAAAAAAACTATATTAGAAAAGGTGTTGCTATGGCATTTCTCTATAGCAAGAAAGCTAATCCAATCTAATTTAAACTAAACTTATATATGTGTGTTTGAATGAGAACGTGCTTATTATATATATGATAAATTAGAACTATAAATGCAAACTATATATGATGAACAAGAAAAGTACCTTATAATTTTGAGTACATATTTTTTTTTTTTAAATTGATGGTCTAGTCAGGTTTTGTAGTATCTCATGGTCCTACCTTTACTCTGTATATAAGTAATTATGAGCCACCCATATATTCAAATTTCTAGTTTAATTGACTATTATTCCCTTTTACTTTGGTATATGATGTAGTCTTCTTTATGGAGGTGAAGACCCTTCTATTGCTGGAATGGTGTTGGATAGTGCCTTTTCAAACTTATATGATCTCATGATGGAGGTTGTGGATGTTTATAAAATTTGGCTACCTAAATTCACTGTAATCTCTCTGTCACTCACTTTATCTCTTTGGATGCCAGCACCCTTTATAGTAAATGCTCACTCAAAAGAGGAAAAAATGGACTCTGTATGGTTCCTTCCAAACAGTCATGTAGTGATATGAAGCTGTAGGCTATAGTGCATGAATGCATGTAGTAAAATGGGGATGCATCATTAGTCAGAGTTGTTCAGACTGCAAAGGATTTATATTTGTTGAATTTAATTTTTTTTAATGTTGTTTGCTAGTAGAAATATTTTTTTATGGTTGTGTGATTATTGGTGTGAAATGCAACCTATATTTCTTTTTATGCTCTTGCTCTCTGTCTCATCTTTGTCTTTTTGACAAATTTTAGTATTATTAAATATCAGGTCCCACACAAACATTCACAACATTTGGATAAATTTGTTCGTATCAAAACTGGGTTGCATGTATGATAGTGAGACAAAGGGTTGATTACAAAATATGAGATTTTTTTATAAAGATATTCTAAGACAGTTCTCTGAAAACCGTCTTAGAATCCTCATTTTTATTTTTTTTTCAAAAAGAAATTCTACGACGGTTATCTAAAAAACCGTCTTAGAATATAGACTTCCTAAGACGGTCCTTACAAAAACCGTCTATGAAAATACACTTTCTAAGACGGTTCTTTTAGAGAAATGTCTTAGAATCCTAAATTTTTTATAAATAAAAACATATTCTAAGACAGTTTTTATCGAGAACCAACGTAGAAATGTATTATTCTAAGACGGTTAAAAACTGTCGTGAAAGTATTGACTTTTCACGACGTTGGATTCAAAGACAGTTCAATAACCGACGTAAAATGGCCTAAAGAACCGTCGTAAAAGCCCTTGTTTGTAGTAGTGTTCGCACAACTCTAGATGTACCATTAGTGTCTTCCTTAGAACCAACCCTACCTTATATTTAATATATTGTGCACACGAATTTTCATTGTATCTGCACTACTAGAGGAATAAAAGTTCAATAAAAATGAATTAAAGATTAATAAAAAGATAATGATTTTTATACATTATGGGAACTTGTTTTTGTTATATGTAAAGCCCATATATAGAACGGAAACAATTTTCCTTATGTATCAATCACAAATACACATCATAAACTTGTTTCTGATGTGTATTAAGTCACAAAAAAACAAGTTTTCTTGCATCGACAAGAACAAAAGTAATGAAGACAAAAGGGGAATTCAGTGGTGCTAAGATGTGAATAGGAAGAGGAAGAACTAGAAGAAGGAAAAGTGCAATGAAAATGAGGAAAATGGGAGAGAAAAGGATTGTGAAAAAATGGTGGAAGGAAAAGGGGCATAAGAGAAAGGGTTTAAAAGGGAAGGAGGGATGAATAGAGAAGGGTATTTTAGATATTAAAAAAATATTAGGGGTGAAGAAATGAAAAAAGTGTTAAAACCATAGGTCTTCTTTAATTCTTATGTGTGACATTTTGGAGTAAATTGTGTGTTAGTAGAGTGTTGGGCTGGCAAAATGTTGTAGTCGAACTTGAATCCTGTACCTCCCATTATTCAGTGAAAAAATTATTATACTTTTAATGAAATTTTCACCTCTCATCTCTCAAAGAGTGTAAGCAAAAAAAGTTTTTAAAATGACATTTTCATAAGAAAAAAAAGCTTCTAGAATGACTATTCTAGAAATATTTTTACTTATGAAAAGATGATTCCAAAATATGTTTTTTTAAAATTCAAAACAACCTTTTTCATAAGTGTATTTTATATATTCTAGAAAGAGGGTTCTAGAAATCAGTATTGGGTTTATGAAAAGCTCATTCCAAAAGGAAAAATTACAATCTAAATTAGTCTTTTTGGAAATGTAGTTTGTAACTTTCGAAAAAGACCGTTCTGAAAAATACTATTTTGGCTTATGGAAGGACCATTCCAAAAGCAAAAATGGCAATCCAAAATAGTCTTCTCGAAAGTACAATTTGTACATTCTAGAATGATCGTTTCAAATAATACTTTTTTTACATATGAAAAAAGTGTTTCGTAACAATTATCTTTTTAGAATGGTCATTCCGTAAGAGTATTTATACCCTTACGAAATGTCTGTTCTGAAAACAGATTCACAACATGAATGTGAATGCGTTAAAATGTACTTGCGGAGTGGAGAGTTTGAGGAGAGAGACTTGTGCAGTGGTGAGTCGGACTTGTTTTGTACCTTCAATGGTTGCAGGAAAATAGTGGAGTTGGAAAAGAAAAGAAGAACTAGAAAGAGTGTCTAAACTTGCATTGGTGGGAAGAAGAGAAGAACTGGAAAGAATGTCTAGACTTACACTGCAGGAAGAAAAGAAGAATAGGAACGGGTCGTGGCTGTGGGAGAAAAAAGAGGAAGAAGAAAAAGAGAAAAAGAAAATAGAAGGGATAGATTAGGATTTTTTTAAAATAAAGCCAGCTGTGTTGGTGGCTAGAGTTTAGACTTTTAAGACATAACTGTCTTTCTATCTACAGCGTGCAAATGATGCCAAAGTTACACCAAAATGATGGGATCAATGATATTGTCCCATGTCTTACTACAATTTTGTTCTAGCAATTGAGAACTCTATGCATAGAGTTATGTAACGAAGAAATTATTTTATGCCCATCCCAAACTTGATACATCTACGACTGAAGCATATTCAAGAAGAAGCTATATATTCATTGATAGGACGGGACTCTAGGTTCAAATATGTGACTTTTAACATTAGATAACTTAGCTATTATTTTTTAGCCTTATTTTATTTTATTTTCTATAAATATTAAATAATGCCACTTGTATGGTTGATATTTTTTGTAAATCTCTATTTAATTAACATATAGTGAGCAATTTGTAATGGATTATCAATAAAGAAAAATTAAATTTATCTTATTTTCTTTAGCTTTATTTTTTTAGTTTTCGTAGTAGATTTTAGGAGTAACGATAAAATATAACTTCGAGCCTATCATATTCATCACAATATTGTGGATCAAATATATATGGCCAACTTCAAGTGGAGATCTATTCTTGAATCTTTTTATGTATAATTATATATATATATATATATATATATATATATTATATGCTCGACATGTATTTTGGATGGATCTATATATAATATGTTCACAAAAGATATAAAATGAGTTAAATAATTAAAAGAAAAAAAATCATAAAATTCAATTTTATCTGTTAATAAAATTAATATTCTAATAAATTAACATTTATTTATCGATAAAAAATGTTCATATTTCATATAAAAATAATAATTAATGCATAGAGTAAAGCATCAAATGGGATAAAATATCTAAAATGATCAAAAAGTATATTTTAGTCCAAGAGATATTATATATAATAAAAACCACATAATTGTTATATATGATTTTGAAAAACTCCAATAAAAGCTAAGAGCAGGTACTTCAAGTTTCACACCTATATGCATAAGCATAAATACATCGAAGAAATTCTTTAATTTGATAACTTCGGTGATTTTGTCTTGTTAGAAAATCAGCATAACCAATTAAGCCCCACTGCAAAAATACGTATACATCATTCTTAAGCTACAACTCATTCTTTTACGTAATGCATATATATAGATTGTAACTAGAGGAGTATACATTCCTGTTGCTATCTACTTTAATTCTATTCAATTTGGATTAATTTAATTTGATCCTGTTGTTCCGGAAATAATGTTATTTCTTGTTCTTTGGATAAAATGGAACTAATGCTCGAGAGCAATAGTTTGGGGAATATGGACCAGCCTTCGGTGTTAAGTCTCTATCGCATTGTGCTACAAAAGTGTGCTTAATTTGTCTCAAATGCTTGAATAACCAATTTCGTCAACTCAATCACGTTGATCTTCCAGAAAATAATATGCCGTGTCAAGTTCATGGATAGCCCTTTCATCAAGTCTGCATGTTCACGTGTTGTAAATGCAACCAATATCCATGAGGTCAAAACAGTTTCACAAAAAACGTCATGGTTCTTCCCCCAAACATTAATGGGATACCTAGCTTTATTTTTAGCCAAAAGTATATATTTAGATAATAACTATAAAAAACAATGAATTTTTTAACCGAAAGACTTAAATATAAAACAAATTAATTCAACCATGTATTGAACCTGTTTAGATTAATTTGTTTATTTGACATTTTTCCTATCATAACTTAATTAACTGTATTGTATTTTTCTATCCAACGAGAAGGCAACCAATTAATGCGTCAATTCCTCGATCTGGTAAATGTGTGGTTTGCAGATATTTTCTCAAACCATGGAAAAGTGGGTTGTTGCATAAAGAAAAAAGTGGTAACCATATAGTGCTCATTAATTAGTTGGCAAAAATAGGATCTTAAACTGTTGCAGGAAATTGTTTCAAAAACCAGATGATTGAACTCCTCCTAGCTTGTCTCCCTTCCTTTGTGTGTGACCTTTCTTAGAGCTTAAGAGCCAAGTTGTATTATTTTCTCTTAATTATTTTTTGTTTTATTTTCCACCACCTACCAAAAAAATGTATTTTTTTTATTGCCATGTTAAGCTAAGCTTAATTGAACTGCTGTTATATAAAATAATTATATGATATAAAAATCAACTTAAAATTATCCATTAGTCCTCTATAAGCGCTTTAAATTAATATTCACTAGTATTTCCAGTAAGAATATTAGTTTGACATTACTTTTCTTCACACTTCGTATAAAATGTCAATTCATTGCACAGAGAAAAGACGCATGCATAAGTATGCATAATAATATGAGTGACATAAGATAAACATGTTCATTTAACGATAGCATCCCTTCTCTCTTTCACCCTTTTGTGCGTCAATGGCTAGTTTCTTAATCACCAAGCTTCCTTATTCCTTTGTATATTTTTTCAGCCTCGGTCAATTTTAAATGATTTTGTTTTCAAGTCATTCTAGAGACGCCAGAGAAAATTCTCACGTTCATTACAAATAATGATCGACAATACAACACCCTCGATAAATCAAAGAAGCATGTGGCATGTGGTTGTGGTATCAGCTTGCGGAGGGAGGAACTAATACGAATAGGATTGTTTCATTAACGACACCCTATCGTTATGTATTCAACAAACATTATCATCGTGTCGACATTCTTTATTTGTTGCTTTCCATAATTGGGCTAATGCGTTTTTATTGGACCCAATTCTAATCTTATATAAGGGTTTAGGAATACAATAAGGGCTCACCAAGGATATTCTCCTCCCACTATATATGGTTGAGAACTCACTTGGGAAGGCAATAAAAAATATATATAATACTAACACGTGAAAATTTGATAAAACGGTTCACAAATTTATCCTCCTACTAAGGGTGTTTTTGTTCTACCGTCTTAACGCAACGGATATTCATCCAAAAACAAATTCATTAATTTAATTTAACTTCTTTTAAACAAGTAAAGATAAAATAAGTAATTTTAATTATTACGTACAAATTAATAATTTTTTATGAAATACTAAAGTTATTAAAATATAATTTAATTATTAATTTTACTCTTTAGAACAAATTGCTCACTTTATAAACATAATATCCTTTATTCATGTATTCTCCCTTCCATTATATACAGCAAATGAGTCACTAGACCAAAAGGATTCCCCCCAAAAAATTAATTTTCAAAAAACTCCAACTCCCATGTGCAGGCACGCAATGTTGTGGGCCTTGTAACTTGTAACTTGTAGTATTATTTATGGCCGACTTCATTGTTTGATAAATGTTAAATGATTTAATGTAAAATTTAATTTAATCTATTCCGTTGTTAGAAAAATATTTAGACCAGATTGAATAGTTGAAAGTGACGGATTTAGAAACTTTATGATTTTTTTCTCTCTCTTTAAAATTGTTTAAATATTTAACTTTTAATAAATAATAATTTTTAAAAATTACCATTTTTACACATAAAACTACAATTAATTTTTATATTTAGCGATGATAACTTTTATTATTATTATTATTATAATAAATACATAATTAGTTTTATACAATTTTGTATAAATTATCACTTTAAAGTTTAATCATTACAATAAAATAACAAACATAACTAATCTTATAAAATTTTATATTAATTATTATTATAATAACAATATATACAATTAACTTTTATATATTATATATATATATATAAATGAAAAGTTACAAAAGAGAGAGTTCAAACCGTGATGGTCCCTCTCTAGATCTGTCTCTTATAATTCATATAATTTTTTTTATGCACATAGTTCATATATTTAAAAGATAAAGTTAATTTATTTCTCCTATTTTTAAATCTAATAATTCATCTAATTAACATTCTATAAATCAAAATTGTAAAACATTTTAATAAATGAAAATGAATTAGCAAGCGTGTGCCTTGCCCGTAACTACTTTCGTTTACTTTCATATATCTTGTACCCTCCATAAAAATTCCATACAGGCCAAAATTATAACGCGTGGTTTTCTTTTGCTTCAGAATCATCAATCATGGAACTAAATAGTCATCAAAATAAAATTAGGCCTGTTAAATCTGCTTTTAAGCAGCAGAAAAATTTGACTTAACAACATGAAATGAAGGGAATTTCTTTCTAGCTACACCCAGAAAATATCCCATAAAAATTCTGTTAATTTTAAATCTGCAAAAAACATTTTATAATAGAATATTAAAACTTTCTATCAAATAGATTTTTGTCCGTAAAAAGCAATCTTTAAGTATTTTTAATTTTGAAATTGAATTCCTAGCATTTTTAGTTATAGATTTCAAATTGGGATCAGATTACTTTTTGGTAGATCACACACTGCCACGTAGGATTGAAGATCTCTTAAGATTCCAAATTGAGATCTTAAATAATTTTAATGATCCTACATAGACCCACTTTTAAATATTTAAAATTTAATTTAATTAAATTAAGTAATTAATTTTAATTAATAAAATATAGAAAAATATATGAATATTAATAAAACATGCAATTAATTTTAATTTTTAATTTCATTTTATTTTATTTTTTTCGATTTTTTCATATTGTCACATAAAAAATCATTTTTTTTGAAATTCTGCCCAAGATCTACCACTAAATGCTAGATTTTGAACAAAGATCTTTGACTCAAGATCTGATCTTCACTAGATCTTCCAATAAAGGAGGTGAAAAAATCTCCAACATGGAGAATGAGTTTTTGTAGAAGAATCTTCAAGATTTGCATATAATTCAAAAAAGTATAAATTCTTTACCTCTTTCTCTCTCCTTAATATTTCAAAATAAAATCTACCACTAAAGAAAAATTAAAGAAATGTTAAGAGATCTGATCCTATGTAATTCTATGGGGACTAGGACTATCAAAAAGATGTCTAATATCTTAATTTAAGATCTACCACTAAAGATGCTCTTAAAAATTATTTAATGATAAAAATTAATTATTATACAATTTATTATGTAAACTTTTTTATGTATTAAATATATTAGATATTTTAATGTTATATATAATGACATTAATTATTTTTTAATATAATTAATATGTTAGCTTAATTGATTAAAGGGTCATACTAATAATATAAAAGTAACATATTTTGAATATCCATACATCATTATTTTGTAAATAATTTCGTAAATTTTAACAATTAGAATTGAATTTATTAGATATTTAGTTAAGTTAGAATAATTTTACACATGTTAATCTATATATTCAATGGTTAAAAATAAATTTGGCTCTATAACTTATCATTCTACACATATATTATATTCAAAATAGAGTATCACTACCAAGTTTTTTATGCATCGTATGAGTGTTTTTTAATTTAAGTAAACTACATTAAAAAAAAATATGAATTAAATACATTTATAATCATGAGAGAAATATCCATTAATAATTCAAATAAATAAGTGTCTTAAATTTAGGAAGAAAATAAAAAATTCAAAAAATAAAAAGTATTTTAAGAATAGCAGTAACTGACATTTGAGATACTATATGAATATTTTAAAAAATATAATAATAAATGATAAGTAATGGTAAAGCCAAGAGTCATACAAAGAAAAATACTAATACTAGCTGTTTTTTCTTTGGAAATTCTATACAGGCTGTTTAATAACAAATATACATATTTACAACAAGAAAATTGATTGGAATTATTTTACAATTTTTTAAAATGATCATTTTATTATTTTTATAAAATATTTATTAAATTAAAATATAAATAATATTGAGTATTTTTATTAGTAATTAAAATTATGAAAATAATGCCTTGAAAAGATTATGAGTGTGATAAAATGATTTCAGTCAAAATGAAAATCCTTTTCACTTTACTTTTAATCTTTTATCCTTTTAAAAGATTGTTTTTAGGACGTATCTGAGGCAGAAAATAATGGACTAGCCTCTAATACTTAGAAGGTTACAACTCACTGTATTATTTTTGTTAATCATATTATTAGTATAAAATATTATCAATTTTATTGGTGCTTGCCAGAAAATCTGATTAATTAATTTTAGAGTTTTTTTTCTGTCTTAAAATTTGAACTCAAAATTTTATTTATAGGAACCAAATTCATACTACTTCAACCAGCAACTATTACTATAGTAAAAAGTTAATGACGGAGGATTTCAATAGTTTAATGACAGAGGATTCCACGAAAAACGGATTTGACCAATACAGAAAAAATTCATTAAACGACAAAGGGTTGGGCCATTGTTGTCACAAAGTAGGGCTGGAGACTGCCGAAATGGGTAGCTTGGAAAATGGAAACATACTTTTTCAAAAACTTTCTCGACATTGGCAAAATTGAAAAAAGCTTTTTTTTTTTTGTTTTTAACAGAAAATATTTGAATTTCTTATTTATTTTCAAACTAATCCTTTTCGCACCTGGTTAGTCTATTTAAAATAAAATGATAAAATTTTATGTATAAGCCCGAGATAAAACACAAATCTTGATTAAGGATTTTAAGATTTGAATATCTTGTTTCAACAATTTTTAGCATTCTTTCATTTTATTATTTAAGATTTTTTAATAGATTATTGTAGCTATATTGTATTGTTTGAGATACATAAATAAATGACGTGATGAATGATGTAATTTAAAATATACACGTCAGTCTTTTTTTTGACAGTTCTAATAAGTTATTGATATTATATATATATATATATATATATATATATATTTGAATAATAATTATCTTATCAAATTGCAAATACATGCTTATTTAGTTAATGGTCTCGGATTATCTAGAATTTGTTACACTATTGTAACAATCTCAACAAAGATCTATAGTAAAATATTTTATGATTTTTATTACCTTTTTAATATTTTTTACTTTAAAGTGGTAGGAATAATTTTTTTTATGACTATAAAGTCATTAGATTTTTTAATTTTTTTTATAAAATTGTAAATGAATTTATGACTTCTATTTTTAATTTTTCATATATTTTTCTAAAAAATTATAAATAATTTATTAACGTAAAAAACACGCCAAATGGTAGTTTCCCCTTTATCCTTAATTACTTTACTTATATAATGTTATTTTTTTTTCCTAATCAGCACTAAAGATGCAAGTGAATCTGTGTCTATAAAAGTAGTTACTATTGGCAGTGTGGTTAGTATTCAGTTAAAGGTTCTTCTGTAGTTCTGTGTGTGTGTACTCACACAGCACGAGGGCCAATCAATGGAAAGCCGTGTCCACCTCCCTTGCTCAAACGACGTCGTCGTCCACGTCAACGGCGACTCTGCTCCCGACGCTCGCCGGCTTCACCCAACCAACGATGCATTTTCCCCTCAACAACAACAACAGCATCAGGTTGGTTATATATTGTAACTTCAGTTTCAGTTTCATTTGACCAGTAAATAGTTTCATGAACAGCAATAACTAACATAACATGTTCGATGATGTTGGTGAGGTGCAGGAGCATGGGAAGGAAAGAAGGGACAGTTTGGTTCTTGCGTACAAGACTCTTGGAGTGGTGTTTGGAGGACTTGTGACATCACCCCTTTACGTGTACCCTTCAATGCCACTCAAATCTCCTACTGAAGATGACTATCTGGGCATCTACAGCATCATGTTTTGGACTCTTTCTCTCATTGGGGTTGTCAAGTACGCCAACGTTGCCATTAGAGCTGATGACCACGGTGAAGGTACTAACTACTACTACGACTACTTTCTTTCTCTTTAGATTCATGTTGGATCATTCAAAATCACGTTGAAATACTAGTTAACGTAAGTTGAAGTTACGTGTTTACTTGCGCTTGGTCTCGAAGAATTGATTTTGAGACAGAACTGATACTGAATCGAAGTTACTTTAGTAGTATTTACTTTGAATAAAAAACTTTATGCTGAATTTTGTTACTAACTTGGTTTTAGAATGAAAATATTCCAACACAAATCACTTTACTTTAAAATAATCAATTTGAACTAAAATTAATATGTTTGGTGACACATTTGTTATTGTTGGACGTGGATCTGCGAAGCAACTAATAGTTGCTTGTGTTATATTTGGCGTGAATTTCTCATAAATGTCTAGCATGTTTGGAAAGTCATTGAAAATGGAGGAATCAAGTTGGGAATGTGAAAGCTATAACTATTAGCTCCCAAAATTTACATCTGAAATGTGAAATCAAACATGCTAGTGGATCCGCAAAGCATCCTTGTGTTTGATGTGAATTTCTCTTAAATGTCAATCTCTGATGCTAAAGCAAACACTTAAATCAATTTCATTCAAAATCAATTTTGCAATTCTTCACCCCCAAATCCAAATACACACTTCTACAGCTACAAATTCGTTATTTTCTATTTCATGGAATCTGATTCAATCCTTAATTGGCTTATTCACAATGACACTGAATCTGATTCAATCTCAGGTGGGACTTTTGCCTTGTACTCATTGCTTTGTAGGCATGTCAATATTGGGATCCTGCCCTCCAAGCCTGTTGGTTTGAACACAACTAAGGATGTCCAAAAGAGTACTTTGCTTGCCAGATTCTTCCAAACAAGCGTGGTTGCTCGTAGGCTCTTGCTCTTTGTTGCTATGTTGGGTACTTGCATGCTTATCGGTGATGGTATACTTACGCCTGCAATTTCAGGTTTGGTGACAGTTTTTTTTTTCTTCCTTTTTTGTCACCTTTTAGAAAAGTTCGATGCCTTTTTTGTCTCTGAAATGTTTTTATTCGACTTTGCTTAATTTGTTTGTTTTCAGTGTTGTCAGCAATGGATGGACTAAGAGCACCTTTTCCTTCAGTTAGCAAATGTAAGTTTTGGAGTTCGTATTATGGTTTTACTGTGACCCTGAGGTATTGCAGCTTCCATTTATGGAAACTGTCAACCTTATTGAACATGGTTAATTTGATGCTTTAGTTATTTTAAACAACGAAAGGTGGGAGCTATTTTTTAGGGAGGGAGGAATGGAGTTTATTTTTTATTTTTTATGTAATGAATGATTCCTTTCCTAATTAAAAACTTTCCACTTTTAGTTACTTTAGATGATGTTAACAAAAGCCTTAATTTACTACGATGCAAGCAGCAGAATCAACTAATACTTACATAATTCAAAGACAAAACATATGAATATTGCAGTATAAGAAGAGATATGGAAATATTGTTTATACCCTGTTTGACTTTCATTATCCTATCGGATACTATGTCCTTCACAAAATAGGAGGTGGACTTTCTTGCTCAGTTGCTCTGATTATGTTGAGCTTAAACAAGATGAGCTCCTAAAGTGTTTAGGGTTACTGTAAACTGCCATTTCGTGCTTCTTAAAGTCTATCATGAATAATTTAATGATTTGAGTAACACAATTTATATAACGAAGCTGTTTGATAAGTAAAGAAGGTACGTTAAAACTAATAAAATCATCAAAGGAAACTTTTTTTTTCCTTATCATAAGGCATATTTAGAGTTGGTCTGAGTATACAGTTCACTCTTTTGGTTTATAATACTCTAATTTCTGTTTTTTGCATATGCTGCTGCAGCGCTAGTGGAAACACTCTCTGCAATTGTTTTGATCGTTCTGTTCTTGTTGCAAAAGTTTGGCACATCCCGTGTTAGTTTCCTCTTTTCTCCAATAATGGGCGCATGGACACTGAGTACCCCACTTGTAGGAATTTACAGCATCATACACCATTATCCTAGCATATTTAAGGCTTTATCTCCACACTATATATTCCGTTTCTTTTGGAGAAATGGAAAATCTGGCTGGCTTTTACTTGCTGGTACTGTCCTTTGCATTACAGGTATGTATCTTATCTCTTTGTGCATGATATACTTTTATGGATATAAAAGTGACGAATTTATCTTCCTCTTAGTTTTCCTGTCAAATCATATTATAACTCCACGTGCTATATTCTAGTACTTGCAGTAGGTGAAGAATATGGGCTAGATAGATAATGTTGCTACATGAGAATTGTGCAAAAGAGAATCTTGGCACAGTTGTTAGGATTGCACTATTTGGCAAGCCAACGTTTTGTATCATGTGATGAATTGCAAATGGGTACATGTATGAAACAGTGCAATTCCATATTGATACTAATTACACCATTTTCTTCATTAATTTTCTTTTCGTTTTGCTCTTCCTTCAGCAATTGTCATCAGAGAAATTGATAAGTCAAATAAACTTAAACTGCTAAATGAAAAGGAATGCTACTGAATGCACTCTACTTGTTCACTTCATTTATATGATATATTTCTAGGTATTTTCCATTATGTCATGAATCTTACAAATTAATATAATATACAATTCATAATAAGATTCAATACAATGTAAAACTCATAATTAAAAAATCAGCTTGGTGATTCACAATTTGAATCACGATTTGATAACCTTAGGGAACTACTAGAACATGTCCAAACACTTGATGGTGGAAGATTGTTTAGAAGGACAAGCTAGTTTATTTGTTGTTCTGACTTCTGTATAAATACATTGATCTCTTAGTTATAAAGTTTGATTACTTTGAAATGGCATGGGAAGATTCACCTTTCATTAAATGGATATGCTTGCATATCACAGTACATATTTTTTGTATGTTCTTAATTTCTTCACTTTGACAGGTTCTGAGGCAATGTTTGCTGATCTTGGTCATTTCAATCAGAAGTCCATTCAGGTTTAATTTTTTGGTCTGTCTTTCAAGGTCATGTTTTTTTTTTTTTTCAGCTGGTTATTATCTTATCTTCTTTTCTTCTTTGTTATTTTGGTAACAGATAGCTTTTCTATTCACAATCTACCCATCTTTAGTTCTGACTTATGCGGGACAGACAGCATACCTGATCAAGCATCCAAATGATCATGATGATGGCTTCTACAAATTTATACCAACTTCAGTTTACTGGCCTATCTTTGTCATTGCCACTTCTGCTGCAGTTGTTGCTAGCCAGTCCTTAATATCAGCTACCTTTTCTGTAATCAAGCAATCTGTAGTGCTGGATTATTTTCCTCGTGTTAAGGTTGTCCACACATCTAATAACAAAGAAGGAGAGGTTTACTCCCCTGAAGTGAACTACATCCTGATGATCCTTTGTGTTGCTGTAATTCTTATTTTTGGAGATGGAAAAGATATTGGAAATGCTTTTGGTATGTCTGTCTCTAATGCCCTTTGTTTGCTTACATAATCTTAAATAGTAACCACCTGATTAAGAAACATTTTATTCATATCATGAACTACTACAACAGTGTTTGGGTCACCCATTTTGAATTTGAAATTAAAAATGATACATTATAGATGATTTTGTGAGTTACAAGTAGGTGTAAGTATAATAATAAATGGGGGGTAAACAAGCTATTCTGTAATCAATACTGGGGCAGTTTTCTCAATCATTATTTTTTTATCAACCGTAACAGTTTCATATGTCTACAAATAGATATATAGCTTTGGCCATATCATATGGTGGCCTTAGACTTGCTTTTATTTAGTAATTGGAACTATTTAGTATCTACCAACAGTCTTTGCAATTTTCTGATAGTGGTATAACATTTATTTCAGGTGTTGTTGTGAGCCTAGTTATGCTTATCACCACTATATTACTCACATTGGTCATGATCATGATATGGAGGACTCCTGCTATACTGGTTGCCCTTTACTTTGTTGTATTTTTTGTGATGGAAGGGGTTTATGTCAGTGCAGTTTTCACTAAATTTGCTGAAGGTGGATGGATTCCTTTTGCCATATCGCTTATCCTTGCTTTCATCATGTTTGGTTGGTTTTATGGTAGACAAAGAAAGATTGATTATGAGTTAACCCACAAGATAACCTTTGAGAGACTTGAAGAGCTTTTAGCTGACCGCAGTGTTCAAAGGGTTCCTGGGCTATGCTTCTTTTATACCAACATTCAAGAAGGCCTAACTCCTATTCTTGGACACTACATAAAGAACATGAAATCCCTTCACAAGGTCACAATATTCACTACTCTTAGATATTTGTTAGTCCCCAAGGTTGCTCCACATGAGAGGATTGTCATCAAGAAATCAAATCTCAAAGGTGTATATTGCTGTGTGATTCAGTATGGCTATGCAGATGCTTTAAATTTAGAAGGAGATCATTTTGTTGATCAAGTCATCACTAGTTTGACACAACATATACAGAACTCTCCTGACAAGCTTTCATCTGATTCTCAAGATATTGAAGAGACTTCATACTTAGAAGAGGCAAGGTGTGCAGGGGTAGTTCATGCTCGTGGAAAGACAAGATTTTACATTGGCCTGAACTGTGGCTGGTTTGATAAATTTGTGCTTAGATTTTATGAAGTCATGCACAATAACTGTAGATCTGCCTTGCCTGCTCTAGGGGTTCCACCACAACAACGGATTGAAGTTGGAATGCTATACGAGGCTTGAAGATTCAGTAGTTTCACTTGCTCATACATACAAACATTAGAGAGGGTAAAAAAATGGAAGTGATAAACAAGACGAGAGGGCTTGAGCAATAGGTTTCCTGTATCAACAAAGATCCTGCAAATAGGCAACATCATATTCATGTATAAACTGCTCAAGTTGTGATTGTTTTGACAGAAACAAAAATAGCAGAATTACTCTTTTCTTATATACAAATTTCAGTTTAAGATAATTAACCAAAGTAAAGATTAATCAAGTGGATAAAAACAGTTAAGTTGTTAGTGACTATTTTAGTTAATTATTTTAAATTCAAAAACATTTATTTGATAAAAATGAATCTAATAACATGTTCTATGAGTAGAAACTAGTGCTGCAGTCCTATGAAGAGATTTATTTTCTTACAAAAGCCTTAACATGTTCTTGTGTCAATTTCGTTTTTGTAAAAATTAAAGAAACTAGCGTTGAAATAGTTTACCACCCATTATGGAGATATTAAAAAGCTGACATTGTGAACAATGTTAATTTATATTTATTATACCTACTATCTGTCAATCTGTGATTAACTGATTATCGTTTACCAAAATACAAAGCTTTAGTAAAAAGGAGATTTGTTTTCATTGAGAGTTGAACTTAAGACCTCACACTTACTATACAGATGCTCTAAGCAATTGAGCTACGAGAGCAACTTCTTTAGTTTCAGATACACAATATATTTATTTACCTTTACTATTTGTCAAAAGCAAACTAATTCAGAAGCTCAAAATGAATCTAATAACAGGATAAATCCATATTATACACTTTAGAAATAGGATTGTTACGGTAGTTATAGTTTTTATAGTTAAAAATTGGAAGTTTATTAAAAGAAAGGGTAGTTTGTGCTCATGCATTAGGTAGTATTACTCCACCCCCTCAAGTGATATACTGGATTCGGATCCTCTACCGTTTTATTTTATTTTATTTTAAATTGTATTGAATCTTGAACCTTAAACACTGAATTTGTTCTATAAAAGAAGTTATAAGTAACTGCGTATCTACAATACACAGTAAAATTTGAAAATAAAATCTTATACAAATTATTCTTACTGGATTGATCATAATAAGTTACAATCCAATGTTGACAGAGGCAGTTGGATCTAAATTGCACCGGTGCAAATCTTTTTCGGACAACAAATATTTGCTTTTGTTTGATTCTCATGGAATGTGTACTCCTTTTTTTTTTTTATATTGATTGGGAAAATTAAAGCAACACAGCAAAAAGAAAGATAACAACAAAGCTAAATCCTAATAAAGGAATGTGTACTCCTTTGAATCATTTACATAATGTCATTAGATGTAATCTCAACCAAATATACTGAGTCAAATATTAATTATCATTTACTATAACTGGTTGGATAAATTAAATTTAGGGTAAATAATCATTTTTGTCATTGAATGTGTAGAGCATTGAAAAGATGAAAATTCAAATTTTTGTCCCCGCAAGTGAAATAAGTGCAACAAATTTATCCATCCGTTAACTTCCGTCCTTTATTGTTAATGAAAGAGTTTACGTGGCACATTCAAGGATGAATTTGTCAACGCTCTACTCATTCAGAGACAAATTTGTCATCTTTCTACCAAAAATATAATTTAATCTTCGTCTTCTCTTGAATCATTGTAAAACATAACATTACAATAAATACTAAAAAAAGAAAATAAACATAAGTTAGAATAAACATAATAATAAGAATAATATTGATTAATAAGCATAATAATATGTAGGTTGCTCTTAAATTTCTACTATGATAATATTAGGTAGTGATAAAATCAAGTTGAATCTCATTTTTTTGTAAGGATTAACTTAATGATTGTACATTTTAATTTGTTTGAGAGTCTCATATTTTGGGTAAGGTAGTGTCTCATATATTTGCTTTGAAATTTCTAATGTGATAGTACTTTACCCAAAATATGAGATTCAACAAAAATACATAATCATTATGTTAATCCTTACAAAATAATATGAGACTAAACTTGATTTTGTCATTGCCTAATGTTGTTACAACAAAAATTTTAGAACAACATATAGATTATGCTTATTATTATATTTATTCTAACTTATACTTGTTTTTCTAATTTTTTAAGTATTTATTATAATGTTATGCTCGTAATGATTAAAAAAGAGAAAAGATGAATATTAAATTATATTTTGGGTAGAACTTTGACGAATTCGTTATTGAATGGGTAGAATATTAATAAATTTGTCCCTAAATATGTCAAGTAGGATCTTTCAATTAACGGGGTAATAGATAGAAGTTAACTGATAGATGGATTTTTCGCACTTTTTTCACTTTTGGGGATACAAATTTAAATTTTTATCTTTCAGATATAAATTTATAACGCTATATTCAAGAACAAAAATGATTATTTATCCTTAAATGTTAACACTTCCATCCTTTACTACTTTTTGTTTTCATCAACGAATTCAGAATAATTCTTCCATCAATCAAGGAAAAGAAAATGTATGAAAAGAAACAAAGCATCCGGTTCCGCAGGTTCCATCAATAAAAAAATTCAGAATTTTTTCATCAATCAAAGAAAAGAAAATGTATGAAAAGGAACTAAGCACCCGGTTCGGCACGCAAACAATTAAGTAGAGGTTCATCACTTGTTAGGTGACGAAAGGGAACATCAAGAAATCATTTGGCAGTCACAACAAATCTTTTATTCCACTAGATGAGATTGATTACATGAATTATATGACACCATTCGACTCAATTAAAGATCAAAATTTAAAGGATTTTATTTACCATGAGATCATGTGACCACAACAGAGAAAAAAATGATGGCGTAAAATTTATATGCTTATTGATTACATCGACCCTTTTCGTGCACATCAAGTTCATTATGTATTATATTTGAAGCAGCCTGGGCTTTGACAAACATAACTTCTGGGACGTCTGAAAACACCAAGGTTGTCATTGATGACGGGGCTGTCCCAATCTTGTTTGAAGAAAAATCAAGAACCTGAAGCTCATTCAAGTGGGTGATGTTTGAAGGAAGCTTTCCTTCTAACATGTTAGAGCTCATATTAAGAACTCTTAAGACTTAATAGATTGCCTTTGGTCAGGAATCACTCCTCTGAGTTTGTTATGCTGCAATTGGAGGGACATGAATTTGATTGTATAATCTATACAATATTTAATGAATACTGTATTTCTTCCATTATAACCAAAGTCTCATTTTCATCTCTGTTTGACTTAGGTTCCCGTGCGCCAAACATTTCACAGCGAAAGAAAGTATTTCTTTTCACAGCAAAAAAAAAAAAAGATGTTTGTACGTGAAAAAGCCTTATTTTCATTTTACACGGGAAAAATGGTTATGAAATTATGTCTTAATATATGTTTAATGTTATGCAGGAAAAATGAAGTCACTAGTGCTGCAGTCCTATGAAGAGATATATTGTCTTACAAAAGCCTTAACATGTTCTTGTGTCAGTTTCGTTTTTGTAAAAATTAAAGAAACTAGTGTAGAAAAAGTTTACCACCCATTTATCCACGAGCAGGTCCAGAGTTTACTCCCTAGTTTAGTCTAGCTTAATTTAGTAATTTTGATACGTCAAAATAGAGTTCCGCTCTTTTCCCGTTAATAGTAACAAATAATTTTAATTTATGGCAATAATTACGTATTGGATAGGTTATTCTATTTTCAAAATAACAATACTCTAACATGTGTTGATAGTGATTTATTTGCATCATCGATGTAAACGGACATGAATTATTTGCATCCTCTTTAGTATAAGTAGGGATAAATTACTTTGGCCTAAGTGCAATTACAAGGCCAAAATAGCTTATGCACAAAGTTGCTTTGCAAATAAAAAGCGTTGTTGCTTTGCAAATAAAGTTTGATGAAACATGTAACATGTGGTGCATGAATGATAACATGCTTGAGTGGTATCTTATATTTGAGAGATTATGATGCTTAAGGCGGCCACAACACAAGCAACTGAAAAGTCAAGAATAACAAAATTTTATGCTTGACTCAAGATAATGTTAACTTTCATGAAACATTATCTTGACATGAAAGTTAACTAGAATCCTAATAAAATTTTATTATCATTGTTTTAACTTTTAATATACCTTTTGATCTTTTTAAGTTTTAGTTAATTTATAAGTATTACAAAGACACACATTTATCGTAACATGATGTATGAAATTTGAAAACTTCTTTTTCTTTTTTCTGACTTTGCAAAATGACATTTATTTTAATAATTCAATGATTCATACATTGGTGATATAAAATAATTTTATATTATTATCTAATTATAAATTATTATTTATATAATTTTTAAAATAATTATTATAAAAATCAACAATCTTATTATATATGATGAGATGAGTTGTAATTGGATAACATATAATTTTTTTTACATCATATAACTCCTTTTCTCTTATTTTAATTCATGTAAAAATGATACTACTTAAGTAGTGCTGATAAAATTAAGGAGTAAAGAGAACATTTAAAATTCCAACGACTAAAGTGGTATCATTAATTGATTATAGTCCCCAACGTAGGACTTGCTACTTATGCGCAACGGGAAAATGAAAAAAAAATGTATATGTTTTAAAATTAAGTATTATTTTAAACTATTTTATACAAATTATGATTTTTTTTTTACAAAATTAACAAGTTTAATATTATATTAAAAAATTAAAAGAATATTTATTAGAAGTAGTAGTGTAAAAAAATAATTAATATTATATTAAAAATTAAATATGACATTTATTATATGATAATTTTTTTTCCAAATATTACACTTATTTTGATAAGAAGTAAGTTAAGAAAATCTGTCTCATCATAGTACCAGTAGCCATCTGAGTTCTGAACGGTTGTAGTCAAAGAACGCTCAATCACCGCTGCTTTGTTTTTTGTTTTGTGCCGTACACGTTATCACTGTTCATTCAGGCGCTAGATTCCAACACTCAAAAAACAACAAAAGGTTGCAGCATCCTTCTCTTTTTCTATTGCACGTGTCTCAGTCTCTCGGTGATCTAAACACCTGAACCTGATAAAGACCAAGTTCCCAGTTCCATCTCTGATTACTACTGCTGCAAATGGAGGAAGAACAACAACAACAACACCTTTCTTTTTCCATTTCACTTTCTGTTGTCTCTGCTGCTTCTTCTTCATCAGAGGAGAATTCCAATCCATCAGATGCAGTGATCTTCTTTGGTCTGAGTTTGGCTCTGGGGATTGCTTGTAGGCACCTCTTGCGTGGGACCAGAGTCCCTTATACTGTTGCCTTACTCATCCTTGGCATTGCACTTGGATCCATAGGTTCTACTCCTTCCCTACCCTTCTCTTTTTCATCATCTTCTATTATTGCTATTACTGTTATTGTTATTATTGATGGTTTACTTTCTAGAATGAACCACTTGGACTTGTGGATTTCTATAGCTGGGTTTGGTGTGATCACGGTTTAAGAGCAAGGAAAAAAACAGATTTTTTAGTGTCAAAAGGCATCTAGAAGTGTTGACTTTCTACATAAGGACAGAAACTGAAAGGAGAAATTTTGATACACACTATCTGAACTCCTCAACCTTCTCGTTTTAGTCAAACAATAAGGATCAAATTTAAACGAACTGGGATGTTAAAAAAATGTTCTTTTGTCTTTTGTTTTTAGATCCCAATCATATTCCGATACCAACATCATGCCGTGGTGGCATTATTTCACCATGTTTGGAGAGTCAAAAAGGATATTTGAAAGCAAAGGGAAGTGAATAGGAAACGGATTTCTCTTTTCTCCTTTTTTATATATAATCTATTGTTTGATAAAAATCCAAAATAGGAAATGAACAGTTTATAGTGGAACTTTCATAATTTCTTGATTCTATATATACATCATCTATTTTATTCTTTGTTTTGTGAGGCCAAGCCCTGACACAACGGTAAAGTTGTATCTTAGTGACTTGTTGGTCATGGGTTCAAATCCGGAAACAACCTCTTTGCATATGTCATACATCAAACATATTATTTGTTGGACAACTTCACTTAGTGCTAATTGGTTTTAAGTTGAAATCTAACATGGTATCAGAGCCTATAGCCCATCTTAGTTCTTGCCTATTCTAGTAGGCTCGCCTGTTTTGGTAGGCATCTGTGAAGGGGGGTGTTAGGAAGTCTTGCATCGCCTGCCTCAGTTCTTGGGTCCAGCTTATATATCTATTGGCCAACTTCACTTAGTGCTAATTGGTTTTAAGTTAAAATCTAACAATATCATCTAACAAACCAGGGATGATCTCATTCTCAAGGAGACTTGAAAGACTTGGAAAATGTTGTCAGCATTTTTTCTTTAGGCATAAGTTTTCTCAATACCGCCTATGTTTTTCATAGCTGGTCCCAAGCCTGGACAAAGGAGGAAGGTTGTGTTAGGCCCTCACATCCAACATACAACTTGCTGTTATACCAAACATGGATCGGTTTTGCAGGAAGTATTATACTTGTTCCATGTTGATTATCATTTCTATTTATAGTTTTGCCTCATTCTTTGTCACATTACATGTTACTTGTGTCTCTGAAAACTTCCCTATCATTGGAAAATGTTGCACTTCCCAGTTCAAATCCCGGGAATGGAAAATATTCCAAAGAAATTGGTATTTCCTAGGTTTCTCAGAGATGGAAAACTATTTTCTGCCAATCTATGTGACAGCTGATGGATAGGCCTTCTTCACTGTTTAAATTTTTCCCTTTGAACAGGGGTCCCTTTTTTGCATTTCCATACTATATAGGCTTTTATTTATTTAACATTTATAGAACATATTCCATTTATTTAATTTTTAATTATTAATTAATTACTTGACTCATTAATGCTGAATTTCTAAACAGAATATGGTACTCATCATCGGCTGGGAAAGATTGGGGATGGAATTCGTATTTGTAAGTTTGTTCAATTTTTATTCCAGTTATTTTGAAAATTATGTACTTGCCAATAAAAGAAAAGAAGGAAAAGGCTTTTTTCATTGTACAGCTTTGGATGTGTTTCAACCTAAGAAGCTTTGATCTTCACTGGTTCTTGTTTAAAAACAATTGAAGTGATTGATATCTTTAATATGCAGGGTCAGAGATTGATCCAGATCTTCTTTTAGCTGTTTTTCTTCCTGCTCTCCTTTTTGAGAGCTCATTCTTAATGGAAGTTCACCAAATTAAGGTTTCTTTTCTTGGATTCTTCTATGAGTATAATTTGAGTTATAAAGTGATGTTGCCTTTCTGTTATGATAGCTCTATCTAATATATGTATGCAAGCATTGGCATATTCTTGCATTATTGTGTGCAGGCCCATTCAATTTGGTATGCATATTCAGTATATAAACTCTTGCCTACTTATTAGTAATTTATGTTTGCTTTGGTGACTTTTCTAGATGTATGCTGTTGTGTTTGTCTGTTTTCTAAATTCCTCAAAGCCACAGCTGTCAACATGTTCACAATTAAGCATCACCAACAGTGTGAAACTTGAACAAAATAATCCAAATGCCCTACAAAATCTAACCAAGAAGTCATATAAACTAAAGGAGACCAATATGAAAACTGTGGTAGAAACTAACAATTCTAAGTCAAATATCAATTATTTTGAAATCTTTAATGCACAAAAGGAGACTAAATAACTCTATTTCATACGATTATCAGTATTCCCAAATGAAAGATGAAGAAATTAAATCAACAAGATCAGACATAGCTAGCATTAAACACTGCTAAACAGGGAGCAGACATGATGGGTTTTTTATAAAAATATAAGCCATTGACTATTATTCATAAGATGCCTGATGTTGCATCACAATATGCATTTTGGACTGAATGCAGAGGTGTCTTGCACAAATGATCTTACTAGCTGGCCCTGGTGTTGCGCTTTCTACTGTTTGTCTAGGAGTTGTTTTAAAGGTACGTGAACCAATGTGTTTAGATTTCATTGTTTGTTATACGATTATATACGATTATAGCTCATTTGTCACAATACAGCTTACTTTTCCATACAACTGGAGTTGGAAAACATCACTGTTGCTTGGAGGACTTCTGAGTGCAACTGATCCTGTTGCTGTTGTGGCTTTGTTGAAAGATCTTGGTGCCAGCAAAAAGCTAAGCACGATAATTGAAGGGGAATCCTTGATGAATGATGGGTATTTTAGTACCCTTTGCTCTTCTTTAACTAACATCTACTCTTCAAATGAATTTCTGTTTTGCCAAATGAATCTAGGTTGTAAAATGTGGCTCAAAGCCTTGAACGTGTAGAATTACTATTTCTGCATGTGATGGTTTTTCAAATGTATTTTATTTTTGAAAAAAACTTATTCTTCATTCTTGTCCAGGACTGCTATTGTGGTTTATACTCTTTTCTATCGGATGGTTCTTGGAGAGACCTTCAATTGGGTTGCTATAATCAAATTTCTAGCACAAGTTTCACTTGGAGCGTAGGTTTCACCTACTTTTTTGTTGCAGTAGTGGCGAAAATTATCTTTGCTCACGTGACTGTTTGCTCTGTCCAGTGTAGGAATGGGTCTTGCTTTTGGGATTGCATCTGTTTTGTGGCTTGGGTTTATTTTTAATGATACAGTGATTGAGATTGCTCTAACATTTGCTGTTAGCTACATTGCTTATTTCACTGTAAGTACCCTTCAAACTTGAAATCATCTGTTAAGAGTTTGAAAGTATCATAGTGTTATTGCTGGTAATTCTGTTACAATGCTAGGGATTGAGCCTAGCCTCCCTAACCAACGGCCACTAATACCATCCTACTCCCTAACAGCTTGGCAGTTGCTATTTATAACAACTAACAAAACTGTAACTGCTAACAACCAGTTACAGGTCACCTAATTTCTAAACTTATTTCCTAATCTTGCCATGTGTCTTTGCTTGATATACCTGTTTAACAGGTAACCTAACAATACTCCCCCCCCAAAAGAGCCACCTTGTCCTCAAGGTGAAAATCAGGAAACTGCTCTTTGATAATTGACTCTGCCTCCCAAGTAGCCTCAAAATCAGGCAAACCTTTCCACTGAACTAATATTTCTGCTATACCAGCTGGAGAATTCCTGATAGCTTTCACACCCATAGGTTCCACCTTCAACTCTAATTCATCAGACAACATTGGAGGTAAAGGCTGAGGTTTAATCGCAGGAGAAATGGCTCTCTTTAATAGGGATACATGAAAAATAGGATGCACTTTACTTTCAGGAGGTAATTGCAATTGATAAGCTACTTTCCCAATGACTTTAACAATCTGATAAGGGCCATAAAACCTGGGGCTTAATTTTTCATTCATCTTTTTAGCCAAAGATTTTAATCTGTATGGCTGTAGCTTTAGGTAAACCCAATCCCCTTCTTCAAAAGAAACATCCCTGCGTTTTTTATTGGCAGAACCTCTCATCTGATCTTGAGCCTTGAGTAAATTTTCCCTGAGTTGGTTCAACAAAACATCTCTATCCTCAGTCAATTTATTCACCTCTTCCACCAATGATGGCACAGTAGTACCTTTCAAAAGCTGTGGTGGATCTCTGCCATATAAAGCTTTGAAAGGGGTAAGTTTAGCTGAGATATTAAAATTGGAATTAAACCAAAATTCTGCCCAACTCAAAAAATGCTGGCCACTGCTTTGGCTTTTCCCCTGTCATGCATCTCAAATAGGTTTCCAGCCCTCTATTTACCACTTCAGTTTGCCCATCTGTTTGTGGATGGTAAGCTGAACTAAATTTCAATTTAGTTCCAGCACATTTGAACAACTCCTTCCCAAAATGGCTCAAAAAAATCTTATCCCTATCTGAAATTATTGTGCTAGGGAACCCATGTAATTTTACCACTTCTTTCACAAATAGGTCAGCAATATCTTTTGCAGTAAAAGGATGACTAATGGGAAAAAAATGAGCATATTTTGTAAGTCTGTCCACTACCACAAAAATTGCATTCTTCCCTTGTGCCTTAGGCAGGCCTTCTATGAAATCCATGGAGATATCAGCCCAAACTTGTGTTGGAATAGGTAGAGGTTGTAACAGCCCTGCTGGAGATAGAGCTTGATACTTGTTCTGTTGACAAGTTTCACAGGCAGCAACAAATCTCATAATATCTTGCTTCATACCTTCCCAAAATACCAAAGCTGATATCCTTTTGAAAGTTCTGTAAAACCCAGAATGGCCCCCACCACAGAACTATGATATTCCTGCAACAACATAGGTATTTTAGCTGATTGTTTGGATAAAACCAGCTTACCTTTATACCATAATTTCTTATTCTTCAAGGCATATCCTACATGTGCATCCCCTTTAACCAACAAATCTTGCATAATACCTTTCAACTTCTGATCAGCCAAGATTTCACTCTCCCATTCTGCTTCATCATCATATTTAACCATAGATATTGCTGTAAAAATCATCCTTCTGGATAATGCATCAGCTGCCTTATTCTCACTTCCAGGTTTATATAAGATATCAAAGTCAAACCCCATTAGTTTTGAAGTCCATTTAAACTGCTCCTCCCCCATTAACCTTTGCTCTGTTAAAAAACTTAAGGCTTTTTTGATCAGTTAGGATGGTAAATCTCCTGCCTATAAGATAATGTCTCCACTTCTGAACTGCCAACACAATAGCCATAAGTTCCCTCTCATAAACTGATTTTTTCTGGGCTGTTTCAGACAATGTCTGACTCAAAAAGGCTAAAGGTTTACCTTGTTGCATGAGCACAACTCCCAACCCCTTATTTGATGCATCAGTTTCCACAATAAAGGGCTGATTAAAATCAGGTATGGTAAGAACAGGAATCTCCATCATAGCCATTTTTAATTTGTTAAAAGCTTCCTCCACTGCTTCACTCCATTTGAAGCTGTCTTTTTTCAACAAATCATACAATGGTCTAGCTATTTTCCCATAACTATGAACAAACCTCCTATAGTATCCTGTAAGGCCCAAAAATCCCCTTAAGGATTTTACATTTTTAGGAATAGGCCAATTTCTCATTACTTCCAATTTCTGAGGGTCAGCAGCCACCCCTTCTCCTGAAATAATATGCCCCAAATATTCAACCTTATTCTGTCCAAAACTGCACTTCTTTTTGTTGACAAACAATTCATTTTTAGCTAATATTGAGAAAACAGCTCTCACATGCTCCATATGATCATCCACAGATTTGCTGTAGATGAGAATATCATCAAAGAAAACTAAAGCAAATTTCCTTAAATATGGCCTTAATACCTCATTCCTTAAAGCTTGGAATGTAGAAGGAGCATTTATAAGGGCAAAAGGCATTACTAGAAACTCATAATGCCCCTCATGAGTTCTGAAAGCTGTCTTGGAAATATCCTGCTCCTTCATTCTTATTCGATGATACCCTGATTTGAGGTCCAGCTTAGAAAAGATAACTGCGCCCCCTAACTCATCCAACAGTTCATCAATGATAGGGATAGGAAATTTATTTGGAACAGTTATTTTGTTTAAAGCCCTATAGTCAACACAAAACCTCCACCCTCCATCTTTCTTTCTTACCAAAATCATTGGGCTTGCATAAGGACTGCAACTAGGCCTAATAATTCCAGAGTTTAACATGTCTTTTACCAGCTTTTCAATTTCATTTTTCTGGTAATGTGGATACCTATAAGGCCTCACATTAGGAATATCAGCTCCTGGTTTTAAAACAATAGCATGGTCTTGTTGTCTAGAAGGGGGCAGACCTTTCAGATCCTGAAATACCACACTAAACTCTTCCAATAAACTTCCATCCAATCAGGCAGCAAACAATCTTCCTGAACTCTTTCCAAATCCTGACAGTATAACATAAAGCCCTCACCTTCATTTTTCAGGGTTTTAAAAATAGCTTTTAAAGAAGCCACAGACCTGGTTAAAGCAGGTTCTCCTTTCAGCACAATAGCTCCTTCCTGTCTTGGAATTTCTAAAGTTAGTTCTTTAAAATTAGCTTTAATTTCTCCCAAAGAAGCTAACCATTCCATACCTAAAACAACATCCACTCCCCTTATTTCAAACACAAAAAAATCTTGTTGAATGCTCAAACCCTGTAACTGTAATTGTACAGCTTTACATACCCCTTCACATTTAATCTTCCTCCCATCCCCTACTTCCACTGTATAAGGTTTAGTAGGAGACACTCTAATCTGTAAAGAACTTACTAAATCAGCTGCAATGAAATTATGAGAGGCCCCACAGTCTACTAAAGTTATCACCTTGCTGCCCTCAATGCTTCCCCACATCCTGATTGATCTTTTAGAGGTTAAACCAGCCATACTATATAATGATAGCTGCATCTTTTGTAACTGCTTCTCACTTCCCATCACTTCTTCTTCCCCATCCTCATCGTCCCCCTGCTCTTCTCCCATAATCAGTACCTGAAATTGCTTATTAGGACACACATGGCCAGGTCCGAATTTCCCATCACACCTATAACATAATCCTTTCTCAGCCTTTTCTTGGAATTCAGCATTTGTCAACCTCCTAAAAGGTCTCCCTCTATATGAACCATTGGATTTAATATTATTAGAACTTGCCACTGAAATTGATTCTCTTGCTGGAGGTCCTTCACTACTTGCCTCCCAACTTACAGTTCTGTTTGAACTGAAATTTTTAGTTGCACCTCCTCTATGGCTCCCTAAACTTCCTCTTTCCAACAATTCATTTTTTTCATCTATTCTTTGGGCAAAATCCATCAATTCTGGAAGTGAATTGACTGGATGTAACTTTAACTCTGCCTTGACCACCTCCTTCAATCCATTCAAAAAGATCCCCTTCAGGTATTCAGGTTCCGTGCCTCTCAAAGGACCTGCATACAGTTCAAACTTCTCCCTATATTCTTCCACTGAACCATTCTGTTTGAGGCTCAGTAGCAGCTCATAGGGACTTTGGTTCATTGATGGCTGAAACCTCTGAATCACTGCACGTCTGAAATCTGTCCAATTTGGATGTTTGGTACAGAATTCCCACCATTGAAACCAGTGTAGAGCTTTTCCTTCCATTCCGACCATGACTGCCTGCATACGATCTCCTTCATCCACTCCTTTCACCTCAAAATATCTTTCTACCTTATTCGCCCAGCCATACGCATCATCGCAGCAAAAAAATGGAATCTCCAATCTCCTCCATCTTTCCTCCCGATCGCGACTAGAGAAATCGCGATTACGACTCTCGCGTTCGTCGCGGTCGCCGCCGTCATCTCTGTTGCGAGATTCACGTTCTCTGCGTTCGCCTCCCTCTCGTGAACCTCCATTATCGCGTTCGCCTCCCGCACTGAAACCTTCACCATTCTCCGCTCGTGCGAGATGCCGCATTGACATCATCAACTCCGTCAATTGCTCTCGTAGTTCAGCTCGTTCAATTCTATCTTCCTCATACGATCTGCATAAAACTACCATTTCTTCACGCGTTTGAATCAAGCTTTCAAAACCGCGTTCTAGAAATTCTACTCGCGCGTCCATGCTCCTGCGCGTCACAACCATGAACTAGCACAGGCCACAGGTTCGAAAATTGCTCTGAATACCGATGTTAGAGTTTGAAAGTATCGTAGTGTTATTGCTGGTAATTCTGTTACAATGCTAGGGATTGAGCCTAGCCTCCCTAACCAACGGCCACTAATACCATCCTACTCCCTAACAGCTTGGCAGTTGCTATTTATAACAACTAACAAAACTGTAACTGCTAACAACCAGTTACAGGTCACCTAATTTCTAAACTTATTTCCTAATCTTGCCATGTGTCTTTGCTTGATATACCTGTTTAACAGGAAACCTAACATCATCTTTTAGTAAATTTAGAGATTATATTTGTATTTTGGATACTTACACAAGTAGGATGTATTGGTATTTGGTATTATAATCCTAATTTCTTGGATGTGTCTTGTGGTAAGATGAGAGATTATAACCTTAAGATGAGAGATCCTATTAAAATTGTATGACCGTATTTGGTTTTTGTTCTTGGGTGTTATTTTGAATTACTTCAATCTTGAGCACAGATAAATTGATGGTCAAAATCTTTTGCAGGCTCAGGAGGGTTCAGGTGTCTCTGGTGTCTTGACAGTGATGTCTTTAGGAATGTAAGTTGACCTTTAGTAAAAAAATGTCTATTACCCATTTTGGAAATCTAGTTATTGAAATCTTTCTACAGGTTCTATTCTGCATTTGCAAGAACAGCTTTTAAGGGTGAAAGTCAACAAAGCTTACATCACTTTTGGTATGCCTTTTTTCCTTGTCCTTGTGTATATAAATTAAATTCATTCTATGGGAGCTTTTTTTTTTAATTTCCAGTGTTACACTGGATATAATATCAATAAAAAAAAGGGAATTTTAGTTCTATGTGGAACATTAAAGATATATTTTATTGGCTCCCCTCCCCCTCCCTGGATATTCTTGCAGTTCAAGGGTTCTAGCCTCTTTGTGTGTTTCATTTCATCTAATGCTTCATCTAAGGGTCCTACACTGTATCATAATAACTGTAGTTCCAATTCATGTCTGTTTGTCCTGTCTGTCTATTTTTCTTTTGTCTTATTACTATCTCTATAAAGACACAAGAAAACAAAAAATCTGACTCTAAGCTAAAAGCCTAAAACAGTTAAATCATTGTATGCCATGTTGCAACAAGGTCACACCTTAGATTTTCCATATGAAATCTCCTCATTTTCTGTATTTATATTTTGTAGTCAAATGTAATTGTGTTTTAATCTTTTATTTATTTTTTCTCCAGGGAAATGATCGCTTATATTGCTAATACCTTAATTTTCATTTTGAGGTAAGAGCTTAGTTGGAATCTTAAATCATAATCTATTGACGTAACTTGTGAAACAGGCTTTTAATCCATTTGGGTTAAAAAAAATAGAAAATAAGTTTTCTGGTTGAACAAATGTAGGACATTCTTACTAGTATATCACTTTCATTAATATTTTCTTAATCTTTTTGCAGTGGAGTTGTTATAGCTGAAGGAGTACTTGGTGACAACAATGTTTTCTATCATGGTAGTATTACTTGAAGAATCACTTCATATTCTTAGTTTTTGTTTAATTGGGAAAATCTGTACCATGAAGTATATTGAATGCAAGTACATGAAAATAATGTTCATGAATGAGATAATGGGAGTTCATTGCAATTTTGTATTACTTTGCTGATGAGTTTTAATTATGCTGGAGAAAGCTGTATTTCATATTTTGTATCTACGAGTTATTGGGAGGGGGGGATTGACAAGTCCATGCAGATTCAAAATGAAAATGATAGAATTTCTTCAAATTGTTACCTTATAATCATATATCCTTGGACTATGTCTTCATAATGTTACTGTACATGAGAGCTCTTGCACACATCTTCTCATGTTATAAGGACTTTAATCTCAGGATTGAAATTGATAAATAATTTGTGTTTTAGTTCTTGGTTTCCCTCTAGTAACAAACCTTATTCAATGAGAGAGGCCTATGAAAGTTGGAAAGAAATAACTATGATGATCATGTTCTTCTCAAAGAAGCAGCAATAACTTAATTTCAATGCTTTGATAAGCTTACAGTTTCTAGAAGCTCTTGCCAATATCGCTTGCCTTTTTATGTTGTTTAAGCACTCATGTTTGTAAAGTTTAAAAGAGTGACTGCAAAGTATTGGGTCTGTTTTAGGAACATCATGGACCCACCTCTTGCTTCTCTATGCATATGTTCAAGTGTCCCGGTGCATTGTAGTCGGAGCATTGTTTCCCTTTCTAAGATATTTTGGATATGGTTTGCATTGGAAAGAAGCTATTATTCTCATCTGGTCAGGACTGCGAGGCGCAGTTGCCTTGGCACTTTCGTTATCAGTTAAGGCAAGTATTAATTGATTAATGATGCATATTTATAGTGCTCCTTATTGATATAATTCTTCATGGACATTGTACCTTATCATTGTTTACAAGTGAGATAGGTGCTGTTAAGATTTTTTTCTGATAAAAGGAAGAGCTTTTATTTTAAGGGAACTTAAAAAGAGAAAGGGCAATAAGGTAAACTCCTTTAACCAAGCACTAACTAACCAAAGCTAAAAAGCAAATGATAACAGTCATAAAATATAACTGATATTGGAATAGGAATAATGGTGTATGAATTTGGAATAATGAGATATATTCATCTTCCCAATACATTAGGATTTGTAGAAGAAAAAATGAATACTTGCTACTGGAAAATGTGACAGAAATTAGCAGTTGTCCTTATGTGTTAGAAAGTTCCCTAAATTGCGGTCACCCTAGCGCACCTTAGTTGCGGCTTGTTTAGGGGCTGCAATCAAGGGAGGTGCTTTAGGCCCACATTGACTAGAGATATGGCTTAAAGGAGCTTGTAAAGCTTGGGCAGTCTTCACCGTACAAGCTAGTTTTGTGGGGTAGACTCAGGCTCTAAGCCCAAATTCTGAGATTATCCTTATCAGGAGATCAAGTTTGTTTGGTCTGCAAATCAGAAATATCTCTTGTGATATTCATGTTCACATTTCCTAGTTTAATCTTTTAAATTTTTGGTTGGTTTAGCGTTCAGGTGGCAAATCATCTGAATTGACTCCAGAGACAGGAACACTGGTATGCTTTTCAATTTTTGATTAGTTTCAAATGCATGACTCTTCTAAAATTATGTAAGGTCATTGCAACCCAGAAATCCTTGATATGTTAATTGTCTTTATGAACTGACTCTATTGTTTTTATTTGTGCAGTTTGTTTTCTTCACTGGTGGAACTGTGTTTTTAACACTTATAATAAATGGTTCAACCACACAATTCGTTTTACACTACCTTGGCATGGATAAATTGTCAGCTGCTAAGGTCAGGGTTCTTCTGATCTTCTATGTTCAACTTATGTTCTTGTTTTGAGAGACAAAATGTTTTGATATCTCATATTTGTAGTTCCCTAATGTCTTCAGCTTTTATCCTAATTGTTGGTCTCTCTCTTTTTAATCTAAGACAATACCTTGGAAATATCTTATATCCATATAATTCACTGTTGTACATAGCAGTGAAGATGTATTTAGAGTTGTTGTTTGAATAACTTAGAAAGTACAAATAAAAAGAGAAACTAAAAGAAATTAGTGAGCCAAGGAGGCTTGCAAAAAGCAGCAATGCTGCCATGTTTCTTTGCAAGAAAATATGATCTCCCAATGGGTTTGCCGTTACTCTGCCATTTTTTGAGTAGCTAGGCTTCATAACTGCTATATAAACATTTGAAGGTTGTATAAATTTATACACAAATTAGTATAGATTGTGACAAACAAAGGAAAGCTTCTACGTTGTATAAATGCTTGTAAATTGATTCCAAATGAAAATATCTCTACATCACCTGTTTCTCTTCTTTCTGACTTATATTTGGTCTGGCCCTTGTTGTTTTGTTCATGTAATAACAGAGGCGGATCCTTAACTTCACAAAGTATGAGATGTTGAACAAGGCATTGGAGGCTTTTGGTGAACTTGGAGATGATGAGGAGCTTGGGCCTGCTGACTGGCCCACAGTGAAGAGACATATCTCCTGTTTAAATGACATTGAAGGTGAACGTGTTCACCCTCATGGAGCACCTGAAAATGATAGTAACCTAGATCCTATGAATTTGAAAGACATACGAGTACGCCTTCTGAATGGTATGGGAACTTCTGTAACTTAATAGTATTTCATTATTTGTGTCAAACTGTCAATTCTTTTAGTTTTTACAACAGGAGGAACCTCATCAGGTCTGTACCTTGTGTTTCTGTTTGATTAACTGCTTTAAACATTCTAAATTTTAACAGTTCATTAATTTAGGTTTAAGTAAAGGAAAGACACATCATCATAAGACACTATGGAATCTGTAAAAATATTTTTCACTTTCAGTTTTGTAGCATGTACAGTTGCAATGAAGGGTAGGGTTCGATTATATCAATATCATGCCTAATTTGAGAACTTATTGCTCATATAGGTGTACAAGCTGCTTACTGGGAGATGCTTGATGAAGGAAGAATTTCTCAAACAACAGCTAATATCCTAATGCTATCTGTCGAGGAAGCAATAGATTTGGCTTCATCTGAGCCTCTATGTGACTGGAAAGGTTTAAAATCTAACGTCCATTTCCCGAATTACTACAAATTTCTACAGTCCAGTATGTTCCCGCCCAAGTTAGTTACGTATTTCACTGTGGAAAGGTTGGAATCTGCATGTTACATTTGTGCTGCATTTCTTCGAGCTCACAGAATTGCTCGACAACAATTACATGACTTCATAGGTATGAGTCTATCTCATTAGTTTGTCTATTTCTCTTTATCTTAATAATACTAATCCCAGTTTTCAACTTTTATTTCTTTTTACTTAATATCTTTTCCATTTTGTTTTCTGTCCTTACTAGCTGTGTTAACTTATTTTTTTAATATCATTGTCAGTCATAGCACCATTCTTTCTTCTCAATTCTCTCTACTATATATCCATGCTTCTCTAACTTTCTCTGGACCCTAACACTACCAACTCTGCCAAAATATTAAGTTGTTATGTGAAGGCTCATGATTTTCTTATATTTAACACACCCCTTTCTTAAAGGCCCCTTGTGCTTGAAGCATGGACGTTATACATGCCTACCCTATCTTGTGTTAAAATTCAACTTTATTTATTAGAATGGGGTACAAGGATTGAACTTCTCACCATATTCATAGAATCTGTGATACTATGTCAATGACAATTCTCCTATGCTCTAAAGCTATTAGATAAAGGTTTATTACTGGTTTTAGTGATAAAACAAATTAATAGAGAAGAAAGGAATTCAAACAAATACAAAGGAAAAGATAACCTTCTCAACAAATACAAAACAATGTAAAAGCTCTTATGAACTATGCCCTTACGGTAAGGATAGATGCAAACACGTGGTTCAAATAACCTTCTCACAAAACAATGTAAAAGCTCTTAGGAACTAGGCCCATATGGTAAGGCGTAAGATGCAAACCCTTGGTTCAGATAACCTTCTCAACAAATACAAAACAATGCAAAAGATCTTATGAACTAGACCCATATGGTAAGGATAGATGTAAACAAATGGTTCCCACCATTGTGTAGTTTGGACAGAGTTAGATGCATGCAGCCTTGCCCTCGTGAGTGGAGAGAGGCTGTTCCCACAGTTAGAACCTTTTGACACCAGTTGCAAGGCAGCAACCTAACCTTGCAATTTGATTTGAATTATATATTAAATATATAAAATGATAACAATTTTAAACTTGAAGTTTAATAAATAATTACTAGTAACCTTCTTTTTTTCATACTTTTAAACATAATTACAATTTTTTTTTTGTGGTTTTTAATCTATTGGTTTTAGGGGTGTGCATTCGGTAGAATTGTTTTCTCCTTTCCCAATCCTCTTTGTCAATTCTGTTAAATCCTTGCAGAGCTGTAATATGTTTCACTTTCTCACTGTTTTACACTGGTTGCCATTCTCTAGAGTTGAAATAAACCATCTGGTTTGAGTTCCTCTTAGGTGTTCCATCAGCCTATGCCGTATAGCATGTCGACTGGATTATCCAAGCCATTCATGCCATTTTAAGCCATACTAGAGGTGTATCAGAAGCTGTGAAAATTAAAATTTATATAACATAGTTTTATACTTCTTGGATAATGAATATGCATTTAAATGTACTGGATTTGATGCAATATGTACATGGATACTTTATATTTTCCGCATATCAGTGGTTAAGAGCTTCCTAGCTCATGGTGCATTTTTTTGGGTCAGGTTTTTAAAATTTATGCTATATTTTTCACATATCAGTGGTTCAGAGCTTCCTCAAATGGCGCTATTTTCGAATTATTGTCTTCATTTTAAATTTTTTGTTTGTCAGATAACATTTTTTTTTTTATATTTAGGATCATTTGTATTAATTTTCTCTACATTTAATTCTGTAGGAGACAGTGATATTGCTTCTGCTGTCGTCAATGAAAGTGTTATGGAAGGAGAAGAAGCACGGAAGTTCCTAGAAGATGTTAATGTTACATACCCTCAGGTTTGCTAGTTAAACATGACCTCTGATGTTTTCTATTTTTGTTTTAATGGATTCTACTTGAATTAAGCCTGTCAGTGTCAAATTGATTGGTCTTTTATCTCAATCAGTTTGTTGTGCGACATTTTTCTGGTTATGGTGTTAAAATGAACTCTTTTTCAATTTTTCTTTATTTTATACCATGAATGTCAAATTCTCAGGTTTTGCGTGTTGTAAAAACAAGGCAAGCAACATATGCAGTGCTAAATCATTTAATTGAATACGTTGAAAACCTTGAGAAGGCTGGGATATTGGAAGAGAAAGAGATGCTACAACTCCATGATGCTGTTCAGGTATCTTGTGATATTCGTTCTTTCTGTTTATCTGTTATCTGATGGTTTGATATTATATGAATTATAATTGGGTGTTCATCTATTAATTGATTTATTTATTTTTCAGACTGATTTAAAGAAACTACTAAGAAATCCTCCTTTGGTTAAGCTTCCTAAAATAAGTAGTATCCATCCAATGTTGGGTGCTCTCCCATCTTCAGTTCGTGAATCACTTGCAAGTTGTACCAAGGAAATGATGAAATTGCGTGGTTTGACACTTTACAAGGAAGGTGCCAAATCAAATGGTATTTGGTTAATTTCTAATGGAGTGGTGAAGGTATTAAATTCTCAGTATAAGCTTAACATATTTCTTATTGCACACACAAAAGATGCATCTTTTGAAAATTTCTGTTTATCCAGTGGGAAAGCAAGATGATAAGAACCAAGCACTCTTTTAATCCTACATTTACGCATGGGAGCACATTTGGTCTTTATGAAGTGCTGACTGGAAGATCATATATCTGTGATGTCATCACAGATTCCGTGGTATTCTGCATTTTTGTTGAAGCTGATAAGATAAGATCATGTCTCAAAGCAGATCCTTTGACGGAAAAATTCCTGTGGGAGGTAGGGTTACATTAATAGTTCATTATTGCAAATTTGCAATCACTGCTTTGACATTAACGGCTTCTGACTGCTTATGTCACTGCATTCTGAAATTCCAGCATGCATTGTCTATGAATTTCATCAAGTCTATTCAGCTCCCCAGGGATTCAGTTTTTTAGTTTCAAAGATGCATCTTTAAGATATGCTGTTTATTGAGGATAATATAGTTCAAGATATGTCTTGGTGTTTATTTTTGGTGCTGTTGAAGACATAGAAATGGTAGATGATCTAATTACTTTCAATTATCATTGGCCATGGTCTTACTTTTAAGTTTATCTTCATTTGCAGGAAAGCGCTATTTTCCTTTCCAAATTATTGCTTCCTCAGATATTTGAGAAACTGGGTATGCAAGATTTAAGAACTCTTATTGCGGATCCCGAGAGATCTCGAATGACTATATTCATAAGAGGGGAAACAATAGAAATCCCTCATCATTCAGTTGCCCTCTTACTAGAAGGATATGTCAAAACTCAAGGTCGTCAAGAACTGGTAACAGCACCAGCAGCCCTGCTTCCTTCACATGGGAATCTAAGCTTCCAAAATTTGGCAAGTTCAGGTATCTGATCGTATATGCTGTCTGTAATATTTTTTTTCCCTGTCTAATACTGTTTACTTGAGTTTCCGTTGGATGGTTTGGGAAATGCTAAGGCACAAGGAGGCAGAATTCAAGTGCAAATACCATAACTGGGCTTTGAAGCCTGATCATTTTGAATTTTGATCAAACTTGTACTTTCAATTGAACCAGGTTCTAAGGAAGCTAATTTTATTCATCAACAAGGATCTAGTTATCTAGTTGAAACTACAGCAAGAGTAATTATGTTTGACATTCCAACACCTGAGGCTGATGCTGCTCTTGTTAGAAGGTCAAGTTCACTGTTATCACATGCCGGGGATCATCCTCATAGATCTTTCGGTCGAAAACATAGTGGTCTTATGAGTTGGCCTGAACATTTCTACAAACAAGACCATAAGCAGAGATCTGAAGGAGCTAGGCGACAAACCAATAGTTTATCTGCAAGGGCAATGCAGCTGAGCATTTATGGGAGCATGGTATGCCAATATTGAACAAAAATCTTTTAGTTTTTCCAATTCTACATTCCAAATTTGATCGATTACTTGGTTCTACAAAGAATCTAGCTTTCTTGCAGGGTTTTGAAAGGAGAATCCACCTTATATTTTATTTTTCTTGCTTAAATCCGTCCTAAATGCTTTAGTTGCCAATATATGCCCCAACAGTATTTGGTTGATTAGGCACTGAAACTTGTGGTTGGGGCATAATCAACCATACCAAATTTCACCTTCTCTTTGCCGGGTTGTGTATCTGGTGTAGCACAGATGACAAATGTGCACAAGTGAAGTTACTTGAAATAAGTTTATAGGTATTGCAATTTGAGTTGCCTAGTCTGTCAAACGGATTTGCCCAAGGTGAAATTACCTATAATGTGATATTCTTATCAAGTGAGAGCTCTATCACCATAGTGTGTGGATTTACCTCTTTTTTTTTGTGAACTCAAGGTGTCTCTCCACCGAGAGTCTATGACTAATTTCTCAAGGTACTGAGGTTCATTTAAAAGGATAATCTCTCTCAATATATGTTTTTCATAAATATAGATCTAGAAGTCAAATCCCTGACCATACACTTAAGAGACAATGTTATTTGTCAAGCATGCCATACCATATTGGTGTGTGTGGATTTACCTAGGCTCACATAAGATAACTGACTATAAGCAAACCTCAGTACCTCACTAACAATCTTAATTTTCTATTATGTTATTTGGCTTGCACCAGAAATGTTAATCATTATTTTATATTTCCATTAATTAATTCTCATTTTCAAGGTGGACATCCCTCCCCGGAGTAGAAGTTTGTTAACCAATGATGGTAGACCACCTCATAGCTTGTCCTATCCAACCATTGTGTCACATCAAGGCCGTCCTCTTGTTTCAGTCAAATCAGAAGGAGCTGCAACTGCCAAGAAGGTCCATGAGGTCACAAGACATGTTACCAATCCACCTTCACAAAGCACAGAACGAAGACAGCATCATCGTGGAGATAATTCAAGTGATGATTCTGGTGCTGAAGAAGATATTATTGTGAGGATTGACTCACCAAGCACGCTATGTTTTCGCTAGTCTTCAGGGTGAAGAATCTTTTGTGATTATTTGTTGTGCAATAAATGGTGCCTCTATATCACCAACATTGTACATTAGAACAAATAGATATATAGAATAGGCCACGAGGCTCTATTAACAATAAACGTATTTGGAAATGGGTGTTATTACTTGGAAGTTTTTTAAGTTGTACTAACAAACATTGTTATAGAAATACAATACATCCTAATTTCACCGTCATCTTGTATGATTGATTCCAAATATTTAAACTTACATGTGGTATGACATTCTCTCTCAAATTTACTTTCAAGCCAAAATCTTCTTGCCTCTTGCTAAATTTGTAGTGCACATATGTGAAAATCCTTTGCTATAGAAAGTAAAATAAAAGTGAAACCGTAAGTCCTTATATAAAGTATACTGTTGAAACATATTTTTGTTGTGTGTTTTTTCAATCCCATCTTATACAACGAAAATATGTTTTTATTGTAAATTTTGTACAATGAAAATGTATTTTTGTCAAAAGGGTATTTTGGGAATAATTCTTTTAAAGCACACTGTAAATAACAATTACCTTTACATAATATTGAATTAGGATAAAAATATACTACATAAGACCTTAAAGAATGATAGAAGGATGGGGTATCATGCAGTTTTACCAACAAAATCAACGTGTGGGAGAAACTCTATAAAAAGAGTAAGACATGGGAGCAAATTTTTGTGTCTCTAATTCTCCCACCCTTCAACTACTATCTCTTAAGTGACTTTGACTGTTCTTACAAAAAATAAAAATACTGACTTGAGTGTTAGAATGATCGTGAGACCAAAGCTATATAAACTATATGAAGATTTACATTTCTTTAGTATTTAATTATGGATTGATTATGAATGAATTATGCAAATATATAAATAATTTTGTACGCACAAATTATTTATAGATTCAACTATTTAAAAACGTAATATCTTGTTTAAATTTTAATTAATTATATTAAGAAGTATTTTTTTATAATTATATTAATTAACAAATAATTTGTTCTCTTGAAAACTCCCTTAAATAAATAGCAGCATTTTTTTTAATGAATGATAGTGACCAATGCCTAATTAATAGTAGACTATATAGTACCATATAATGGGTCACCATGCAATGCATATACTCAAATATAAAAAAATAGAGAAAAATAAATTTATAAAGCGGGAAAAGAAAAAGAAAAAGAAAAAAAGACAAAACTTTGTTTTTTATTTACTATAAAATAAACTTGGTCATTTCCTTAAAAAATTGGAGTGAATAAATTGCTTGCTTGTTGTCCTTGTGTGTTTCTTTTTCTTTATCTATCTGATCTGAATGCGAAGAACGAACGAGAGTGCAGCGCCAGCGGCAATGGGAAGGAGCACTTTGGCTTTGGTTCTCTCGATTCTGATCTCTTTGCAGGGAACCCCCCACGTTAGATCCGATGCCTCCGATCATCGTTACAAGGACGGAGACTCCGTTCCTCTTTACGCCAACAAAGTCGGTCCCTTTCACAACCCCAGGTTCGTCTCCTCGAGATCCCATTTCCCAACCACACCCCATCATCCCCATGATTCTCTAACACTTAGATTCACCCGTTTTAGATTCTGGGTCCTCATCAAAATCTGATCTTGTTTTCAATTTCGTGTTTTTATTGTATCCGATTGCAACGTCAGTGTTGTACGAGGTTGTTGTCTTTCTGATTTTCTCTTTTGTTTGTTTGATTGGTTGGTTTCAGTGAAACGTATCGGTACTTTGACCTGCCATTCTGTGTAACAGGTGACTAACTAACTATCTGAATTTAGTTTATGTTTCAGCTTTTTTGTTATTTATTACTTCCATAAATTGAAGCTTTGTTATTTGATATAGTCAAACTTATTTATCTCTCTATCTAATTCTTAATACAAGAGTGTGATGACTCCTGATGAGTTTTAGCATGTGAGATATTTGAGTTTAGTTTTGGTGTTTCAGTTTTAGGAAGGGACAGAATCTGGATTGCTTTGTGTTTTTGTTTTAATGAAATCTCTAGTTGGGGAATTGAACCATCTGGACGAAGAAAATGTCAATTTGTACTGTTTAGTTGGGTTCTTGATATGTGTAATTGTAAAATGAGTACATCTAAATTTCAGGTCATGAGAAAGATAAGACTGAAGCCCTCGGTGAGGTGTTGAATGGCGATCGCCTTGTTAGTGCTCCTTACGAACTTAGTTTCAAGAAGGAGAAAGACTCTAAGGTTGTATGCAAGAGGAAGCTCACAAAGGAGCAAGTTGCTCAGTTCCGAGAAGCAGTTAAGAAGGACTATTATTTCCAGATGTACTATGATGACTTGCCGATCTGGGGATTTATTGGGACGGTTGACAAGGATGGGAAAACTGACCCTAGTGAGTACAAGTATTTTCTTTACAAGCACATTCAGTTTGATATTCATTACAACAAAGATCGAATCATTGAAATCAGTGCTCGGATGGATCCTCATTCTGTGGTGGACCTGACTGAGGATAAAGATGTAGATGTTGAGTTCATGTACACTGCAAAATGGAAGGAAACAGAGACTCCTTTTGAGAAGAGGATGGATAAATACTCTCAGTCTTCTTCTTTGCCACATCACTTGGAGATTCACTGGTTCTCAATCATAAACTCCTGTGTAACAGTTCTTCTTTTGACTGGTTTTCTGGCAACCATTCTCATGCGTGTATTGAAGAATGACTTTATGAAGTACGACTTTCTTGCTTATCTATCATCAGTTAGTCATCTTGTTGCCAATAACATTGTTTTATTAATCTTATTTTCACCACTTGTTTCTTGTTTTTATCTCTAATTTTCTCCAGGTATGCTCAAGATGAGGAAGCTGCTGATGATCAAGAGGAGACAGGATGGAAGTACATTCATGGGGATGTTTTCCGGTTTCCAAAGTACAAGTCTTTCTTTTCAGCAGCCCTTGGTTCTGGTACTCAATTATTCACACTGTAAGAATCTTCTAATTGCTCTTTCTCCCTGTGTTGATTTTTTTTCATTTTCTATATTATAATGAATTTCTTTATGCGTGTGCAGTACAATCTTCATTTTTATGCTTGCACTGGTTGGTGTGTTTTATCCATATAACCGAGGCGCTTTATTTACTGCACTGGTGGTCATATATGCTCTCACATCTGGCATCGCTGGCTACACTGCTACTTCCTTCTATATTCAACTTGAAGGGACTAATTGGGTGCATATGGACTCCTTCCATTGATTGGTGTTCATGGTTTGACTGTATTAATTTATATAATTCTTATGAAATGAAATTAGATGATTTATACATTTTCTTTCTTCTTGGCAGGTTAGGAACTTATTGCTGACAGGATGCCTCTTTTGCGGCCCCCTATTCCTTATGTTCTGTTTCCTTAACACAGTTGCGATTGCTTATAGTGCAACTGCTGCCCTGCCATTTGGCACAATTGTGGTTATAGTCCTAATATGGACATTGGTAACGTCACCATTGCTTGTGTTGGGTGGTATTGCTGGTAAAAATAGCAAAACTGAGTTCCAAGCACCTGTCCGCACTACAAAATATCCCCGAGAGATCCCACCTCTGCCTTGGTACAGGAGTACCATTCCCCAGATGGCAATGGCAGGATTTCTTCCTTTTAGTGCCATCTACATAGAGCTGTACTACATTTTTGCCAGTGTATGGGGCCACAGAATTTATACCATCTACAGCATACTCTTCATTGTCTTCATTATTCTGTTGATTGTCACTGCTTTCATCACTGTGGCTTTGACATACTTCCAACTTGCTGCTGAGGATCATGAATGGTGGTGGAGGTATGCAACTTATCTTATTGCCACCTTCTATAGTTGTTTGAGAATTGAGTTTGTGTAATGTGATTTTCACAAGAAATAATATTGTCTGCTCTTATATTAGTAATTCAGTTAGTTTTCATATTGTTCTTGGTTTAAAGGATATGGTCAATGGCTAGGAAAAAAGAGGGGGAAATTTAAAGAAGTAGTTATAGGCATATTTATATTTTTACTACTAATTAGAAAACAAGAAATAACTTCTCTATCTTCACTACTTTGTCCGCAAAATATCAAAAAATTCTTTATTATATTCACACTTATATTTTTCAAATAAAATATTTAAAATTATGTATAAATATTAAATTATAATTACTATTATCCAATTGTAATAGTTGTTGTACATTTTTCTTTCCTTTATTCTCCAATTGTAATAGTTGTACTATTTTAGATAATAGTATATTTACTCTTCTTATAAGTATTAATTGAGATCAGGCTAAGGTAATTCCAAGTTTCCGACTTCCTTTCCCTCAATGCTATAGTAGTAGCATTGGGAAAAAAGGCATTCAGTATCTAAAACAATGGCAAAGCTAAACAGCTACCTGTAAGTGGTGAACAGAGACAGAGGACCAGACCTGACAGGATAGTGGTGGTTAGGAAATGGGCTGCGTGTGCTCAAGAAAGTCTGGCTAGATTAGATTTTGGTGGTTGGTTGGATGAGATGAGGCCATATCTGGGTAAAAAGTGCCTGGGTGACTAATGTGACAGACAGTGGCACAATCAGAGACCCCATACACTTGGATGTGCTGTTGGACATCTATGCAGGAGAGAAGCACAACAAATGGTATTGGCACATCTAGTCTCATGCATTGCACTTTCTGGATGTGAGACTTTTGGTGCTTGTAGATCAATTGATGACAAGTCTGGTTGTGATTATAAAAAAGTTCACTGGCAGTGGCAGACAGCGGCAGCAGATGAGTGATTGTCAAAAAGATCATGGGAGTGGTAGGCAGTTTACTAAGAAAGAACCTGACTGTGAGTAAGGGTGATTGGAATTTATGCATGATTGATGAGAAGAAAAGAGAGACAACTGAGACTGGATACTCTGAAATTGATATAGACTTTATATGATATGTTACAAAATATAGAACTAACATTAGATCACAATCCCTATGAAAATTAGGAAACTAATCATTAAATATAAGGAAATAAGGATACTGATACAAAGAGATAATCAGGAGTTGTGGAAACTAGTCCTAATTGATAATCTAAGAAAATTACTCTGATATGCATTCAATGTATTATTGGAGTTTTTTGCATATATTTAATATTTAGATTTAAGTTACATAGTTTCAGTGGCCTTTGTCCCACTTAGCAGAGTGTATGTTCATGACAATGTTGGTTCCAGAAAAAAGGAATATTTAAGATGCCACAATACTTTGTCATGTTACAATTCTAATGCATGTAACTTTAGTAATGTATATCTAATTATCTATCAGAATTTTGCTGAGATTAGAAGGCCTTGAGGGTGAATTAGGAAGTTTATATGATTAGAGAATATTTATCTTTTCTATGACTAGTGTATAATTTAGAGAATAGTTTTTCTATAATTGCCTTGATATCAATCTCATCATATGCAGATGCAACTACAAAATATTGTTTGTTACTATTTTTCTTTTGGATGACATTCTCAAATACCTGTTGCATTCATGGCCTGGCTAGGTTTTGGACCAAAGCCTAGTGGGCTCCAAATGTTTGGGCCTAGGCTCAAACCTAAACTAATTTGGGCCTATTATAAAAGGTTTGGGTCACCGCCCACCTGAGCACATGGGCAATGCCAGGCGTGGTGCATTCCTAAACCTATATAAAGACATTTTTGTTCGAATTTGGCAAAGAAGAAAAACTTAAGTGAATGAATTTGGCACAACTTTATAAACAAAGTGCTTTCTTGGTCCAAAAATTCTGAAAATATTAATGGTTTAGTACATTATCATGCCTTTATTACGATAACATTTTTCCTTTTTTCTGCTGGAATGTGTTTTTAAGCCAATACTATTATTATTTTGTTAACAATGATGTCATGAATCTTTTGAAGGTAGCGTCAATTTAAGCTTTTTATATACTCTTGGCACTTTGCTTTCAACTTGATGACATTGATGTTGTTCTTTGTTTTCCATAGGTCTTTCCTTTGTGGTGGATCAACTGGCTTGTTTATCTACGGCTATTGCTTGTATTACTACTATGCACGATCAGATATGTCTGGTTTTATGCAAACTTCGTTCTTCTTTGGCTACATGGCCTGTATCTGCTATGGCTTCTTCCTCATGCTCGGTAGCGTAGGTTTCCGTGCCTCCCTGCTCTTTGTTCGTCACATATACAGGTCCATCAAGTGTGAGTAGCTGGGGGTTGAAGGTGTTGGTAAAGTTCATATTATTTCTGTTAGGAGAAGAGAAAAGGGTCTGTTATTATTTTTTTCTTTTGCTGTCATAAGGTAGGTTATATAGTGTGTACCTGGAAACTAGAGAAGCTTAGGCTCTATTCATGAATTGGTGTCATGCTATCTCTATAACTGCACAGGCTTGCACTTGAGGAAGTTTTTGGAACCATGGGATTTAACTTTGATTACTGTAGTCACTGAAATTTATTTGAAGTAGCTTGTACTAATTAATTGTCTTCTCTGCAAATGACCATTTAATGTGATTATACTGACCTAGCTAGCTAGCTATAGTCAGCAAATACATGTCTAGCTATACCAGCTAAAAGATGGTTTGAATAAGAAAATGCTTTTTTTATTTAAGTAACCTTACTTTTTCAACACTTCTAACTCATTTCAGAGTAGAAATTTTCATTTTATCCATTAAAATGCATTTTGGTGTGTAATGCTAAAGTCTTTACCAAGTTACAATTCCTTGTTCAAACTCTTGTTGATGAACGCGTTAAGTGTTAAAATTGCTTTCTACAGGACACATTTGAAAATTTTAGGAAGTTATATCATTGTATCAAGGGTTTTGTTGTTTTGGTTATGCAAGTATTACTTTTGAAATTTGATAATTCATATTAAATAATGATATAAAAAATAAAATGATTTTTTTTAATTTGAATTTAATTTGTTATTAAGTTGTAAGATCACAAACACGAGTGTCACAAGATTCCCTACAGTTAAATACTAACTGAGTAATAACTGGAAATATAAACAAAACAACTGATTTTATGTCAGAAGATTTGTGTTTTGAAGAAAAATTTGACTATTTCCGTAAATAGAAGTAAAAGCCTACAATTGCATTTTTTTTTTATAAAAAAAATTATACTCATTCTTCCTTGTCTCTAGTTTCTGAAATAAAAGAAAAAGGGTAACGGTTTACGGACCTCAGCATGTACAGTTTTTTATTCGTCGTAATGCTATTCTAACACCATACCAGAATTATTGACAAGAAAAAAAAAATTATCTTTTTAGTGTAAATGCTGCATGACCAAAATAATATTTGTTTAAAGCATGGTGAAGGAGAAAACGATTTGACAAAAAGTATGAGCTTTAAGTAAAGCAAATTAAATGATTCTTCTTCGTCACTTAGTAACGAAGTGGGGTATCAAATATATGAAAAGGCCATCATATTGCCTTCCCAATGAACCAACTTTTATATTGTAGTAGTAATTTGTTCACAAAGGCAAATCTTACTTTCACTGTACTTAGAATCTTGGATACCCCTGTGAACCAATTTACAATATTTTATATTATCAGTAAGAAATTTATTATAATTTCTATACTTACAATACCTAAAAATTATTATATAGTTTATATATGATAAATGTACTGATTTTTAAAATTATTATTTTAAAATTAATATTTATTATAATTTTTATACTTACAATACCTAAAAATTATTATATAGTTTATATATGATAAATGTACTGATTTTTAAAATTAATATTTATTATAATTTTTATACTTACAATACCTAAAAATTAAACTCAATTACATCACTTACAATAGTTACATATGAGCCTTACCAAAGGAAAATATGAGAATAAAATTCACAAGATTCTTATAAATTTGGATAAAATTCATTAAATTAAAAAGTTAGGGATAAAATTTAAAAAAAATTAAAAAGGTAAGGTAAAGAGTGTAATTAAGTCAAAACAAATAATCTATACACATAAAGTTAGATAATTTTAATGTGATCACCAATTTTTATTTTTATTTTTTTGAAGGTGTGACCAATTTTTATTCAATAATACCTTTTGACTGCTACCTATGAATCCAGTTTAATTAGCATTTATGAAATCTCCAGTTATTATACAAGATGCTTTAAAATTAGCAGTGTGATTAAATATTTAGAAATGATCAATGTTGTTTATATAAATAGAGTTCTTTTATCCACTTCTTACGAGTTACTTTTATTTTATTTTATTTTGGGGAGAAAGTTAGAATTACATTTGTGAGACACTAAATAATAATTGGTGGGTTATTCACTATCTCTTCACATGTTTAAACATCGATTTGTAGCAAAAGGATGTTTATTTCACAGTAATACCGAAAGGAAAAAAAATATTACCCTTTTATCTTTCAGGGTCAAGATCTTTAATTGTCACCTTTTTTGTAACAAGAGAAGGTTGCCAATTCATAAACACGAGGCTTATAGGTCTGTTATATTCCTAACAATGATGACATACAGACATTGATACCATACCATGGTAGTTAATATATGCTGATAAGTTATAATCACACTTACACACAATACATATAAATTCAAAATTGATACTTATGGTCAATGTTCGTAGGATTTCCAATGCAATAAAAAATTTATACAATATTGTTCAGTTCGGAATGAGTTTATTTTAATTTTACTTTTATTTTCAATTTTTAGCCTTTTAGGTTGATCAGTTATTATTTTGTTTATTTTAATTAAATTGATTCAGTTTTCAATGATTCTAATTACACAAGTGTGTTTCTGTATCCGTTACTCTGACGGGTAAATTATAAATGTTCTGGACCACACCATATTTTCTCTATACAAAAGGCATATTTCCCAACTTAATTTTTAACTTTGTTCATGTCAATCTATTTTCTAGGTGAGAAAAGTTTCAAACAGATGAAAAAGGAAGTCAACTTGAGAATATAATCAATAATTGAAGTAGATAAAACAAAATAAAAGCAAGTATACATGAGAGGATATTTATCATGTCCAAGATCAAAGATATATTATACCATCATTGAGTATGACAAACTTATAATGTGATATGTATGGGAATAAAGCCATAAAGAGGGCAAACACTATCTATCCAACAAGGGACTCAAGTCTTACACGCCAAGGGAATTATCTTTTTATCATTTGAAAAGGCCATTCATGGTCACATTTTCTTTGCAAAGATTCACAAAATGACATTAGAGAGAAAATGTTGGGATTTGAGAGAGGAAAAAAAGAAGAAATGATATAGCTTTTGGGTCACAATCAATGATGAGGAAAAAAAAAATCCCATTAGTGGGAAGTGATATGTCAGTCGGTCCCCGGCGTGCCATGGACGACAACTTGGTCTTACTCTTACTCCTTAACATATGTTGCATCAAAAGCCCCACCCCTTTGGGACCCCTCTCAATGAGAAAATATACTAAGTACTTTGATTGCATTTGAAATTAGTAAGGTAAATATATAGTTGCATTGATTGGATTTCATTGCAATACTTGTGAACGTATATAAATGTAAAGTTCATAAAAGTTACTTAATCAAGCTTGTTAGTTAACCTTGGTGGCACACTGGCACCAACACAATCAATCAATCTTCTCCAACTTCCATGCCAAATTTTATATGCAATCACATAAAAGAGAAAGTAAAAGTGAATTATTATGAAATTAAAGCATTGACTTTGTTTCCCATTTTTTCTCTCTTTCTCATAAAGTTCTCTTACTTGTTTATTCATGAACTGTTAAAGCTTAGAAGGAAAATTTGTTCCAATTTACACAATAACATATAGGTAAAGATGTGGAAATTAGTTTCCTAAAAAAAGAGAATAAGCTCAACAAGATGCTTCCAATTAAGTTTAATCTGGTAAAGAGTGGAATGCAACATTTTGTTCCAATGAAGTAACCACTGCGTCTGCATGAATACGTGACAGTCGCGACTCTTCCGTTTTATGCAATGACGCTTCCCTTATATTGACACAATTGCCTAAATTTAAAGCATACTCATTAGGCAACTTAAATTATTTAACCCATTGATGAATGACTAGTCTTTGGGACTTGCTCAATACATATTTGACCTTTGATTTTATAAGATCGTCACCTCCAATGCCTTTTTATATAATTAACTCAGCACAAGTACAAAATTAAAAGGTTTTTAACCTGATTTTTTTTCATTCTAAATTAATTCTGTGAGTAGATATAAAATCAATCGATACAGAAAGTTGATATTTTCTATATCAATTTCAAAATCAATATAAAAAAATGTTTTTTACATTAATTTTAAAGATAATCAATGTAGAAACATTCTACATTGATTCTAATCACAATTAATTTAATAAATCACTTTTTACATTAGTTCTTGTCATATCTAATATAAAAAATAACTTTTTATATTAATTATATTCACAATCAATATAAAAAAGTATATATTTTTCTAAGAGATTGCATCCTTAATATACTATATTCCAATTTGCATTGAAAAATACATATGGAAAACCAAAATCAGATACAAAAGTAACACACACAAAAATCATTTTGTTATTATCACCATATCCTGTATCAAAATACAAGTGCAATTTTCTTATTACAATGACTAAATTTAAACTTGTCAACAATTTCCTTTTTATGAAGTGATCATAAACCTTCTACTTCTTTTGTTACATGGACCAAATGCGAGAAAATTCTCTGTTAATTTTTATATAAAAAAGGAATACCAATAACTTCCTTCAATATAATTCGATTTTCTTCTCTCTTTGGTTTTATATTTATTATATTATAAATATCTCCCTTGAGAAATACTCATTCGTCTTTGTTAAAAATTTCATAACTGCTTTAATAGAAGCTTTAACATAGATGAGTGAATAAAATTTATGTAGAAAATTTGTAATAAAAGAAATATGAAACAAAAGATAGAAGAAAAGTTCATTTAGAGGAAATAGTTTGTGTTTATATTAGATCAAATGAAAACAAAAAAAAAAAGCAACTAATAAATTTTCTTCAAGTGACTCCATGTAACTAGCAAAAAGGTTTTATAGTTCCTTTGTTTTTGTCTACAAAAACATCGATACATTAACAGAAATGATGAGTGTTTGAAGCCTTTAAACAGATTAGTTAGAGCCTTCGTACAAAGAAAAAACCCCATCCCACATTTTCATAACTTATCAGTATCAGTTTTTTTATAGCAAACTATCATTAACATTTCCTCTCATCAATATAAGTAAAATTTGACTTAATTTTTTTAATCTATTTTATGTGTTATTTCATAAAATATAAAAAAAGGCAACATACTTCATTATATTATAAAAATGTTATCGTTTTAATTTTTTTATGAAAACCAAAAGGGTTTTGTAACCAAGATGGGGTAATTTACTTTTAAAATTACTAAAACAGTGTCTCATCTAAATCCCATTTTATTTTTCTTTCTATCTGTTTATTTTTCGTCATATTATTTATCACATATATTACTTTTTCTCTATCTCTTCCTTTCACATATATATTTCAAAAATGAAATGTAGGTCATCATTAAAAAAAATACACTACTTTGAGAATTTATTGTAAGAAAGCCTGCAAAATATTTAAAGATGTTGTTAATAATAATATAATTAATAAGTAGTGTTTATTTTTGTTAATTGAAATCTTCAATCTTAAAAGAATTATTAAACTCATGAACTCATTATAAGTTTATTTATTTTATGTAAAACATATTGAATGTCCATATCATTATTACCAGTCTGTGTCTCTGTAGCAATGAGAAATTTTATACGTGGAACTGTTGAAGGTATTTCAGGCTTTTACATTTCAAGTTTATGGAAGTGCCCCGAAAATAATTCACTTCTACATGCCAAAGTCATCCCTTAGTATGGTCCTTCGAAATGATACGAACGGGTCACCATATTGAAAACTAATAATAGTAAGTATAATTATCACGCAGTTTTCCCGTAACATCAACTTCTCTTGGTTAAAATGCAATCCTTCAATATCGATATACTATCACACAATAAGAAAGTGAGCTTCTCTCTCTTCCCTAGTAGTAATGACCAGATATTTATTATTATGTGAATATTACATTGTTACTTTACAATATTCATTTTTATTGTAGAAAACTGTTTAAAAGTATAAAAAAATGTAAAGGAAGAGAAAGACAGCTATTATTGAAGGTATACTTGTGATGTGATTATCTAACATTGTTTTCTCCTTCCCGCGTGGCGGTGCTAACCTCGTTTCCTAAAGACAGCCAAAGTGATATCATCAATTCCATTATATATATAATATTGATCATTTCAAACTATGTATAAACTTTTAAGTAATATTATATATATATATATATATATATATATATATATATAGCATGCATGAATCCATTTCTAAAAAAATACTTCAATTCTCCTGTACTGGAATCATATATGATTTAATTGGATGTATTTAGGAGGTTAGAGATCTCGAGTTAGGGTTTGTCTATTAAGAAGAGTGTAGATAAAAAAAACACACACAGAACAATGCCCTCATACACAGAGCAATGCCCTGATTGAAAAAAACTCAAGTCCCATACTAATTTTGTAGGGTTAAATTAGTTCTAACGCATTCTAAAATATTCTCCTCGATTAGAAGGACATATCCTTGGACACTTGTCACTTCCCACCAACATCATAGCAATGATGAAAGGCTGGCCAGTGTAATCTGCACCACCATTCAACAATGTTTCCTTTCCTGATCTCTATATAAAAGAAACCTGAACATAATTGAGGCATTTATGTTGTTTCGATCTCTAACATAAAGACTCCTTCATGCTTATCAGAGTGTTTTCAGATACAGCACTACTGCCGATAGCTCTCCAATGAGACCAAAACCATGACAATTCGAAACACGCTACCTGAACAGGAGCAGGAACACCTAGGCTTTAATTTATATCCGTGTTACTTTCAAATATTCAAATCAAGGAATTATATTTTAGAGCTTTTCTTAGTATGTGAATGATGAATCGCCTCGGTTCAATAAAAAGTAGAGAAGTTGGACGGAAGTATGGAACTCATGGAAAGTTGCATATTTTAGTTTATTATTATTTTTTTTATTATCAATTTTAGTTTTGGAAATCCTAGCTACCTCAAATTTAAAGTCTCGGTGAATCACACAAAGAGATCCTATTAGCCCTCTTTCTACTTAATTAATAACTACAAAATTAGTGGTCTTATCGAAAGAGCATCACTCTTAAATCAGTTTTCAAGAGATATTAGATTAAATTGGAAATATAGAAGTACCTCATTAATTTGCAATATGTGAATTAGGAATTCACGGGTACGGGTCATCCATGAATCCGAACTGATCCGAATTGATCTTAACTGTTTGGGTTGAGTCATTTATATATTTGGGTCAAAACCGAACTGATCCGATCAAAATCGATCATGTACGTGTTGGTTCACAGGTTTAGATTTATAGATCCGTTGACCTGATCCGTGAACCCGTAATAATAATATAAATTTTATTATATATATTAAAAATTAAAAAAAAATTCTCCCCATAATGATGACATAGTGATACAAAGGATGACAACAAATATGTAGTTAAAGTTTAACAAATATTGGAAAAGTGGTGGAATTAACTATCTTTTGTTTGTTGCTATGTTCTTTGATCCTCGTTATAAATGTGAGTACATTAAATTTTGTTTTAATCGTATGTATGGTGTTGAGAAGATCATGGATATGATGAAAAAATTGAAAGACCTCATTCAGAAACTGATTCAGCAATATGTACTAGAACATCTCATTTCTCATTCTAGTAGCAATTCGGCTAATTCTAGTACATTGACTTCAAACATGGTCTCACAACATAATGATGACAAAGGTGATAAGGATGATGATTGAGATGATGAATTTAGAATGAAAATCAAGAAGAAAAAAAATAGGGTGAGGTGCAAAAAAATGAGTTAGATAGGTATTTGGAGGATGATGTTGAAGATGACCACCCTGAGTTTGACATTTTGAATTGGTGGAAATTAAATGCATCCAAATATTATATTATTTCTTGTATGGCTAGAGATATATTGGTTATTCCTGTATCTACTATATCATCTAAGTCTGCATTTAGTATAGGGGGTAGAATTCTAGATTCATTTCGTAATTCCTTAAATCCTACTACTGTTGAAGCTCTCATTTGTGTCCAAAATTGGCTTAGATCTACTAAGAAAAATGTTAATGACTTGCAAGTTGAAATAAATGAAGCAGAAAAGATTGAATTTTTAAATACTGCTAATATTTGGTCTCCAAGTGTTGAAACTGCAAGTGTTGGAACTTCTTAATGTATTATTTTTAAGTATATTGTTATTTGTTTCACTTTTTTTTTCATATTTTATTTACCTTGTTTATAATATTAATGAATCATATTTTGTTCATTTATTTGTTTCAGCAAATCTAGTTACAACAAATTTGGTAATAGCAAAGTTTAGTTTGTAAGAAATAGTTGTGATTCATACTATTATAGTAAATCTTATTCAAGAATATTTTGTTTTAATTTATATTATAAGTCTATTTTAGAATATTATGTTGATGGTATTAAATGAATCAATTTTATTACTTTCATACATTTGATAATATTGTGTTAATTGTATTGGATATTTGAAAGAATTATGATGTAAAATAGTAGTTCTAAGAAAAAAATTTAAATAGGTAACCCGTTGAACCGAACCGAACCGATCATGAACGCGTTGCGTTGGGTTGGGTTTTAATTTTTTTCTTCTGAAAATCGAACCGAACTGAACCAATCAAATTTGATTGAGTTGGGTCCTAAACTTGACCAAAACCGATTCGAACCGACCCACAAACACCTTTACTATGAATGACATGTTTTTTTTTTGTTTGCACAACAAAAAGAGTAACACTGATAAAGGGTATAAGAGGTACCCAGGAGAAAACAATAGAAAGCAGTTACAGACAGAAGCCATTAAGCATGACCCCAAAAATAATGGTTAGATAATATTTGTGATAACACTCTACAAATACTAAACAACCACCATCGAACAAAGGGGCTGAATAGCAAAGCCAGACCTTCTGAATGGCATGCTTCTAATTTGGAAAAGTTAGAAAGGAAAATTTGTTGTCCTTGAAGACTATATATATTAGATGCTTCATGTTGGTATCAGACCTAAAAGTAAAAAGTCATCTAATTAATCAATATATTAATGTGTTGATTATTTTTTGATGGAGTTGTTAATTTTCTTAATTGCAAGTTAAGTGTTTGGGCCTTCCCATTTGAGCTAATTTGAGGAAATTAATTAAGCGAAAACTTAGGTAGCTCTTTGACAAAGGTTTTTTTTTTTTTTTTTTTAACAAAGTTATATGTTAACTATCAAAATTTAAAAAGCAAAAACCAGCAAGTGGTTGTTGATTTTAGTGGAAATAAACTTAATTATTTTAAATAAGGTCTCTCATTCAAACTGAATATATCATTAAAGGTGATTGTCAGATTTCTTGACTAAAATTAATCATTAATAAACTTAATAGATACTTCGAGCTACTAAAATGATTATCAAAAGAAATACTTCTACACACATTTAAGTGGACCAAAATGTATAAGCTTATATCTAAATAATCTTTATATTCTTTTAGACTAAACCAGTCATACTTACCACTAAGCACAAATATTAACCGATATGGAGTTATTTTGATTTAATTAATGATATTAAGTTCAACTTTTGGGTATGTAATTAAAATAACTATCACTTATAATAGTTTTATTTAGCTTGAGTAAGATTGTTTTCAATGGATGCATACTTATTATCTTTGGAAAAAATTAATAATACATACTTAAATGAATCATATAACTATTTAAGATTAATTTTTTTTAAAAGAGTGTTTGTCATAAAATTAAAAGTACGTGAAGAATAAATTTAGACCATATTATCACTCATAGACGATTAAAATTTTAATGTAATGTATTAAATCTCAATTCAACTTGCCTAAATTTATAAAGAACATAGTTAATATTTGATATAGTTAATAATTATTACATATAAAATAAATAATACCTGATTAAGAAATCTTTATTTTCAAACTAGTGAGATTAAGGTAAAATTCAACAAGCGGAAACATATTGAAACGAAAACGTTAGATGCTAAGTTCGTAAATACTCCTTTCTCCTCTTAGGATCCTCAATTGTCGGTTACCAAAATTTGTACTGATCCAAACAATGAGGGCACAGTACTTCATAATTTGTCTTTGTTTTCGATGCTTTTGAGTTTTGACTGTGAATTTACTTCATATGACAATGATATTTAGTTGATACGGCTACAAGATTTGCCGAAATGCGCGTGCATGATATTTTTTTTCTTTTCATTATTCGATCTTCCAATTGACTCATTTTTTCTACATCTACCTGAGTTATTTTGTCAAAAACTCAATTCAGCAATTAGTTAGGTAGTTAACCATTATTCTACAACAAACTATAGGTTATATATGAATTGAAGAAAGAATTTTAAGAAAATTTAGCTCAGAATATAATATATGAATTATTATAGATCTTATATTATCTTTGATTTCTAAGGATTAAAAAAAGATATGAAATTCTTTCCTTCTTGTACATTGCAAATGTATTATTCTTGAAGAATCCATTTCATCTGTGCAATAAATATCAACTTGGTTCAAATCTTTTAAAAAGATGTGGTAAAAGTACTTCATAATTAAATCTCTTTTCTCTCACACACTATGAGCCCCTCTCCAAGTGACACATAATAAAAGAAACATTAAATAAATTGAGGATTCAATATTTCCTCCTATATATGAAAAAAAAAATCACCACTTGCGGACACAATCTTGATTTGGTGTGAAGAACAACTCAACAGGGATTCACTAAGCAGAATGTGCTAATTAGAGTGTATGTAGCAAAGTCAGAGATGGTCCCAAACCCAGCTAAAAAGTTAAAACTAAAAAGATTAGGGTGAATTGAAACGAGTCACTGTTCAATTTGCTAATAGTGTAGTGATATACTTATAATGCAACTGCTTGTAAAGCAAGAATGAATAAGAAAGGCACAAAAAGGGGCATCATCACCTCCCATGCCATTAACACTGAGCTAATTGATGTTGCTTCATTTGGTGGGGGACCCTCCATTTGTTTACTCTACCTACAAATTTTTTTTTCCCAGGAAACATTCAACCATAACACACTATCATCATTTTTTCCCTTCACATTCAACACGTGGGGCCCTCACTAAAACATTTTTAATTCTTTTGAAGGCTATATTCTAAATTAAACAATCACGCTGATGAAAAGCTCATCTGTAGAGTTCCATTACAAATACAGTCCAGAGAGAATAGTTTGAGTGCAACTGGAAACCGGTAAAGATCATCACACTATCAAAATCAATAACAATAAAAATTATAATAGTGGGAGCCTGTTTATATTTATTTTTTGTTTGCTTATTTATCAATCTTGTTATGTCTATCAAAGATTAGAGATAGTTAACTTTATTTTTTGCCCATTTAATTTAAATATGTATAGTTTTGGTCTCTCAAGTTTTTATTTTAACCAATTAAATCTCTTTATTTATAAAATCAAACAAATTTAATTAATCCTTCCATTATTATTTTTATTCAAAACTCTCAAAATCTTACTTTCCATCCAAATATACGGGGGGTTAATTTATAATGAATTTGGAATATAAAATAATTTGAAAACTAGAAATTTAAAAGTTTGAAGATTTGGTAGGATGTAAGTAAGATTAGAGTTTAAAAAACGTAATTGAGGTTTTCTTTTTTTGGTTAAAGTTGATGTATTGGTTGATGGGATTTAGATGAAAACGGTTTAAAATAATTTAATTTGTTATAATTTTGAGTAAAAATGACAATTTAATATTTTTTTTAAACTACACAAATAAATAAGTTTTTACTTTATTTTAAAATAAAATAATTTAATTTGTTAGAGAAAAAAACTTAACAACCAAAATTGCACATTTTATAATTAAAAGAGCTAAAATTAGAAGTCTAATAAAACTTTAAAATATAATATTTTATTTACCAAATGAGTAAGCAATAGGCAGAGAGAGCCTGTCAAATAAAAAAAATAAAAAAGTAGATATACTTGAATGTCTGGAACTGGAATACACTGAGAGACACAAACAATGCCTCAAATCAGAAAAGAAGCAGATATATTGCACATGACATGGTGCCAATAGTATGTTTCACTTGTACTATGTATATGGAGAAACATTCTCACGCTCTCTGACAGATAGTGACTCTTGGATCAAGCACAGGCCAAGCTCTCAGGTTTTTCTTTTTTCTTTTTTCTTTATAGCGCCGATCTTTAGATACAGATCTTTGTCCGTGGGTCCCAAATCCTTGACCAAAAGTCAAATCATTCCGTTATGTGTGTTTCGTTTAGAGAAGATAAATGAGATAAATATAAATATAATTTTAAAAAAGAAAATTAAAATAATATGTTGTATTATTTGATTCAAGAGAAATAAGTGAGAAATATATTTTGTGTGAAAGAAAATCGATTTTTTACTTATAAACCAAAGGAAATTGATTTTGTTCGTCTAAACAATCGATTTTGCCCCCTAAAAGAATCGATTTTTTTACCTTAAAAATCACAGGAAACAGAAAAATTTTAAGCTTTGAGCCCACCACCTGTAACTTTATTCTCTTATACCACACTTCATCGCTTCATTTCCATCTTCGATCTTTTATTTCTATTAGCGCTACCGAATACAGCCTAAATTCCCTCACTTCTCTACTCTATGCTGTTTATTATACCAAAATACTGTCATATGTTTCTGAATGAGACTGAGTTTGTATCTTTTAAATAATGTTTTAAATTTAAGTTTGTGGATAAAAAAAATATGATTAAAAAATAAACTTTATTAAGATAATTAATTAAATTTTTTGACAAATATTAATTATCAATAAAAAAAAATTGCATTACAGCATAATAAACAAAATGAAACTGAGTTCTGTATCTTTTCAATTAAAATTTTGTGAATAAAAAAAATATAACCATGAGAGGTGACTTTAACTAAAAACTTTGCAATACAGCAATTATATTATACAACAAACTTACTAGTACATACCCACCACACACAACACAACCTTATTCCCTATCACGTTCCCTCCTTTAAATTTTATAAAACACAAAAAGCAGCACCTTTTCTCAAAGGTCTAGCCACAACAAATTCTCATCATAATAACCACTCTCACTGTGTCTTTCCTCTCTCCTCTCAACACACATTAATCTATATCCCTCTGCAACATCTTTGCTGGTCTCTCTCTTCCCAGACTTGTGTTCTTCTGTTCTGGCTTTGTTTCTCAATGGAGAACAACCATGTTCAGCTTTTGCCTCATCTCACCCTGACACTTCTTCTTGTGATCACTGTTTTGTTTCCTTTGACTGAAGGTGCAGCAGCAGTTTCCTCCATCAAGACTGATGCACAGGCTCTTCTCATGTTCAAAAGGATGATTCAGAAGGATCCAAGTGGAGTTTTGTCAGGGTGGAAGCTGAATAAGAATCCATGCAGCTGGTATGGAGTCACTTGCACCCTTGGAAGAGTTACTCAGCTTGATATTAGTGGAAATAATGACCTTGCTGGGACTATATCTCTTGACCCTTTGTCTTCTTTAGATATGTTGTCTGTTCTGAAATTGTCTTTGAATTCATTTTCTGTAAATTCTACCTCTTTGGCTAATCTCCCATATAGTTTGACACAGCTTGATCTATCCTTTGGTGGAGTTACAGGTCCTGTGCCTGAGAACCTGTTCTCCAAGTGTCCAAATCTTGTTGTTGTGAATCTTTCCTACAACAACTTGACAGGCCCTATTCCTGAAAATTTCTTTCAAAATTCTGATAAACTGCAGGTCCTTGACCTCTCTTCCAACAACCTGTCAGGGCCAATTTTTGACCTGAAAATGGAGTGCATTTCCTTGTTGCAACTTGATCTATCAGGAAACCGTTTGTCAGACTCAATTCCACTATCTTTGTCAAACTGCACCAGCCTTAAAAATTTGAATTTAGCCAACAATATGATTTCTGGGGATATCCCCAAAGCTTTTGGTCAGCTAAACAAACTACAGACTTTGGATCTTTCCCACAATCAACTAATTGGTTGGATCCCTTCTGAATTCGGAAATGCATGTGTTTCCCTTTTGGAACTCAAACTTTCTTTCAACAACATCTCAGGCTCAATCCCATCTGGTTTCTCCTCTTGCACTTGGCTGCAGCTTCTTGACATATCTAACAACAATATGTCAGGGCAGTTACCAGATTCAATCTTTCAGAAACTTGGATCATTACAGGAACTGAGGCTGGGAAATAATGCTATCACTGGTCAATTTCCATCTTCACTATCTTCCTGCAAAAAGTTGAAGATTGTGGATTTCAGCTCAAATAAATTTTATGGATCTCTCCCCAGAGATTTATGTCCAGGAGCAGCCTCACTTGAGGAGCTGAGAATGCCAGATAATCTCATTACAGGAGAAATCCCAGCTGAACTGTCAAAGTGCTCACAGCTGAAGACACTTGATTTTAGTCTGAACTATCTCAATGGTACAATCCCTGATGAGCTTGGAGAACTTGAAAATCTTGAGCAGCTAATAGCATGGTTCAATGGCTTGGAAGGAAGAATTCCACCAAAGTTGGGCCAGTGCAAGAATCTCAAGGATCTCATACTGAATAATAATCACCTCACAGGCGGAATTCCTATTGAGTGGTTCAATTGCAGCAATCTTGAATGGATATCACTGACAAGCAATGAACTCAGTGGCGAAATACCGCGCGAGTTTGGCCTCTTGACAAGGTTAGCAGTTTTGCAGCTTGGAAACAACAGCCTGTCTGGGGAGATACCATCAGAGCTAGCAAATTGCAGCAGTTTGGTGTGGTTGGACTTGAACAGCAACAAGCTCACTGGAGAGATCCCTCCAAGACTTGGAAGGCAGCAAGGAGCAAAATCCTTGTTTGGTATCCTTTCAGGGAACACTTTGGTGTTTGTAAGAAATGTTGGAAACTCATGTAAAGGGGTTGGAGGTTTGCTAGAATTCTCCGGTATTCGACCTGAAAGACTCTTGCAGGTTCCAACATTAAGGACTTGTGATTTCACAAGACTCTATTCTGGTCCTGTCCTCAGCCTGTTCACCAAGTACCAGACTCTGGAGTATCTTGATCTTTCCTATAACGAGCTTCGCGGAAAAATCCCAGATGAATTTGGAGATATGGTGGCTTTACAGGTTCTTGAATTATCTCACAATCAGTTGTCTGGAGAAATCCCTTCATCACTTGGCCAGCTCAAAAATTTGGGTGTGTTTGATGCATCACACAATAGACTGCAGGGTCATATCCCAGACTCATTCTCAAACCTCTCATTCTTAGTGCAAATTGATCTATCTAACAATGAGTTAACAGGGCAGATTCCATCTAGGGGACAACTAAGTACACTTCCAGCTTCTCAGTATGCAAATAACCCAGGCCTTTGTGGGGTACCATTGCCTGATTGCAAGAATGATAACAGCCAACCCACAACAAATCCAAGTGATGATATTAGCAAAGGAGGCCATAAATCAGCAACTGCAACATGGGCAAACAGCATTGTCATGGGAATTCTCATCTCTGTTGCTTCTGTATGTATCTTAATTGTGTGGGCAATTGCAATGCGCGCAAGGAGGAAGGAGGCTGAGGAAGTCAAGATGCTCAATAGCTTACAAGCATGCCATGCTGCTACAACATGGAAAATTGACAAAGAGAAAGAGCCATTAAGCATTAATGTGGCTACATTTCAGAGGCAGCTGAGGAAGCTCAAGTTCTCACAGCTGATTGAAGCAACAAATGGCTTCTCAGCAGCAAGTCTCATTGGGTGTGGTGGTTTTGGTGAAGTGTTCAGGGCCACACTCAAAGATGGCTCGAGTGTCGCCATAAAGAAGCTCATTCGACTGAGCTGCCAGGGCGATCGAGAATTCATGGCAGAGATGGAAACCTTAGGGAAGATCAAGCACAGAAATCTTGTCCCTTTGTTGGGGTACTGCAAAGTAGGGGAGGAGAGGCTCCTTGTTTATGAGTACATGGAGTATGGAAGCCTAGAAGAGATGCTTCATGGGAGGATGAAGACACGTGATCGACGCATTTTGACATGGGAAGAAAGGAAGAAGATTGCAAGAGGTGCTGCTAAAGGACTTTGTTTCCTACACCACAATTGCATCCCTCATATAATACACAGAGACATGAAATCAAGCAATGTGCTACTTGACCATGAAATGGAGTCCAGGGTCTCGGATTTTGGCATGGCAAGACTAATAAGTGCCCTTGACACACATCTTAGTGTGAGCACACTAGCAGGAACACCTGGATATGTTCCCCCAGAGTACTACCAAAGTTTCAGGTGCACTGCCAAGGGAGATGTCTACTCATTTGGAGTTGTGATGTTGGAACTGCTTAGCGGGAAACGCCCTACTGATAAGGAGGACTTTGGTGACACCAACTTGGTGGGGTGGGCGAAGATTAAGATCTGTGAAGGGAAGCAAATGGAAGTAATTGACAATGATTTGCTTTTGGCCACTCAAGGAACTGATGAAGCAGAAGCAGAAGCCAAAGAAGTGAAGGAGATGATAAGATATTTAGAGATCACTATGCAGTGTGTTGATGACTTGCCTTCAAGAAGGCCAAACATGTTGCAGGTAGTTGCAATGCTGAGAGAGCTTATGCCTGGATCAACTGATGGAAGCAGCAACAGTGCTTGAACCATGTTATTGTCCATAGTTATGACACAAGAATGAATGAAGATATGAAATGAGGCTTGTAAGATTTTCTCTAGTCTCTACAGCTGTTATTACTGAGTTTATTGTGCCTTGTTTCTCAATTTCTTTATTATTCATTTGTTGTGTTTATTTAGTACTATTTATTGTCAGTGATACTATGTAACTCCAATCAATATTAACATTGCAGTAATTGCATATGAAATCAGAACCAAGAGACGAGTTAAATTAATTAAGCTGTGATCTAATCCAATCGATTGAGCCAATTCATCAAACACAAAGGTGATATGCAAAAGAATTATGACCTGCTGATTCACCATGCTATGGTGAAATTTTTTTCAACAAATCATTGACTGGGTGAGGTGAACAATAAATCTTAATATCCAAACTTTCCTCGTTAGTACCAACCCAGTCATAGTAGTGGAGGTTAAATGCAGCTACAATGAGGACCGATTGTGTAAAAAAAATGTACTGTGAAGACTGAAGAGTGACCATCTCATTAAAGAAAAATGGTTAACAAAGCCCTCTTAGTTTTTTCTTTTTTATGGAAATCCAAGTTAATCTTCTTGATTATTGATATTTTTATCAAATATTTGAAGTTTTTTTATTAAAGTGTAACAAAATTGATAAAATAATCATATTTTTTTAATTATTTTTAAGGAGATAATTATTAGTACGAGGATTTTCACATTTACCAATAATTTTCTGAAGTGATTTTATTATTTTATTTTAAGGAGAAATCATGTTACTCCAAAAATAATTTTTAATGGTCAAAGATTAATTATACATTAAAAATATTACATTTCATTAAATAAAAGAGGAGGAATCAACCTTATATCTCCTATTTTTCCTATTTTTGAGTAATTTGATTTCTCTTCTTTTAATTTTACGAAATATTAAAAAGGATAAAATAGTTTTTTTAAAAGGAAAAAGATAAAAGAATTGGTTAGGTAAAGACAAAGTTTCATATTTTAAATAATTTAAAAAATCGTATTAAACATGTAACAAGTTAAAATCATCAATAATCTTTTGGATATTGTGTAAATATAAATTTTCTTTAAGCGTTATTTAAACCAGAAGACTTCCAATAAGTTGGCACACCATTTTCAATAGATTTATGTCTCTTGTAAAAAAAATAATAAAAGAAAAAAGTCTATCTCTTTGGTAGTTCATAAAAAAATACAAAAAGAAACCCAAATAGGGAAGGGCATAATGCATTATAGGATTTGAATCCGCACATTTTCTTACATTTACTATTTTTCATACATTTACAACTAAACTATTTTTGTGAGACCATTGGTCCTACTTTATTACAGTTTGAAACTTTGAATATCATATTTAAGTTTTTTTTTAACATTTTTCTTTTTATCATAAACGATAAAATTATATTTTACAAGATTTTTTTTTGGGATGTTTGTTCATGTTTATTCAAGAATGATGTGAAGGTAACAAATTAAATGGAACACATTTAATTTCCGGGGAGTTCCTGGATAGTGGATACCTATGCTAAAAACGGAAAAAAGGTCAAATGGGCCAAATACATATGATCCAGTATTATTCCCACGGTCCAGTCGGCAAACAAACAAATGCACACTAGAGGCACCATCCTAAAAACCCCTTTATATGGTTGAATTAACTTATTTTGTTCTCAAAATAACTTACTAGTATTATCTCTACCGTGCATGTAAATCAATTAGCATAAAATTATTTTAACTTAATCAATGTTGTTATTGAATTCAAATCCAAAATATGCAATGGCATTAAATGATTAAGAAGTGCAAATACAACCAATTCACCAAAAAAAAGTACAGATACAACCGTGTATGTATTCTGGTAAGAAGATGGCCATTATCAATCTATTAAATTTTTTATAAAAAATTAATTTTTCTAATAGACAACAGGAAGATGTAACAAAAAAAAGGAAGTGTAATGTCAAAGATTACATAAAGTCATAAACTAATATCTGTCATGCATTTCTACCAGACACACAATATGCAACGTGTTTTAAACAGGTTTTGTACGTGATATATGGTTAATATAATTTTATTATTTTTCTTCGTATATTTTTTGGTAATTTTTTTCTCCATACTTTTATTAGAGTTAGTTTTAAGTTTTTTTTTACGCAAGTTAATTTTAAGTTAACAATAAAAAAATGTAACATTAGTAGAAAATGACAAAGAAACAGGAAGAAAGATAAGACAAGTCAAAAGAGAAAGGAAGAAAGATAAAAGATGTTAGCAAAATTCTTGGTGCATTCCATTTCTCATTATCAATAATCAAACAAATGTACTTGAGTGTCTGGGAGAAAACCTTTGTTTGGTTCAAAGTCCAAATGATTAAAATTTGTAACAATATCTTAGTGTATTATTATATGGAGTCTAAAAACTTAATTATGACAGTACTAAATAAATAGAAAAATCAAACAAATGCTCAAAAGAACTCAATTATGCCACTTCAACAGTTAAAAATATATTTGCAAAATATCACAGCAACAATGTGTCAAATAGAATTTCCTCTAAGAAAACAAAATGTGTCAATGGCTAAATTGAAAGGATCATACGCCTTTTTTCCTTCTCCTTTTAACATCTTACGCCCGTATCATTACCCCATTTACAAAAGAATCTTGTCCTCAACGTAGGAGTCAGAAAATTCTTTACCAAATGGCATCCGAGGAAATTGAGAGTGCTAATGCATCAAAATTTAAGGACAAAACCCATGAGTATAGGGACTAAAAGGACTAGCTGGGAATCATAGAAATGTTAACATGCTAAATTCATAGGTTATAGATATTGAGTTGAAAAAAATTCACAATTAACCGGCCACATATTTTCGAGAGAATCTTAAGTTAAAAATATCCTCCGTAAATCGCAACTCGTATGCCCAACTCTATATGCAATTGTACCAATGTGAGTTACAATCTTTTTAAAGGACTAAAATATTACTTGGACAACTAGTTCAATTGTCACTGTGAGACAAAGAATTGCTAGCATGGTTACAACATAAGAAATACTCAATTCATAACACCAAATAGAACATCCTTTTTTTAATGAACATTGGCCTAATTTTTTTATAAAAAAAAGTTTATATTGAACCCTTTGAAAATTTGATTGAAGCTAAGTATCAATCTTTAATCTTTGTTAAAAACTCGATTAAACGCCTTTAATGAAATATCTTTGTCTAATTATATTTTTTCATCCACACCACAATTCTCAAATATGATATGTTAAGAAAATTAAACTCAACTTCACTCTTACAAATGATTTATTCATGGTTACAGACTACTCCCTCTGTTCTTTCTTATAAGGAAAAAAAAAAACAAGATTTTATGCATATTAAGAAAATTATTTTATTTCATTAAATTGTGTCATTTTTAATTAAAAAATAATTTTTTTTCTAAAATTATCATTAATTGGAACTTAATATTAGACACAAAATCTCTATTAAATGAAGAGTATTTTGAACATAATCTTATTAAATAAGATAAAAATAATTAAATGTTACTTATATCCAAGGAAAAAAAATGAGTTTTTTATTATAAAAGATAAAGGAAGGAGTAATTTAAAATGGAAAGAATGATTTAGTGTGTTTTTTTTTTGTGTTATAACTTGGAGGGTTTAATTTATAAGTCTCCCCGCTCTTACTCTTTCTCCGGATCGACTGTATATTATGCATAGTTGGGCCTCTACCATAAGGATAAAAACAAATTCATATGCACCAAGTAATAAATTGTGATGATCCAAGGGATAAACATGAATTAAAAGCAATTGAAAGCTGAATACATATTAATTCTTAACTATAATAGCATGTGTATACAATCATTGAGTAGCTAGAGAAAAAGTTATGAAGTATTGAAGACACAGTTATAGTTTTCTTTATATAGAGAGAGGTTGGGACATGCAGAACAAACACTACAATTGTTGCTAGTGTTTTGATGGCAATCACGTGTTTGTGAATCAGAATTTTTTATCTTTATTTAAAAAATGATAACAAAATGTTTCTTTATAATTATAAATTTTAAATAAATTACAAAATGAAAATTTAATTAATTAGGAGAAATTGAAAGCACGCAATTATAAATAAGAAGTGATAAATGTTTATAATTATTTTTATATTTTTAATTATTGACGTTATTAATATTTCCATAAGAAAAAGTTTAATAAGACACCATATGATTTTTTATGATATATAGTACATAAATGTATACTGATGACCGACAGCATACGAATAATATTGGCAAAATTCCTATATGTACTAATGCAGTAATGCTATAAAATTATGTTTACTAGATTAATATTATCTGACTGAATATAGATCATAAGTTTAAGCTCTCATTCGTTTTTTTAAAGATGGGGTAAATATAATTTTCATAAATATTTTTGGAGTTCAAAGATTTTTTCCACCTTAAAATTACCATATCTTTCCCCCACCTTTACCAATATATATATATATTATCTAGCATGTCTGATTGAAAAAAATAGAAATTACTATATGTCACTTTAAATTATACTTTTATTTTAGATGTATCATTGAACATGGAATTTTCATCTAGTAAAAGTCCACTTGAATGATGACTGCAAGAGTCAGATTTGTATTGAGATTGACCCCACTTATATTGCAACAACACATGCTATAATGCATCCAAATGGACATAAATCATATTCTTCGCTGAAAGTGCTCGTACATCTACTGATCTACCATTCAATTCATCAAAATGGATAGATATGAGAAAAATGCTTATTCTGAACACAGATAAAAAAAAAGTATAATTCTCATTCATAAACCGTCCGGATATTATAGCTATATACCGTTGATGCGATACAATTAGGTTGAGGCATATTTGACCTTTATTTTTTGGATTTAACTCTTTTAAAATAATGATATTACACTTTACGATATAAAATTTAATAAAATAGTTATTAATTATAAATCAATTATTAATATTATAATTAACTTTAATTTTTATTCCTTTATATATATATATATATATATATATATTTTATACCAATTTTTAATTGTTGATTTTTTATTAAAGATTATAAGTATTTTAGAAGAGTCAAATCCTTTTTTTTTTTCCAGTTACACACTGACCTCTTGATAACATTTTACTTGGGTTCCAGGCCAAGCATTCATTTATACATATATATCGAGTCAAGTGTTTGCCTTTATGTCTCACACCATGGTTTCACTTCTTGTTCATGGGTAAATTTTGCAAACAATAAAAAAAAATATCTTATGAATAATGTGGGAATTAGAATCAAATTCTTCTCATGTTTACCTTCTGCATAATGTTTTACTCTACTATTATTGAATGATCAAAGTGTTGGAGTATTAATTACACCTCTTCATGATGCAAATACTTGATTAAATCTTAATCACCTCAAGTCCATGATTAAATCTTGCAACCTCAAGTTAAAGATGGATTTATGATAGCTTATTGCTTATTTAGTTTTGCAAGAATTGACTCAGATGCTGGATATATAGTTGATGTCAACACATATTCTTCCATACTTTAGGAGTTATGTATTGGAAAGTTTTACGCAGCTCCAAAAGCAGAAACAACATATCTTGGATTCTTGATATGTATGTAATACTAAGGTATAAGATTGATATAACAATATATATGTTTAGGTATAGAAGAACTTACTTGGATTCATAATAAACTGATATGTTTTAGAACCTTGGTTTCCATTTTAAACCATAATTGATTTCTGGTCTTCTTTTGTTTTTTTAATTTGTTTGGTTGAGTTGTTAAGTTGCTTTCTTACATAAACATATGTTCCTGATATCAGAAACCAACATATAGCTATCCGACATATTACTGGTGTATGGATTCGCGGTCGTTGCAGCTAGCTAGTAGATGACTAGACATTGCTGTAATCACTCTCTTTCAAGCGGGCCATTTATGTTTGTATGATGATAGCACGAAGCACCTAGACATTTATTTTCCTTTCATTTATTCATGCAATGTTGTAATTGTCCAGTAATTCACACAAGTGTAATAGAAAGCTAACGACTAATCCATAGAGTTATTAAATTAAGATTTATTTAAGGGATTGATTTTTGTTGATACGGAATAATCACACAATAATCGAGAAAACAAAAAGAGAGAAAGAAAAAAAAATTAATATATATTATACTCTGATACATCCAATATAAACTACGTCTAGTTCAGATTAAAAAAATTATATAAACTTAAAAACTCTAAATACCATAATTATTCATGCACTAAAATACAAATTACAAATAATAAATCTCAAACCCACAATAATATATTGCCTTAAAAAGTTTTGGGTCCACTCATACCCAATACTTTCTCCCATCAAATATTTTTTCATCACATATTTAAAGAATAAAATTATCTATTAACCATGTCTCACCTTCTTGTTGGTTGATGTGTAATGTTTAATAAGTTATTTTAGTAATTTATAAATTAGTTTAATTCGTTTATGATGAGTTGATTTGGTTAAAACAAGTATGCTTGGCTTTAAAAGTTTATTTAGCAGCTTTTAACTTATTTTTGAATGCTACTTTAACTAGTATTTTAATGTTTTTGTTTGGCTATATTAAAAATGTTTGATAAAAAAAGTTTTTTTATAGCTCGAAGAGTTTTTCTAATATGTTAGTTGAAATAGTGTTTTAGCTTATGTTTTCCTGCAGCTTCTTTGTTCATTTTTTATCCACAATTTATTCTTAATTAAATAATGCTACTGGATTATAACTTTATTTTATTTTATTTTTTATATTATTTTCAGATTTTTTTATTACATTTACTCCTTTTATTTTAACCACTACGATATCTAATTTATTGTTTTAGTTTTGTTCTTCAAGATACTGATATATTCAATTAGTATGACAACACTATTACTCAATGATTTACATATACGTATACATATTGTTATAATAATTAATCAACATAAATAAAAAGTATGATGTCTAATTAAACATATATATTTTGTTTTTTAATTTTAAACTTACTTGAAAATATTTTACATATAATATAAGATTAATAGTAGAATATGCACTATAAAAAATAATAAATAAAACTAAAAAAATTAATTAAAATAATTGATATTGAAATAAATAAATAAAATGTAAGAGTTTAAACTTAATCAAAAGGCTGAATTATTCTAATCCAAAAAGATATTTCATTCATAAATTGAAATAAAAATTTATACAAATATATTATTACACAAGTAAGTCTATTTCTAATATTTTTATTTAACTATTTCAACAAATAACTTTATTTAATACATATAATTTAATAAGATAATTTAATCACTCTCAACTTTCACCTTATAATTTTCAACTAATTAATTAACCACTGATATTTTCAACTTTTAATTAACTTTTTAACTCAATTAAACTTTCATCTATTTCTTTTTTCGAATACAGTCTAATGATGTCCGCATATGAACCACGTGGTATGTTATGTTGGATTCCATTTTCTCTCTCGTTCTCTTACTCTCTCTTCACGTAAACTTGTATTTCTCTTTTCTTATTTTACATTTAATTGTAATTTTTTTCTTTTATAAATATTTTCCTAAATTAAATTCCAAACGAATTTTGAATTTTAGTATATGTCCAGGTTATAGTTATTATTTCTTTACAAAGATTTTTAAAAAAAATAATATTTATTGCTAAAATGTAATAGGCATAGTAGCCGGACAAATTCACAAATCTAGAATAATTCAAAAGTATCTCCGCTACAGAATAGAAGAGGGTGAGAAACAAAAGGAAATAAAAATGGTAAGCTTAAGAAGATTTATAAGCAACGATAATGCTCTTTGCAATTTTCTTAGGCTTGATGCTGGTCTTGTTGCAGCCATGGTGTTACTGTTGTTGGTAGGCATGGCATGTTTGTTATTAAAGGTGCTCTCACACGAAGAAGTAAAAAAGACAAGTAGGGGTTAAAACGGATCAGATTAGATATGTCTAAATTTGAATTAATTTATAGAGTGTTTAGACTATAGGTTAAAGCCTTTCAAACGGAGAAACACACTTTTTAATGCACAAAATTTAGAAGCAAACATTTTTTCTCATTTTTTGAGAGAAACTAAACACGAGTTACATACCTAATTTTATCCAAACACACCACCAGATAGTTAAAACTTAAAACTTTTAAAACAGATAAACAAGCTGGTTACTTATATCCGGTAATTTACGTAGAGACACACTTAGGGTGTGTTTGAATAGCAATTATCACACATTAACGCATCTAAATGGAAAAGCTTCTATCTTGATGAATTGAGATTAACGGACGTTTATGAGATGCTAAAACAAAAATCCAAACACACTTACTACATGTTTGATTTCTAGTTAAAATTGTTTTGACGTGTATTGTAATATAAATTTAACGGATAAAAATAAAAACAACAATCATGATTTTTTGGCACCAAATTTTTAAACATTTACTTAATTTGGTACTTGATCACCTTAAGTGGAGGAAAAAAATAAAGTATATAAATCAGCAGGGTACGAAAAACTTATGTTGCCATCACAGTTTCCTGAGTTATTGAAGGTGCCATACATTAGAATGATAGCCCCTGAAATACGCATTGCTCTTAAAAACTAGTTGAAAGATAAAGGATTCTTGTACCGTAGCTATCTAGAGAATATATACAGAGCCAAAGTCTTGGACCTTAGCAATCTACCATTGAGAGCCAAAAAGGGAAGGGAAGGGTTGCATTAAAAGGTGGGGTAAGATGTGCACGTGGTCCCAGCAGACACTGGATATCATTAACAGGGTAACCCTGTTGGATTGGAGCACCCTCTTCGCTTTTGCTTTGGTTTGAATTGTCAAAGAACAATCACCAAACGACACACCCACTTTCCCTTCCTCCTTTTCTGATACACTATAAAGCTTTAATTAAATTAAGATATACATACATGAATGTACCAAAGTTAAACTCAAATTGTAGTTTCTTAAAGTTTTATATAAAAACTTGTAAACTAATTATGGTTCTTAAATAAGTTGATTTTATTTTAATATCTTTTTATGCAATTATTTTTGAATTCTTCTGACTGTTTATTATTATACCTAGACTTGTACCTATACTATAATGCATTAGTAAATGTATTTTTCTATTCATATATGATTTTTTTATACATTCATATATGATGTTAATTAAATTACTTAGAGTTTATTAAATATATTATTACTTAGTATTTTGGTAAAGAAATAGCTAAAGGATTATAGTTTACAATATCAGTTAATATAATAACGGATAGCTTATATTATTTTATAATTATAATTACTCTTATTTTATTATTATTCCAGAGTGTAGTAATATAATAATTTATATAATAAAAAATATGAATAAAAAGTTTGTGTATAAAGATAATTTTATTTTGATACACTGTTAGACTATAACTTTTTGCACTATTAAGTGATTACAAATCATCTTGAATAAGGCTGGCTAGAGAAATTATTACAAAACTTTTATGTGTAAAAAATTAATTAAAACTTAAAAATATAAAAGTTTATAATTTAATTTAATTGATACACTTTATAGTATCAAACTTTTAACAAATGATACTATAACAATATTATAATAAATAAATTAGAAGCAGAAAAACTAAAACGAAGTCAGAGTATGTATGAAATATAATGTAAAAAAACTTATTTGATGTTTTCCAGTTACAAATTAGGTAAATTTTACTTATACTGAAACTGCCATACTGGTTTAGTTCTGATTTAAATGCATGTTCATTTATAGTTATTTTTTCCCTCTATTATCTAAAAAACATTTATAGATATTTTTTACAACTATAACAAAATACCATTTTTATAGTTAAATATGCATTGGTCATGAAGTTAAGCAACCTTCGTGTCTATCATGGTACAAAAAGTAGTATGAGTTTGGAATTAAAAATTCAAAACTTAATAATAAAGTCAAAAAATAAAGGTCAATAATATAATTGACTCTAAGGAAAAGCTCAACCTAATTTTTCTTTCTTTAAATTTCAACAACACCAAAGTTCCCTTCAGAATTCCGAAAGAGAAACGTCCAATTTTGAATTGAGTAATTGTACTTATATAAAAAGAACTATACATTTGAGGAAAAAAAATTATATCATAATTTTTGAAGAGTGTTGATATTTGATACGTAAAGTTTTAAGTAACTAGCCAAATTAATTTTTTAAAGTGTGAAACATTAATAAATTAATTCTTAAAAAAATTGAAATAAATTTTTATTGAAAAATATAATAAATTAGTTTTATTATTAAATTTGTAAGATTAGTTTGTTAATAAGTTATAATAATTAAAGATTAATCTAACATTATGAAAAATGATCCACAACCTTTTAGCTTATAAGCACGTTTTGTGGAAATTTTTTAAGGAGTTTCAAGTGACCTTAAAAAGGAAAAATTATCCAGAAACGCGTAATTGTTGCACTTTCAAGATAATCCTTAAACAAAATAGAAATGTTTAAAATTTGAAACAGTGGCATGGATTCCATGCTATTTTGCACCTTAATTAATGAAAAAGCTACTGTACCAGCCCTATGCGCTGACACTGCAACCCTCCCTCGTCTCCTGTTAAAAGCATGTGCTTCTTTAGAGCCTTGTGTGCGTTTGTTTATGTTGAAAGTGACGAATGCCTGTCCACTACCATTTCAACTGTGGCACTGAAAAACATGCTGTGTTTTTTTTCTTCTTATCTTTATATATATGCATTTAAAAGGATCGCTTATGCAATGAAAACGACCCCTCCCTCTTTTTGTTTAGCCCCCCTTTGGTTTTGGTTCCTATGCAGAAAAAACAAATGGTCCCAACCCATTGCTATCATTCATCTGTACAAGGCAACCATTTTTTTCATCTGTCAAAACATATAATTTTTTTAATATTTTATATATTTTATTCAACTAATTAAGTTAAATCCTGTTAACTTGTATAAGGCAACTTGACATATATCAATAACATAATACTACTTCACTCCTATAACATTAATAACATTTAATGTCTCCATTTTTTCTGAAAAATAATACTAATAAACAACTCTTCTTTTTTTCCTCACCACATGCATGCATTGCCTCTAATGTGTAATCCGAAAAAATCCACACATACCGGGTATTTCCAAATATAATCATTAACCAACCCTGGAAGAGATATATCCTTTCTCTCTTGTTTCAATATTTTCTTGCTCTAATCCGGAATTAGAATCCACATTAATTGCTGTTTAAATAACTATTATTTTCTAGTTAGAATTTAAGCCACCAAATAATTAAGTGGAATCCAGCCAGTATTTTGAATTAATTTGTAGTTATTATTATTGAAGAGAAATAATATACAGTACCCCTCTAATTACAATAATCGTAAAAGTTGCCTTTCATTTATTAGGTTAGACACAAGGGTAAACCTAACTTTGCATTGTCTTGAGTTTTAATTTTCATATAACTAACAAATGAAAGGATGAATATGTCAAATGATCATGAAAAACAAGTTACAACTCACCTTTAAACAAAGCTTCAACGGTCAGACTCTCAATCTCCTAAACACTGCATCTAGATAAAAATATTATAATAAAGAATATGAACTTTCTTTAAAATAAAACAAATTTCACCTAGTCAAGAGAGAATAAAACATTAAAGAAAAAAATGAATAAGAGAAAAGAACAATATAACTTCATGTAAACTCCTCTTGCAATATCATCATCACATCATATCATATCTTTTCCTTAGGCAGAATAAAGCTTGTCTTTTCTTTCTTTTCCTAGCACAATATTGTGTTCTGATCACAGTATATGTCATTCATTCTGCTTCTCCTTCTGTGGTGGCTGAGGACATGTAACTCATCACAATGGAGGTTTCTTCTGATGATGGAACCCCTACAGTTGAAGACTGAAACTGTTGCTTGCAAGTATGACATGTTATTTCCATAACAGTGGAACCTATCTTCTTGATGGCTTGCTTTCTCAACTCTTCAGCCTTTGAAAGTTCAGCTTGTGCTTGTTTCCTTATCCTTTTGGAATTCTCAAACTCAAGTTCAGCTATCTCAATTTGACGTTTGGCCTCTCTTCTAGCCTCTTCTGCATAAGCCTTTTCTGCCATGGCCAACTTGAGTTCCTCTCCTGCAAACTCCTTCAACGTTGCCACTTCCAATGTGGAATAGTCGCTCACATTATTATTATTATTATTATTATTCCTTTCAGGTGGGCTCCTATGTGCTTCTGAACATGCTCTCTCTGGTGGTTCGGTACTATTCCCTTTGTCATTACTACATGAGCCTATTGAAAGTTTCAAACCATAGTTTTCCTTTGTATTTCGTTTTTCTTGAGAGTTTGTTGAGGATGGTAAGAGCTGAAGTTCTAAGTTATGCGAGGTTGTGGACTTGTTACTGTATATCTCTGAAGTTAATAAGACTGTTGTTGTTGTTGCTGGTTGTTGTTGTTGTTCAGCTGATTTTGGCAGTACTGGAAGTCCTTGCAATGGTGGGGCTATGCTAAAATTTGCCTCACTAGAGGGACTTGCGCTTGAAGCTGTTCTTGAAGAGCATGCTGGTTGAAGTGCTTTTAAGTCTGGCCGGTGCTGCCGGACAGTGCATGCATCTTGGTGTTCTATGAAACTCTCCACCCTGAAAAGGACAAAAGTTTAGGTAATTAAAATAGATTAGATTATGATATATATATATATATATATATATATATATATATATATATATATTTGTTGTGGCTTCATCTTGTTGTCTCTGAATATATAATTGGCTAGGGAAAAAAACTTGGTCAAACAAGGATATATATGTATAAAAACCTTGTTAATATATAAGTGTTTTAAAAACAAGCATGAAACTACATAAAAAACAATTAATCAAAGATCTGGTTCTGGTCCATATGGATTCTGTGGTCATGTTTAAATTGAATAGTACAATAAAATAAAATAACTCAGAGAGTGATCTGATTAATGGAGTCTGCATAAGTTAAAAAAAAAATGAAAAAAATTAAACTTTTCCCTCCTAGATATGGGTTTATTTGGGTCTTTGGTTTATCAATAGTAGTGTGGATATAGAACTCTTAGTGCAAAGACAGAATGCGATGGATTGAGTGTATATATGTAATATATTCATAACATGATGCTTAAGAATTTGAAAATTTTCAACTTACATGTTTTTGAAGTTGCAAACTAGAATATTAATATATTAATAATAACATCTAGAAGATGGGAAATCTTTCACATGAAAGGTATCTGAGATTCGGAAATTTTGTTTCTCTGCACCATCATCCTTGTACCTAGAATTTTAGGGGTTGACCATAATCATATAGTATAATTATATATATATGATTTAAGAAGTAAAATAATAATAATAATCATTGTTATAGTAGTAACTTGGTTTCTGTTATTGAGAGCAAAAACAATTGCTGAGCAGGGGCTGAATCAGAGGAGCCAAAAAAGAAAAACACAAAAACCAAGAAAGAGAGAGAAAGGTGTGAACTTGGAATAATGGACAAGAAACACCACACGCAGGTGTATGTGTGAGAACCGAAAACTGAGAAGTGGGGCTTATTAAGAGGGAAAAGAAAACAAAACACAAAGAAAGTAATTAACCTGGAAAAGACACGGCCACAGTCACAGGAATGGCCCCTGGTACCACAGGTTTTGATGTGAGCCTTGTAATCAGATTGAACAGCATACCCTTTGGAACACTTGTCACAGACCCACTGCTTGTGATTGCTGTGCTTCCTTCTGAAGTGCTTCTTGATTCCCACAAGGTCCCCAAGGGCATGGCAAGGGTCATGGTGCAAACAACTTGGCTCAGGGCACACAAACACCCTCTTCTTCTGATGCCCCCCTTGTGCTGTTTCCCTCTTTAGCAGCTTCCATGGCACCTTGTGCCTCCTCCTGTGCATTTGAAGATTCTGGTCCCTCTGGAACCCTTGGTTGCAGATCTCACACACGTATCTGTCAGATTCCAGCAAGGTGGTTGGTGAGAGAGACACAACCTCAGCATCTGGATCTGCTAAGAAGAAAAAAGAAATTAACTTTGTAGAGAAAACCAAAAAAAAAAAAAAGCTTGAAAGTTGAAAACTTGTAACACAACACCCCCTATGAAAAAGGGAAAAACTTTACCTGGTGTGCCTGCGGGTCTTCTTTTCCTTTTGTTGTTAGCCACCCCATTCTCAGATAATGCAAAGGCGGCATCAGAAGAAGATGGCGCACCAGAATTAGAAGCACTACTATTGTTGTTGTCTAACATGGGTAGAAAAATATTTGTGCTTTAATAGAGGACTATATGTTAGCACACGATCAAATTCTCAAAACTAGTACGAGTTGTGAGAGGTTGCAATAGTGGGGTTTTCAGCTTTACTCGTATGGAAAGAAGATGAGGAGGAGGAATGATAGTGGCACAACTGAAGGAAGAAAGAGAGAGAGAGAGAGAGAGAGAGAAAAGGTATTGCTTTATGTAATCAGCTTTCTTTAAGGCTTTTTTTATGGGCTAGCTTTTTCTTTGCCACGAGCTTTCTTTCTTGCTTTGTTGTTTCATTGACCCCTCACCTCGAGCAGGTAAGGTTGAAGGCAAGTCTTGTTTATAAAGCTCCCTCTATAGTGAGTGAGTGAGAAAGGTTAAGCGGTGCATGTGTCATGTGTGTGTGTCTTTTGCATTGCTTGGGGCTGACCCAATCTAATCAACGTTTGATTGAAAGTTTGAGCCCCCACACGCGGAATTTTGGACAGGAACAAAAAAAACATCCTCATCTCTGATCCATCCAACCACATAATAAGAAGAAAACAACAGCATAGTCATAATTTCGTTCATGGCACTGTAATTTGCTTGCATGAATATATATCATGTCGGCCAAGGACCCCGTTGCGTTATGCGTGTTGCGTGACCTCTCACGTGACATGTGCGTGCCGTGACCAACTCTATATAGTGTGGTACAATGAAATTTCAGTTACCATTGGCGAACCAATCGGGCGGCAGACTCAACACTTCCACCGATTTTGGAGTGAAAATATATATATTAATATTATAGAGATGTTGTGCTGCATCCTAAATGGCAAATCAGCCACACCACTTCCAACTAGTGGAAGATACAAGTTAATTAATCAAATCAATTACATCAAAATATATATATATATATATATATATATATATATATATTTATTTTTTGATTTTTTTTTTTTATTTCATTTTCTTTTCTTCGTATTTGAGCTTTCCTATATTTTTTGCTATCTTTTGTATTTAATGTTTTTCTATTTTTATTTTATGTTTTTACTTTTCTAATATTAAGTGAGACAACTCACATAACCTATCAACCTATGGTGGCTTGAGCAGTTGAGCTAAATTATATACTTTTTTGTCTCAGAAAAGTGAGTCAAATTAAATTAACTCACTTTTTAAGCAACTCATAATTAACCAACCCAAATCGCCCAAATCAACTTCTTATGGCACCCCTAATTTTGAAACTATTTCTAATTTTCTATACTCAGTTCTTTTCGACAACCTGTAAGTTATTCTATCATGACATCATTTGGGCCGCAATATAACACAAATTATGCCATGCGTTCAAATCCAAATACAAGCACTTCAACTTGAGAAACATTGTTTTATGGAAAAAAAACTGGCAAATTTATTTAAATAATTTTTTTTAATAAATAATTACCAATTTTTTGCTATTTTGAAAATATTTTCCAATATGGGACTGACAAACCCATTAAATTTGGACATGTTTAAACACACCAAATTTGGGCATGTTTAAACACGCCTAATTTGGACGTGTTTCAGCCACCATATATAAGGCCAAAAGTTTTACTTTTTATCATATGTTACTATTTTACCTTCTCTCTAAAGTTTGTGAGTGGATTATTTCTGCCAATAAGTAAGTAAATTTAATAATTTTGCATATTATTTAATGTGTTGTATTATTGAATTAAAAAATTGTTAGGGCCATATAAAATTGTTAATGATGTAGGTAATTTTTAGTTGCGAATATTTAAGGTTCGTAAAAAATTGTTAGGATTTAGGGTTTGTGGTTTAGGGTTTAGGGTTTAGGTGTTTGGTTTACTGTTTAGGGTTTAGGGTGTTTGGTTTATAGTTTAGGGTTTAGGGGTTAGTGGTTAGTGTGTTTGGTTTAGGGTTTAGTGTTTGGGGTGTTTTTTTTATGGTTTAGTGTTTAGAGTTTAATGTTTGTGATTGTTAGAGACATACATTAGGTTTAATTTATTTGATAGGATAATTTTTTTAATGTTTTGTAAATCAAAGATATTATTCTTTTAATTTAAATTTTCATTTATTTATATTATGATAGTCATTAGATGGTTGATTCATCTTCGACTGATTCTTCGCGCTCTAGATCCGATCATGAAGGTGAGGCTAGGGATCCGATGAAGCATGTTATCCCTACCCCATATAAGTGGGGCGTTTTGCGGAGGCGTACTCAGCGCACCCACGTTTCACACGCTGTGTGGAACGAGGACCCACCTCGAGTCAGAGTCTTGAAGACTCGACATGGTAAAGTCATGGGGGGCCATCACAATGATATACCTGACATCGTTGCTGATATATTAGGATATGCTGACTTTCTACATGTTGCACGCATGCGAAATATGCAGGTAAGCAAGTAGGAATTAATTCAATAATTTTTTTTTAAACTGTACATATCAATTGATTATTGATAATTTTTGTTTAGATTGATCCTGCGCTTATTAGTGCTCTGGTTGAGCGGTGGAGACCAGAGACCCATACGTTCCATATGACGCAGGGAGATATGACCATCATATTGGAAGACGTGGCTGATATTTTAGGATTACCCACCGACAGCAATGTCGTGACAGGAGCCACCTTAGACGAATGGACGACCGTTAGTCCAAAAAATGCGATGAAACACACGCTTTGCCCGTACCAACCAATGTGCCACAAAAAAAGCATTTGTTTGAATATAAAAAAAAGAACCTGGTGAAAACCGAAGCATGTAGTTGCACCACCTGGGCAAAAATGCATAAGATTCTTCCCAATCCCCATAAATCATTGTCATTGCTTTCTGCTTCGCATACCAGTTCTTTCGATATGAAACTTTAAATCCATACGTATTGCTGATTCTCTCCTGAACCAATGCAATTGACACAGACGGTTCCTCCTTAATCATTCCTAACAATGAAATTGTAACATTGACATTAACAACATACCTTAAAAAAACAATATTTTCATATAGAGCAAATTTAATAAAAACATACCTACTACAAGTGAAGCAATAATATTAGCATCAAGCTGTTTGTGACCCAGTGTAATATGGTTATTCAGGCAATTGTGTTTTTCACCCCATTTTGAAACAAGTCACTTCTCACCGTACGTTGGTTTAATTACCCTAACCCTCCAAGGACAACCCTCGTTATGAGCAACACACCTTATGCTAAACTTGTTAGGCTTGCTCTCAACCACAAATGCTTCTTGATGCTCCTTCATGAGGTTCCGCTTAATTATAATTTGTGCATCCTTTTTGGATGCAAATTCTTGTTTAACAAACAAACTATCCCCTAATTGCCATAGACCTTGCACTGAACCCGAACCCAAAGCAGAACCGGTAAAAGATTCTTCTTCGCTTGAATGATTCCAATCAATATATGTGTAATATGGAATTCCATCCCAAAAAGGAATGACCTCAGCACCTAAACATATCAAGCAAATAAAATACTATAACATACAAATATACATATATGACTACATTTTCATTCATTTCAGTCATCTAACATATCTTCAACAGCTTGTTTTGGTTGAGTAGATTCAACGTCGGCATGATGATGGATTTGAGATGACCCCACATCAATATCTTCTTGGAATTCAGTCACATGCACACCAACATCCTTATCATTATCCGACGCACTAGCATCCTCCTCAAGAAGACGATCTTCCATTGCGATATTTTCATCATCATCATCCTCTTCATCATCATCCATAACCCAACTTGGGTCATGTTCACCTTCCTCAGACGCATTTACAACTGGAGCAGCATATGATGATGTATTACGTGCAGAATTTAAAGCAACTGACCTCATGAGTAAAACAACATCCTCTGCTCCAGTAAAATCCACGTACAACTTTAAAAAATCTTTCCTTGATTGGTTGAAAAATTCTTCCATTACCATTTCTATGTTTTCATCATCCAATATTTGAAACCCCATGTATTGTTCATGTTGCCATAATCTTGTCGTCAACAAAGTGATACATTGGTTGTCTTTCAAACCTAATTTTTGGCACATCTTCTCATGCAATTGACCCAATGTTAAGTTTTGATTGATACTTGTCGGTCTTTTCTCCCCTTAAAAAACAACACCTCGTCGTCTTTCAACTTTCCTTCCGTTAAAAAATAACACAACACGAGCACACTCACTACCTGAACTCATTTCTTGTCATCAACAAAAACAAAAACTTTAAATATCAAAAAACAATACAATAATATGAGATTTAGAAGATAAGCTATGAAAAAATGGGTAAGAAGAGACGATCTAAATACAATTGGGCCAGTCAAACATACCCAAATTTAACGTGTTTGATAACCCTATATTAGTAAATATTTTCAAAACAGTCTCAAATTGGTAATTATTTATTAAAATAATATTATTTAAATAAATTTGCCGAAAAAAACTTGAGGAACTTTACACAACATGTGCATGGTAATATTCGGGAAATAGAAAAGAAAAAGATAGATTTGATTAAAATTTACTAATCAATGGTAGTTTCGATAGATTAGTCAAAATGATGGGAGGGCACTCATTTACTCGAGTTAAAAAGTAATGTCTATCATTCGGACAGATTTTAGTTTTTAAAAAAAAAACTAAAATGGTGTAATGTACTTAATTTCTAAATTACGTAAGTACGTTTTAGATATCTCTAAAATTTTAGATTTGACTCTTTGTAAAAAAAAATCATTTTAGCTTTTTTTTATAGCCATTAATATTAGTTTTTGTGGGTTAAATTATTTGTTTTCCGTTTGTTACCAATTTTAATCTCTCACTCAGAAAAAAAAGATCTCTCCAAGAAACTAATATTGATGACTAAAAATAAATAACAGACTAAAGCTGAGCAAATATTGGAAGAGACTAAATTAGGAAACTGAAATTTTATAGAGATGAAAGTTTTATTTAACATTTAGCTTAATTGGTATTGTTGAGTTCAAATCTTAAGTACGTGATTGTGTTGAATACTTTGTGAAAAAAATTTGTTATTTATAATAATCTTATCTAACTTAAGTAGAATTTCATAAAGAATACTTATAATCTTCATAATGTGTGTGTGTGCGGTCTGTTGGCCCGTGGAACTGGATTAAATTGTACATATATTTTGTCTAAATTTATTTAATTTAAAAGAAAAAAAATACTGGAGCAAATAGATCCAGTAGTTTTTGGATCAAATTTTTATAAGTTTGTTTCACCTGTTCTGGCCGAGCCGAATTGATTTGGCTCTATTCTGGCAGATCCCGGTTCGGACCAACTTGTTGGGTGATCAGACCAATTTTATCAGCTCTATTAGCGGCAAACCGAATGTTTAGTAACAACATGATACTTGAACATTTAAAGCTCTCTCTAATTGTCAGGGTATTTCACATTTAGATCAATTATCTACATCTACGTTAGGCACAATTTTTTTCCATACAATGACATTACAGAATATTTTGCAAAACATGGTTGTTTTTAAATTGAAGAATATTTTTTTCTTGCATATTTGCGTGGATTATCGCCAGTTGGGACGTTTCAGTTGAGTCTTTTATTTAGCTACAATTATAATAAATAATAAAGTACTGTATCACGAAAACCAAATCAATCATTTCTATAATTTTTATCCTTATCCTAATCTCTCTTCAACACCATTCTGATTTCGTCTCTTTCAAGTTTCAAGCTTCTCAGATCAGGGCCTATGCCAAAACAAGCACGAAAATAAAAATCACCACACTTAACGTTAAGTGCATCCAAATTTTGAATTACTTTGGGGTCAGAGAATAATACCCATTTGTCAGATTCACCTACTGTGGTGCCTATTTGCATCAGGCTCCCTATTAAAAGGACCGATTTAATGATGCGAAGCTAACTTAATTTGACCTTCTTGTCGTTAACACCATGTGATAAGAAGGATGAATGTGACGTTCAACCTTGCATGTGCTATTTTTTGTGTTTTTAACACTATCCCGAGAAATGATTGGCCATATATACATTTCAACTTATTTATGGGATTGTGTAAGGATGTAACTTCCTTCCTAAAATGTTCAAGAATATAAATATATAACCTCTTTTGATTCTCATGCATGTAATGAATTATTGAATTCAATTCATTTGTCCTGCAACTATATATATATATACTCCTCTGTATTCAAGTGAATCATATATTTTAGACTAAGGGATTTTGGCATCCTATTTTTTCTTTGAAGTCCTTTCAGCATCACTTTTAAGCTCTCCAATACTACAAATCCTTCAAATTTTCTTGTGTTTTCTGTTGACACATTCTGCTACTGTGTAAAGTGTAAACTAGTTTGGCTGCTCTTCCACTGAGCTTTGGTTTTTGTCTCGTTCATGGAATTATTCTTGATTTCTTGCCTTGACGCCCTTGATGCTAGACATGGTTTATGGGAGAGTTCACATCACACTTGTATTCCAACAATCTCTCCCAGGTATGCCTCTTATAGCTCTAGCGTCTCCTTTCTGGGATAGCTCCTTTCATTTGTCTCTCCCTCGTTCCGTATGTATATGAAAACAAAAGAAGCCAAAGCCACACATATTGGCCTTCCTCACTGTCATTGAACTATATGATGAAGCTTCAAGAATCTTGTATCACATTTCATAATTGGTGTAATATTTCGATTCAACACTTATTGGATACTTCTCATTTCACTCTATTTTTCTTTTCTTGTCAGGTATCATATTTACATTTTTCTCCCTTTCTCTTTCTTGGTGTCTATTATTAGAATGTAGGTGTCTTCCAAACATTATTCATTTCAATAACACAGTCACACACGCACGTTCCAATAATTCCTTGAGCCATCATTGCTGCTATCCCAATGTGTTATTTACCCATCCATACAGGTCAACTTAGGCTTATGCACAGCACAATGTTCCCGCTTTGACGCACTTTAACAGTTAAATATCTTGTTTTACTCTGCAAAAGGATAACAAATCTTAGAAGATAACGTATATAGAATATAGAATAATTAAATTTGAATAGTTTAATGCTCGGATAAGTTTAATTACTCGTGCAATGGAATGATTATAGACTGTAAAAAAATTGTACAAAATAGAAAAGGAAGAAAAACCAAGACCTGGGACCCAACCTTTGAGCAAAGGAATCTCACCAAGGCTATTTCTTTTTGCCTTGTAAAACTAGAGAATCTCAATAAGATTACCCTTTTACTCGGCATTAGGATAGTAGGACCCAACTACAACGCATCGTCACGATGGCACACTGGAGTACCTTCAAAATCAAGATTTCCATCGGTTTTCAAATTGCCCATTTACAATCATCCTCTTATGATCTCTCCATTTTCCCCTTTTTTTCAATGCATTTAATTTCCTTATTTCTTCTTTTTTATAGCTTTGAATCCTACAAAAATAAAAATGATTTAAGTGTGTCACAATTAAAACACCTAAATTGTAATTAGCATGTGGTTTGTTTGGTGTTTTATTGCACCTTATCCTCTGTTTTTTGATAGACAAATGGTGGCATCTTCATTCTTCAACATAGGATCCATCTCAGGCTCTGAACTTTCGGAAACACTTTTTTGTGTTAATTGTTTGAAATTGGTTCCTCTATCATGAATCAAAATAAGTAACTCATTGGCCAACTTTAGGATATTCGGGTGGAATGGTAAGCTAGATTATGAAAAAGATATTCTATAAAATAGAAAGCCTTGCTCCCCGATTAATTTGACCTATTTTGGACCTTACCATGCATCGGGTCACATACCAATTAAATAAATACATGCATGAAAAAGTAAATGATAATACAAGATAGGCAAGGAAGAGGGGAGAACACGTACTTGTTAATTGGTAGATAAAAAGAACAAAAAGAGAGCATTCATTTAACAAGAAAACTGCACTTCTCTTTTTGAAAGAAAGAAAACTACACTACGCAATCCCTCATACACATACCCAATCAAAAACCTTGGTGGAAGTAATAAAATCGACTAAAAAGTTCTGATCTTAACATTGCCGCAATATGATAGTGATGTTGCTACATTGTAACTTGGTGGTCCTAACTTTTAATTGTGGAAAAGCTTTTACGGTCATGTGATAAGCTTGCGCTCACGATGGTAAGAGCTTCCTGAATATGTTAAGTTTGAGTTGAAAACCATTTTGCACTTCATTTCACTCATAAGTCCACTTAGACTTTTGTTAGACTTAGAAGACCACCTCGATAAAGTTCCAAGCATATTAAAACTTCAAGTTGAAAATAAGTTTAGATTCAAAAGAAATCACATATTACCAGAAATTCGGATAATAATAATAATAATAATAATAATAATAATAATAATAATAATAATAATAA
>CM023942.1:28018260-28052618 GCA_013407115.1 Glycine latifolia
CTAAGAAATTGTTGGTCATTTATATTATAAATTGTTAGTGACATAAAGTAGAATATATTTTTTGGGTTTGAATATTATTTTTTAGTGATGTAGGTTATGATTAAATTTTTTTAAAAAACAAATTGAACAAATTATGGTTAGTGACATGTAGGAAATTGTTAGTGACTAATATTATAAATTGTTAGTGACCTAAGGTAGAATATATTTTTTTGGTTTGAATATAATTTTTTTAGTGATCTAGGTTATGATAAATTCTTAAAAAAAAAACAAATTAAACAAATTACTTCTTAGTGATCTACCTTGTGGTTAAATTTTAGAGATATATTCAAATTGTTATTAACATGATTATTGGGTTAGAATATTGTTATGATATTAAAACCAAGCTTCTTTATATGAAATATATATGTAGTATATTATTATGGCTGAGTCATCGTCATCTGAGTCACCTCGTTCTGGGTCTGACAATGAGCCTGAGCCTACCGATCCCACTACCCATGTTCTTCCCGGACCATATAGATGAGATGTACTTAGGAGGCGTAGACAGCGTACGCATATTTCACAGTTAGTTTGGAATGACGGAACACAAAGACTGTTGAAGATTCGTCGCGGAGGTAGACCTAGCGCTGACCCCCCATCAGACGATATTCCAGACGTAGTAGCCCAGTATTTGACTGAGGCAGGTTTCATACATGTCGCGCGAATGCGATATATGCCGGTACAAATTCTTGACCAAAGTTCTTATGTTAAGCATGTTTAAAATATATGACCCTGTAATTTGTTGATTCATACGTGACTTATATTTTTCAGATTGATGTTGCCCTCATTAGTGCTATGGTCGAGCGGTGGCGGCCAGAGACACATGCTTTTCATATGCCCCAGGGTGAGATGACGATAACATTGGAAGATGTCGCTGGAATCCTAGGCTTGCCTACTGATGGGCAAGTTGTTACCGGATGGACATACGATGATTGGCCCGAACTATGTAATGAGGTGTTCGGTAACAAACCCGATCCTGCCACCGAGCTAACCTCTGGCAATGTGAGGTTATCATATTTTGACCAAGTGTATCCATCATGGAATGCAGTTGCTGGTCATGAGCAGAATGTGATATACTTCACGAAGGCTCACATTGCTCGCATGTTAGGATCTTGGATCCTTTGTGACCGGTCAGGGGGGAGCGTAGTAGGATGTCGATACGTTGCCCTACTTGCAGGTGATTTTGCTGATATTGGATCGTATAGCTGGGGGTCTGCGGTACTGGCCCACTTGTTTAGACAACTGTGTGACTGCACCGACCCAGATAGAAAAGATATAGGAGGTTGCACTGTTTTGCTGCAGGGCATGGCTCCGCTTTCCATCTATTGCGCCCCCTTTGCCATCTACTCATGCTGTGGACCGACACTTTGGACACAGGTATATTTATTATTTTGCAATTAAAGTAGCCAAATAGATTATGTATAGCAATTAATTAACAGTTTAATGTTTAACCTTGAAAATAGATTTAATGATGTTGGTCGGTTTAGAATGAATTCACTAAATTGGTATCGAGACAGACTAGACACGTTAAGCAGAGATGAGGTATGTTTAATTAATCAAATATTTTATGTGTCTTTAATTTTGCTACGTGTGGACCTGTGAAATGACATCTTTATATGTTGGCATTGTGTAGGTTGTTTGGCAATCGTATGGTGATAATGAATTCATGGGTGCATCTCATGAAACCCGCCATTTGTGGATGGCTCGGACACTAATCATTTGTTTTCACATTGCTGAGTATGCACAGTCTGATAGGTGTATGAGGCAATTTGGACGGGACCAGCCAATACCTCATAGGCCTGGGAAATTGAAAGGTGTTCATGATTTTACCCTTCGGGGCAAACCCCAGGAAAATTGGGGTCGGCGGTTAAGGAAATTTATCGAGAGATGGAATAGGCGAGCTCAACATGTTGATGTACCTCCTGCAATAAATGGTCTTATGTTGCCCAACCATGAGTACATGGGTTGGTATAGACTGTGCGGCAAGCGACATGTGACGAAGCGGGGTGCCTCACAACATCGCTGTGTAAGTCCTTTTCTTTTAATGGCGGTTAAATATCTGCAGATATTTTTGTTTAAGTTTATGTGTGTTTCATTTACAGCTTGACAGGTTGGAGAATTTGTATTTTGTGACCCTGGATAATGAATTTCCTAACCATGGGTTGCATTACGTGCACGACGAGGTGGTTCGTCTTATTAGTGTGTGGAAAGAAACTGCTCGGGTTGACGAACCAGGTCCAGAGGCACCATTGACGCAGATTCCTCCTGAGTCTCAGTTGTCGCTAGATGTTGGCCGTCGTGCCAAAGAGGGACCAGGATTGGAACGTCGGCGCCGACCTATTCCAGCAGTTGCTGAGCCAATTGTTGCACCTAGGCCTCCTACAGTTTCTGGATATTTTAGGCCTCCATACCTAGGTCAGGAATTTGGTATTCAGCAAACATATTTTCAGCCCTCGCAGCCAGAGCAGCAGGAGCAGCAGACGCCGTCTGACACCCACTGGCCACCGTGGGAGACACAGACCCCCATGGACACCCAGACATATTATCAGCCACAGTGGCAGCCTCAGGACATGCAAGCAAGACCGTCGTTTCAGTGCAGTCCAGTTCATATGCCACAATGGGAACATGGGGGAAGCAGTAGCCAGGGAGGTGATACTTGGACTGATGCTGATGTTGACGTGATGTATAGCAACATTAATTTTGATGATGATGCTGATGCTGAGGTAGGCCATGATACAGAGATCACAGATGAGGCTGATCGTGGTCATGGTCGACGTACATTGCCTCCTCGACAAGCTCGTAATAGACAGTGGCCGCCACCTTTAGCTTAGTGTTTGTGTTTTCTTTGTTACTTATTATGGATTATTGTAGGCATTTCTATGGACTATGTTTGATACATTGTTGCTATGTTTGATACATTTTTGTTGAATGCGTTTATGACTTTTTTTTTAAACCACGTACATTGACGACTAGGACACCAACATAAGACAACAATTTTTTGTTTAAGTCAAACGGTAACATATTAAAATTGTTGTTTATCACGGGTTGGTTGATTGACGACTAGGACAATTGCGACGGTTATGCCCAGGTAATCTGCATATACCACACCTAACACGACTTTGGCTAGACTCAACTTCATCCATCTCATTACGTATTCTTGTTGCCTTAGGACGACCCTTTGCACGCAACATAGACTTGTCAGGTATTAGTATTGGATCTTCACTCAGTGGAATCGCTTGTTCGTTACCAATTGGATGCCATGGAAATGAGTATGCGTTAACCAGGTTGGTCACAAGGAATACATCATCCACATACAGTGTCGGTGACTGACGAACATGCATAGCGGCTGCTGCGGCATGACTACAAGGATACTTGAATGCCTTAAATTTGCCACATTGGCAGAACCGTTCAGCGAGGTTAACGGAAAACGATTTGTCATAACCATCATCAACCTCGAATTCAGAGTGTTCCACATTATATGTACGAACATAATGACAAGTAGCAACTGTTTCATTGGCCTTCAACATAGCAGTGACATTTTTGCAAAGAGAATGTCCACCTTGCAATTGGTTAGCAGTCGATTGCCCCCTGCATACAAAATATTCTACCAATCTGCTATATGTGCGTTTAACCAAAGCCGTTATTGGCATGTTTCTTGCACCCTTTAAAACCCTGTTAACTGACTCAGACAAATTTGTGGTCATATGTCCATACCTTCGCCCTTCAACATCATATGCACGCATCCACTTTTCCTTGTGGATGTTATCAATCCAGTTTGCAACCTCAGGATTAACATCACGAAAATTTGCAAAGGCAACATCAAAATCAATCTTAGAAGGAGTATAACCTGCACAAAGCGACATGGGTTGATTACAATTTAGTAAATAAGTTCATCCACATAATAAGTGTTGGTTCACCATACCTAAATTCATTAACTGCCTCTTCAAATTGTCATTTTTGAACTTTTGATTGAAATTGCTAGCAATATGACGAAGACAAAACACATGATAAGCATGCGGTGGTTGCCATCCAAGGTGCCTCTCAACTGCAGATAGTATGCTTCGATGCCGATCAGAAATAAGACAAATATTTGTCTTGCTTGTAACATGAACACGAATGTTATGCAGGAAGTATTCCCAAGCTTGCAGTGTCTCACCCTCAACAATAGCAAATGCAAGTGGCAAACACTCATTATTACCATCTTGAGCAGTGACAATTAGCAACTTTCCTTTGTACTTGCCATATAAATGAGTGCCATCAATTTGAATAACTGGTTTACAAAAATTGAAAGCCTCACAACATTGTCTGAAGGTCCAAAAAATGCAGTGAAACACGCGTTTATGATGAAATATGTTATGGCCCACATAATAATCTTTGGTTTGAATATTATAAACAGAACCTGGTGAAAAGCGAAGCATATAGTCACACCACCGCGGCAAGAATGCATATGATTCCTCCCAATCACCGTATATAATTACCATTGCTTTTTGTTTTGCATACCATGCTTTTCTATATGAGACTTTGTATCCAAAAGAATGTGTTATCCTCTTTTGGACTAGTCCAATTGAACATGATGGATCATGCTTAATCTTCCCTAATAAAAAAGAATATGATGTAAACATTAATAAAATAAAAAAGATATCATATTGTGATGTCATTCAATAACGTACCTAGTACCAGTGAAACAATAACATTAGTATCAAGTTGTCTGTGATCATGAGAAATGTGCTCATTTAAGCAACTGTGATCCCCACCCCATTTGGTAACGATCCATCTCTCACCATAAGTTGGTTTTACTACTCTAACCCTCCACGGACAATTTTGGTCATGCGTACGACATTTCATGCTTAACTTTGTCGGCGTACTTTCAACAACAACACCTTCCTGATGCTCTTTCATGAGGTTCCGCTTTATTTTCAGTTGCGCCTCTTCTTTTGATGAAAATTCTTGTTTAACAAACAACTTATTCCCTAATATCCACAGACCTTCAACTGATGCAGAACCACTGCCAGAGTCTTGTTCACTCGGATAATCCCAATCAATGTATGTGTAATGTGGGATTCCATCCCAAAAAGCGTAATTATCTTGACCTACAAAACCAAATTCCAAGATTTATTACAATCAAATACATTAAATTAAAATCACACATGTAAATAGTTACTGTTAATAAACACACCTTGATCTTGATATTGTTGTTGCTGCTCATCCTGCCCCACATCCTGCTGTTCTTGGCTATGAGACTCAACCATAAAAGAGTTACGTCCTTGTGTTTGACTTGCACTTGGCCCATCATCATCCGAAGCACTGGCATTCTCCGCAAGAAGACGATCTTCCATTGCAATATTTTCATCATCGTCATCGTCAATATCGTCGTCCATAACCCAAGTAGGGTCATTTTCATCTTCCATAGACAAATTAAAAGGCAGAATAGCAGCTGATTCATTATGGGAATAATTGAAATGCACTGACCTCATTGGTAAATCAATGTCCTCAGCTTCATGAATATCCACATATAACTCTAGGAAATCTTTCCGTGACTGGTTGAAGAATTCTCCTATTACCATTTCCACGTCTTCGTCATCCACTACTTCCATGCTAATATATTTTTCATCACACCATATTCTTGCAGTTATACTGATGGATTGATTACCTTTCACACGTAATTTTTGATTGATTCTCTGCTGCAATTCGTCATAAGTTGAGTTGCGCTTCAAACGTATTGGCCTTTTTTCACCTTCAAAAGCAACACCATGTTGGCCCTCAATTTTTCTACCATTATAATATAGAACAGTACGAATAGAATCAGCATTTGAAGACATTTTTATATATATACTAAAAAATCACAAACAAGTGTTTACAGATAACCAATCAAACACTAGAAAAATACTCAGCAGCAACTGTGAACATTATCATGACCAAATGAAGTTTAAATAGGGAAAACGAGGCTGAATCGAGCCTGGAAGAGGCGCCAAAGCTGCATAATGGCGCCTGGGTGGGACGCCACCAGTGACGCCTGTGGTGTGCGTGATTGGTGCTTAGTGGCGCCTCCAGGAGGCGTGACCGAATACGCCTGGCTCAAACACCACACACTGCCATAGTTTGGTAATTTCATTTGAAACTGCAGCATATACGTAAATTTATATTAAAAGTGCAATATTTAAATTTTTTTGCCAAAAATAAATTAACACAGTTACTGAAATGATGCTCTTCTTTGGTCTTCGCTAAAATGTCCCTCATCGGACTTGTTTTCTATTACGGGTGTACTTGACAAAACACTACAAAAATAGGAGGAAGGATGATCAGTTTGTGCTAGATTTTGAAGAGATTTATGTTATCGATTCCAAAACCAAGTCAATTACCAGAGCCAAAGTTTTGGTAAAAAATTGTTTGTTAATTCTCAGTCTAGTTGCTTTTGGAATATTTTCCGTTATCTGTTGCAACTATTTGTCTTCCAAAGTCATTTTTCTTAGCCTTGAATTTAGATAACCTTTATTGTTTAACTGCTCTACAATTTCTTTGTTAATGCTAGACATTGATTGTATTCATGGAAGTGCACCTTTGCTCAAACTTAATGTTCTTGCATATAGCTCTAGAATCTTAGTTAAAATCCTGTAAAATGCTATCACATGATGTTTACAAAAAATTAAAAGCTCTGGTTTAATTTATTGGATCCATGCCAAGTTCTAAGTTGAATGGTTATTTTCTATATACATACATGCGTTTGAAATCTTATATCAATTACAAATATGATTAAGATTTCAAAATATGATCAAAATAATATCAAAGTCTATCTTAGATCTTAGGTAAGTTAGGTCTCAAACTATATGTAAGACATTTTTTACTTGTGATCCATAAAGTTAATATATACATTGATCAATAACTATTATTGTGTGTGTTGTATATAAAAGCGCAAGAGGAATAACAAGAGATAAAATGAACAATTTTACAATTCAAACTTAAAAATCATTTTTTTCAATTATAATTTTGTATTTGTAAACTAGTTAAAATTATAGACTTTTTTTAACAAACATTTTTTTTATTTAAATAAAAAAGATTTCTCATGAAAAAAGGAATGAAACAAATGGGCTTTTAATTCTCTCAAACTTTATTTACTTTTAAATAAACTTTAACCTTTTCATAATCAGTCCTTCAACTCCATTCCTTTTACAAGTTTCTTCTTCTATTAAGTTGGAGTTAAACTATTAACAGAAAAATCACCATCATCTACTTAACTTTAATTAACTTTAATTGTTGATTTTTTTATAGACTTAAATATAATTTTTTAGTTCCTACAATTTAGTGTTTTTTCCACTTTGATTCTTATAATTTTTTGTTTTATTCCTGACAAAATATATTTATTCTTTTTGTCATTAAAGTGTTTTAAATAATATTTTTTCATAGTTCAAAATATTTTTTTACTGTTTAAAGCATTATCTAAAACACTCTAAGAATGAAAAATAAAAAAAATATATTTTACAAGAATTAAAAACAAAAAAATTATAGGGACGAAAATTAAAAAAGTAAATTATAAGGACTAAATATATATTTAAGTCTTTTTTATAATTCATTTTTCAAATATTAAAACATAATAAAAATTATAAATTGAATAAAAACTTTTCTCTTGTAAATAAATCAATAAATTACTAAGACTTTAGGTAAATAAACAGTTGAGTTTTTTTTTTATACTAAGAATTGATACCTTACACCTATTAAGTAATCTTATTTTAGTTAACGCACTGTTTATTTACCTAAAATCTTAGTAATTTATTGATTTTTTTATTTATAAATTCATGTTTCGTAGCTTAAAGTGGATTAAATGAGGTATCCTTTGTAAGAAGTAATTTTATTTCAGTAATGGAGTTAAATTTTTCTGTTCATTTTTTAAGTGTGATTCATAATAATACAAGAGAACAATATTGCACACCAATTCTACCATATTTTTATTCTAATACCTTGTTATCTCATCATGATCTCATTCATTAGCCCTCAAAATTACACCCACTAATTAATTTAATTCTTAAAATTATAAAAATATTATTGTATAGCCTAAAGTTACGAAGTTTATATTATTTTATCCCTTGAAACTACAACAATAAAAATTAAAATGATTTAGATTTAGTAGTTTCAAAGAATAACATAACATTTTTGTAATTTTATAAACTAAATTAATTGATATTTGAATTTTTAGAGACTAATTTAGTGAACATATTACTAAAGGAATGCTTTTTATTAAGAAAAGAGGAATTCATTACATATTACCATTATTATCCTTAAACTGATGATTTAGTTAATATAACTTCAAACCCAAATACTACAGTACTATTTTCTCATCCACCTCTTGCGACTTGTATGATTGAAATATAGACATAGAATAGATTATAGATTTATCTCCAAATAAAATGATCAACCTTAAAAAGGCATTGAGATTGACATGAGGGAGTTACACATTCAATGGATTGAGACAATCTAGCATGAACAAGGCAAGTTCTATACAAAGCCCAACATATTTTTTTCTCCCAATTTTATGTTGTCCACATCGCCCTCTCTCGTAATTTTTTAAAATCCCTCTTTCTATATGCGTGCTTAGCAAAACTCAAAAGCCATATATATATATATATGAATCTGTATTTTGGACTTTTTCTAATTTCTATAGTTATTATTAAAACGAGCGTGGCAAAGTATATTATATATGCCCATACAAACCCTATTTTTTAGCACCGTTTCTCTCTCCCATTTCCTCTTCTCTCTCCTCTCTCTTCGTCTTTCTCTTTCTCTCTCTTTCAGATTTCTGTCTCTCTCATCTTTCTCTCTCCGGAAGGGCAAACCCTAAAGACCGTTTGCACCCACCAAGTAAGTTTTCTCTCTCCTCTCTCTTCTCTCTCTATCTCTCTCTCTCTCTTTGCGCTTTCTCTTTCTCTCTCCCCTTCTCTCCCTCTCTTTCCTTAAAAATTTGAAATTGATGGGGTCCTTCTTCTACCGCTGAGCCTCAATATAAATCATTTGTGCTGTGAATTTGTTTTTCTTCGCCATTTCCAGCGAGATCTAGTCCCAAATTTCGGAACCCTAAAATGGGAATTGGGGATCCGCACATCTTTTGTGTGTGCTGTGTTTGGTTTGTGGGGAAATGTTGGGATCGTAGTGGCGTTCAGATCGTGGGGTTTTCGTTTTGCGGCGATTAGATCGAGTAAGTTCCGATCTTTTTTACTCGGGAACGGTGAATCTGGACTTGTTTGAGCCTGATTTGAGAATTTGGGTTTGGTAATCTCAGACATTTTCAATTTTTTGTTGAATTTGTGATTTTGGGTTGTTATTTTCTCATTTTACAATTAAGCTGCATGCTGTATCGTCAATCTGGAATCTAATTTCCTTTTTGGAGTGATTGTTTGTGTTTTATCAGTTCATTGTATATGTTGCCTTGTTTGTTTAAGATTATTTTAATGATGAACATTGAGAGAAGAGGAAGAATATGCAAATGACATGTTTTGATACTTTATGATTCTTTGTTTTTGTGTTGTGTGTAGTTGTCATGGATGATGATGTGTTGAACATGCCCAATTGGGGTTATTACGAACCCTTCAGAGGGGGGCATCTTGGTCTTCAGCTCATGCCTGGTATGACTGAACGAGACACAAAGCCATTTTTGCCTGGTCGTGATCCAGCTATGTTAATGGGTGCTAATGGAACTTTTCACCCTCGAGATTGCGTTGTTTCGGAGGCACCAGTGCCATTGAACTATGTCAGAGATAGTTGGATAAACCAGAGAGATAGGTTTTTTAATATGCAGCAGCCCACAAATCCTAATTATGCTGTTCTTCCAGAGACATCAGGAGCTCCTAACTTGCAAATTATACAACCACCCGATACGTCAAGAGATGAGAAAGTGGATAGAGTTGAAGAGGTCGTTGTCAAAAAGGAACCGGGCCAGTCGAAGAAAAGGCACACTAAGGGTGCTCTGTCGACTCCAAAAGCTAAGAAACCTAGGAAGCCAAAGGATAATAGCAATGTTCCAGTTCAACGTGCAAAGCCACCAAAGAAGACTATGGAGCTTGTAATTAACGGAATTGATATGGACATTTCTGGTCTACCAATTCCAGTTTGTTCGTGTACTGGGGCTCCTCAGCAGTGTTATCGATGGGGTTGCGGAGGTTGGCAATCGGCTTGTTGCACTACAAATGTGTCGATATATCCTTTGCCAATGAGCATGAAAAGGCGTGGTGCAAGGATAGCTGGGCGGAAAATGAGCCAAGGTGCTTTTAAAAAGGTTTTAGAGAAACTTGCAGCTGAAGGTTATAACTTTGCTAACCCTATTGATCTGAAGACTCATTGGGCCAGACATGGAACCAACAAGTTTGTCACTATCAGGTAGATAGGTGCTCTGCTGAGACACATGACATTTGGTCTGTTTCACCTGTATATAGTATATACACCTGTGTGATCTTTCACGCAGATGTTGAGTTATTTGTTATCCAAGATTTTTCTGTTGTGGTACCTCTACCTAAAATTTGGATATTCCGGTTCTTTTGTTCTTTTTCCCTCTTCGGCTCTTATGTGATAAGGGACAACCATGTTATATGGCATCAACATTTTATGTAGATGATTTATAACTAGATAGACTAGCTTTGGATAATTCTCCTTTCACATTTTAATTTAAACTTGTCAAGATTTTTCGATGCTATGATTTTTTATGAATCAATTTTTCATCATTCCTTTGGCTTATTGGTTTTTTAATTACACATTTGTTTCTTTGACTTTGCCCTTCAGTTTTTTAGTCGTGTATGGTTCATTAACAATCCTATAAGTGGATGCGATTAGAAGTGTGCTTCATTAGGTGTGCATATTCTTTCAGTTGCAGTTCTAGTAGACCTTGGTTTAACCTAAGCCTGACAAGTCCTTCCCATGTTTTAGAGGTTGGATAATGGTCGTAAGAGCCTATTCCTCTATTATAGTCACACCCTCTATGATACCAATGAGATTAAAACCTGGGACTTGTAGGATAGGGACCTTATTGCCAAACCATTGTATCCCTGTGGTTTAATTCAGTGGTGTTGTCCATTGAATTAGCCATGTGTTCTGTTTCTTCATGATTCTATACCATTTTACGGCCTTCATATTTATCTATTTCTCTGTCCTGTTTTGATCAGTCTTGAGGCATAATGGGAAATAATTGAATTAAGATGTTGTTCCCTAAAATCTGGTTGAGCTATATCTTTTGTACCGGAAGCTGAAATTTTTTCAAAGTTATTTTCTCCCCATAACACAATTGGAAGGCAAGAATCATGTCAAGATGCCTTGTGATTCTGCAGTCCAGCAAATTTTCTATACCTTAAAATTTAAAGTATAACAATGAGTTGAAATTTTAAAGTATAACAATGAGTTGAATAAACGGAGACAAATGGCATGATTAGATACCCGAGATCTTTTTGCCCTGTATAGAATGCCAATTGCCCCTTATTTTAGTTAGCTAATGTGAGGCAGTAGTGGCATTAAGTCAGCTATTACCAATTGAAAATTCGGAAGTTGGTCTTCTTAGGTTGCCATTATAAATAGCTAACTTTCATAGAGAAATAGTAACATGTTGGTAATAGTTGGCAATGTTGGCCAAAAGTAGACTCATTCTGTAAATAGGGAAGGTTTCGGTTACATATATGCCCTGTTTGTAGGGAGGAGAGGAATAGGGTAGATGGAAATAAAGGATTAGTGAAAATGGATGAGAAATAATGTAGAAATTAAAGGTGTTTGGTGAAAAAAAATAGAGAAGAAATGAGTGAAAATTAGTGAAAAATAGTAATTAAGAATGTCTTTTTATCGATTTGTGCCAAACAAGTTAATAGAAATGATGGAAAAGGCTTTTGACCCGAAAAATTAAAAATGTAATTGAAATAGAGGAGTTGAAAGAAGATTATGATGCCTAACAAAAACAAATGGTAGGATAAGTCCTGTTTTTTGAGAGGGAGAGGCTTTTTTAGTAGTTTAAATTAAGAGTCAGTTGTCTAGTGGCTAATAAAGAGCAGTAATTTTTTTTTTTTTAGTGGGAAATAAAAAAAGAGAGCAGTAATTTAAGAGTTAATAATCTTATATTTCTTTCGCTCTTCCGATCATAATTGAATGTCTTAAAACAATTTTAATCGATTTATCATTTCAAGCAATTGTATTCAGATTTTGTTTGAAATTTCGTTGTTAGACTCACCTTTTATCCTTTTAAGAGCGTTTACACGTGATTGTTCGTTCGGTGTTACCTCGAGATTGCCCGTTTTCACGAAAAGAAATTTGTGATTCGACCCACGAATTGAATACAGCAATCTTATGTGGTTGTGTTTTATTGATCAATTTTTTATGATTTTGTATGTGGTGCCTTTAACTATTTTTTTTGTCTTCTATATGTGCCACATCAATCCTAAAAAGGTTTCATAAAAAAAATGTAATATAGGGTTTACTTTTTTTTTTTCTTCTGATTATAAGGTTACTTTTATTCAACGTACGTTTGCACGAAAAGACATGAAAATTAACAAGTGGAAATTATAATGCTAGAGAGAGGCTTTCTTCAGAAATTAAAGTTGCATTGGCATTTACTCATAAGAAAAAGGCGATTCTTCCTATTAAAACAGTATAATCATGATTATAAAACGTTTTACGCGAAAACTACATCACGAGCTTTAAAACTTTCGTATATAATCCTTAAGCATTGTTATTATTTCATTTAGTTCTTCCACCCAAAGAGTTTATATGCTTTAAGTTAATTATGGGTTCCATTTCAAAATATTTATGTAAAAAATACTATAAAGAAATGTCCTTAGGGTACATTTCAGAGTTCGATTTTGAAGAAAATGAGAAGAGAATAATTTTTTTTCTAATAAATATTTTTCTAATTTTTATGGTTATTAGTATCTTTGTGAATTACTAATTGGTCCTCCATTCTTGAGAAAATACTTAGTTATTCACAATTTTTGTTGTTGTAAATAAAATAATCAAATAATGACACTATTAATAAAACAACTATAGTAAATACTATTTTATTTTTATTTTAAATAATTTTTTGTTGATTCTAATGTAAATACTATAATATTATTCAATGCTATATATTAATCAATGAAATTTGTTTTATTATAATATTGTTATATATATATATATATATATATATATCAGTACAATAAATGACAATTGAATGAAAAAAATATTAATAATAAAGCAATGATATATGAACCTACTTATTTTGTTTTCATTCATACCACCATATCTTTTTTGACAGCTTTTATTTTTTCCATCTGATTTTTGTTATATTTTATCATATCATTTATCATATCACTAATTCTTTTTATTCTACTTTTCTCTGTCTTAAGTGTCAATTAGCATTAAGGTGTTTATCAATTTTTTTCACAATGATGGAAAGTTGATGGGGAAAACAATGTCAGAATGACACACACACACTGAAAATATTTAACTTCAAAATTTTAAAAAAAAACTATAGATTTAATTGTACATTAGTTTTATCACTGAATTCTTTTCTGCAAATTTTATCACTCATATTTTTATTTTTGCACATGATATTATTGATTTTGATGTGTTATACTAAAAAAGCAAAACAATGTCATTTGGTTATCAATATGATGATAAGATGCACACAAAAAAAATATGAGACAAAATAAGAATAGATAAATGGTAAAATATACAATTAAGTAAAAAATATAATAAAAATAAAATATATGACATATATTTTAGAGTTTAATTTTCATGTTTATTAGTGAAAATAAAGGTTTCTCATTGGTAATTATTTTCTATTTTGGTGATGACATGATATGTTTACTCTTAGCTAAGATATTCATTTGCATTTATTATGTGTGCAAGTTAATTTTGTAATTCTAGCGTTGACCTGGGTCAACACTTTAGGATTCAAGATGCCTTAGTGTTTAGGCTTGGGAGAGTTATTATAAGGATTAGGCTTCAGTCCAATCATTAATTGCAGCCCCTAGTATGATTACAAGGCAAGCATGTCAAGTCATCAGCTTGAAATTGTTCAAAATTAGACTTCACCTTTTGTGTGTGTAATTTTTCCTACCATTTTTGTATGTATTTGTTATCATCGCTTAACTATTTCTGTTAATCGGTAGTTTCATGCTTCCACATTTATTGTTCCTTATTCTCTGGGTAACATTCTTTACTTGGTGGAGGCTATAAAATAAAGGTGCTCATTTGCTCAATTCCCATCCTTGAGCTAATCTCCACATATAGTTAATCATTTTGATTAGTGTGGTGCTTAAACTGTATCCAAAGTATTCATTGTTGATTTTACTTTGGCTTAATTTTCCGTTTGTCCTTAGAATAAAACTGTTTTTTCCCCTGGTGATGACTTTCTATATCAACCGAGCAAATTAGCTAGAATGTTGGTTCAAGAGGATCACTCAAATTGGTGTTGTTAAAATACCTTGGCTGAGAAACCTTGCCTTAATACTTAATCAGGTATTCCTTTTTATTGAAATGTTTAAAATACTTTATCTCTTTAGGTTTTCCTTTCTCAGGTAATACTTAATCTAAGTTTTTTTTTTAAATCACCAAATATTAATTTATTAATTTTGTTAAAAATATTAATGAGAAAAAAATTTGAATCCACGATCTCTTTTCCTTAATCTAGGTGGATTTCATTATTGAGGGATCTTTGATTAGATCTAGATGCACCACAGTCTTCAACTTTGGCTAGTCAAGTTTGTGGTTTTATTGATAGAGGAAGGAAAGTGCGACAAGTATCCTAATTTTAGACATTAGGTAGTGCTTTCAGAGGGCACATTGTCAAACTTGGAAAAAGAAATTTTAAATCTACCATTGGGAAGGCATGTTAACCTGCTTGCTACACTACGGAGGAAGGCAAATAATAGATGGTAGTATTACTTATTAACTAAAAATAGTCTTTGGTGTAGATCCACCGAGATGGTAGTATTTACAAGTACTGCGAAAGGGTTGTAATTTTGTAATAAATAAATATTATCCATGTGATTCTTCGGGAAAAAAATTAAAATATTGCAGTTTTAAGAAAAAATTACAAGAATATTACTGTTTGAAACTTATTTATAAATCTATTGCAGTCAATCACGTCACAGGTGGATGTGTTTAATTACGCACAGAGAGGACGTGAATGGAGCTCGGTCACGCACCAGGTGGATGTGACTCACCAGGTGTTGACACGTGTTATTTTGAGACACGTGTCATTTTGCTGCACGATGCGTAGAAACTTCGGAATGCCATAACTTTTGACTGGGATGTTCGATTGAGACGAAATTGGTGATCACGCGATCGTAATTGAGAGGAGATGCCAGCAAAATCGGACATCCCAGTAAAAAGTTATGGCCTTTCGAAGTTTCTACGCATCGCGCCGTAAAATGACACGTGTCTCAAAATGACACGTGTCATCACCTGGTGAGTCACGTCCACCTGGTGCGTGACCGAGCTCCATTCACGTCCTCCTTGTGCGTGATTAAACACGTCCACCTGCGACGTGATTGACTACAATAAATTTGTAAATAAGTTTCAAACAGTAATATTCTTGTGATTTTTTTTTTAAACTGCAATATTTTAATTTTTTTCCCTGATTCTTCATAGTAGTATACAAGTTCAAAACGTTGATTTAATTTATTCTTCATATAGTGAAGATCAAACTCATCTTTGTCTTTCCTAATTGGAACATTATCTTAACCTTTATCTATGCTTGTTTTTGCATGTATTTAATAATACAAACAGGAAATTTTAATTAGGCTTCTAATTTTTTTATCTTTCGTGGGAGTTAGTTGTAACTACCTTAAGGTTTTGTGCCACAACTGTAATAATTCAAATGTGGGTATTTTCTTTTTTTTTTTTTTTATACATGAGAAAGCAACAAAAAGAAACACAAAGCAACAAACTATCTAAGCTCAACTATATTCAAATGTGGGTATGAAATTCCTTTGATACACTTATGTTTGAAGTTTATAATTACGATTTTTCCTCATATACTTTACTATAATATTGTTGTCCCCCTTTTTATTGTTATTACTTTTCACAAGCAACTTCCTTCTCTTTTCAATTTTCCTTTTAATGTTCTTCGTTTTTTTTAATGTTTGCATATTTGTAGCATTTACCTTCCCCTTCTCCTTTTTTCTTCTTCTTCTCTTCTCTATGGTTTTTTGGAAACAGCCAAAGATATTATTGCTGGGTACAAGAAATACCAAAAGGGATAACAATGGTAGTTCTGTGGAGATTATTGTAGAACCACCACCACTGTGGTCTGAATTTGGTCACGATGCTTCTTATCTTATTATAAGAAAAACTTAAGAATTAATAATATGAATCAGGGCTAGTTAAATACTAGGGTTCCACCAAAAGAAAAATTTCAGAACTAACAAGTTTGTTGTAAAATGTTAACAACACTCTTTTTAGCACACTCTTTAATGAACTCGGTCCATTCATGATTTAGTGATTGGATTGATATGGGTTGAGTTTCACAAATTCTTTTAACAAACCCAACTCAACCCCTACGTGATCACTTCTATAAAATTTGAAAAACTTTGGACATCAACTCTAGCTATAGCATTGTGATTAGATGAATAATCACGGAACCTGAAAATAGACTGGTTAGAAGACTCAAATGCTTCTTATAAAATATATAGCAGAATCTGTAAGGATACCATCTCTTGTCATGGTAGCATTCCAAACAGTGATGAGTGGTACATTGTTGCACATTAATTGAGATGCTCACGAGAATTGCGCTTCATGTTTCTTATTATTCAGAGTTAGAAGCCTATATATAACCATTGATTACTTAAACGCTCATGTGTCTTAACTTTAAAGACATTACTAAGCTTTAATATTGATCAGTTATGTTCTTTTGTTGCTAAAGACTATCGTCACTATCCCATCATGATCGAAAAATCTCCATTGAATCTTATACAATAGTGCCCCCTATCCCCATATTATACTGCTACGCCAAGAACATGATCTATCACATTTTTCAGAAAAAAGCCAAAAAATTAAATTGGTGTTAGCTAGGTCTATTAACCATCCCACTATATCTTGTATTAACTGTTAGTTTCCTAACTCACTAACTAAGCATGTTATAGTTAGTTTCCTAACTCACTAACTAAGCATGTTATAGTTAGTTTCCTAACTAACTAACCAAGTCTGTTATAGTTAGTTAGAGGTGGTTAGTTTTCTATTATGATTGTTATAGAGAGTGTATAAGGTAGAATACTTTGTACTCTTCAATCAATAATAATCACATCTTTGACCCATTCTCATCAGATTTTTTCTCTATTCCAATAGCATTTTTTCATCAGCTATTTCTTCTTTTTCATTATTAGTATTCATCTATGGCATTTGTTCATACCTTTGTTATGGTATCAAAGTTCCTCAATTGAAGAGTTCTACTGCGCTACTCTATCCTTCATCTTGTATGATCTTGTTAATACTTTGTTCATTTTTTCAAGATGAGTGAAGAACAAGATGAATTTCTCAGGGTTCATAACCCCTATTACCTGCATCCTAGTAAAAATCCAGCAATTGCATTAGTTTTGCCTCTATTAGACACAACGAATTACAACTCTTGGAGCATATCAGTTCTCACGACCTTGAGTGCAAAGAACAAAGTAGAATTTGTTGATGGTTCTTTTCCTCAACCAGCCTCGAATCACAGGTTGAACACAGCTTGGAAAAGAGCAAATAACATGGTGGTTTCATGGCTTGTGCACTCAGTTGCAACTTCTATTCATCAAAGCATCTTATGGATGGACAATGCAATTGATATCTGGAAAGATTTGAAAACTTGATCCTCACAAGGTGATTTGCTTCGAATTTCTGATTTACAACACAATTTAGCTTCAATTAAACAAGAAGACATGAATATTACTGATTATTTTACGAAACTGAGAATAATTTGGGATGAGCTTGAGAGTTATCGACAGGATACTATGTGTACATGTGCCTCTAAGTGTGGTTGTGATCCTCTTGTTGAAGTAAAGAACAAGAAAGATCAAGATAGAATAATGGAGTTTAGGCATGGTCTCAATGATCAATACAGTCATGTTAGATCAAACATACTCATGTTGGATCCCTTGCCACTGATTAATAAAGTTTAAAATCCATGATCTAGTGTATCCAAACTTTAAAATGCTCAATTCCATAACAAGCTAAGTAATTGATTAACATCCAAGGGAAGAAAAATAAAATTAGATGACGACGCAAGTTCTGCAATTTCAATATCTAATTATCATATATATCTCAACAACAATAAGAACATAAATTTATGTCATAAAACTTCCTAATGCTGAAGAAAGGGGGATTCACAAGTTCTTCTGCTAATGTGGAGAAGAGAAATGCTTCAAAAGAACTTTTACCCCTTTGGTTTCCACTTTCCCATATTTCCTTTCCCCAGTAGTATATTAATATACATATATAGCGCAATGAATATCTAGTGAAAGGAAAAGGAAACAACACATAAACCTCGGTTCTATGACTCTACCAACTAATTAGATCAGGAAGAGCTTGATGGTGATGAGCAGGAACATAAGGTACGATGCTATATGATTCCTCAAAAGGGTTGGTTGTGGTGCCAATTATATCCTTTGCACCATTATTAGACACATTATCCATTCCTTTAGCACCAACCATTACATGATCATCATCAAACACCTCCCATTGTTGGGTGATCACGGTCATCAAACCATTCTCTGACTCCTTCTGTTGCGAAACCATTGCAGTGGAAGAACAATCTCTCACCACAATGGCCTTATTATTATTCTCATCATTTCCCACAACACCACAACCCTTCTTGGAAGAAGCACCATTGATTATCCTCTCAAGATCTTGAATATCTTCCGGTGAAATTCTATCAATCTTAGGGCACTGCGATGCATTGAAGACCCCAATATCCTTGCAAAACTCAAAGAACAAATATATCTCCTCCACTTGAATCGATGCTTTCTGAAGAACTTGGAGGCCAATATTCGCTTCCATCTTCCCACCAACCTCATATATCCTCACCAAAACTTTTGCAATCTTGTTGCAAAACTTACTATACACACCAAAAACCTCGACTATGATACAATCCATAGCCTCAAGAATCAAACCAATGTTCAAATTCTCATTCTTTGGCCTGATCTGGAGAAGCATGTCAATCATCCATTGCAACTTTTGCAGCTTCTCAAGCTCTTCCATCAAAGTCTCCTCCACCTCCTCCTTCTTCTGCTTAACCTCGGAGGACACAAACGATGACCTCTGATCCAAATACGCGAAATAAGCGCGAACGAAACCGTTGAAGCTCCAAGCCTTTGCAGGGCTCAAGTGTCCATCGGAGAAATTTGAGAGGTCAAAGGGTAACCTCCCCATGCGGTTCACCACGGGAATGTTACAGCAGTAAATGCCATGGATGAGCATCAAGCCTTTGAGTGCCACGACCCAGCTTCGAGTCTTTTGCATGCGCATGGAGAGAGCCCACACGAGAGGCTTCAGGTACAAGGGTGAGGTTCGTAACCATTGGAGCACTCTTTGCACGTTCTTTGAATCTATGTGCTGATCGTCGTGGCTCGTTGCCTTGATTACCACGGTTTCTAAATCAGGGTTGTGGAATGGACCCTTTCGTGAGAATTTGGCAGCCCAAATGCTGTTCTTGTCCTTGATTGCTCCACTCGCTCTTTCAAATACCCTCATTTTTCCCCTCTCTTAATTTGTTGATCAAGGTCTTAAATATCAATTGCGATCGCGTTTGTTGATATCACAGACAAATACAATTGATGTAATTTCAATTGTGATTACAGACAGTTGAAAAATCTTGATGTTAAAATCTTAGATATTATAATCTAAATCACTGTCATAAATCGTTTTTTAAAATCTTGTTATTATTTTGATCTTTGCAAAACAATAGTGATGTGATGGTGATGGTGGTTGAAAATTAACAAAGGTGGAGGTGATGGTGGTGATGATAGTGTTTTCTTCACCACCTTCAGCCTTCCCTTCTTTCTCCAGTTGAAAACTTTTTGTTTTTAATTTTATTGTCTTCAGATTTTGTATATGTTTGTTTGAATTTGTGAATTGTCCGTGTGGTTGGGATGTGTGGATGATAGGGGGGCAACAACGCAAACACAAAGGTTTCATGTGTTGGTTTTGTATGTACAACACATCCACGTGGCATCATGGAGTATTTTTGGTAAGGTGGTTACCTTAATCATGTATGTCGAAAACAAGCTTTGTTATGGGATGAGTTGTCTATTATGTTTGGAAAATGCTATTTGGAAGTGACTAATTAATTGGCCAAAATTAAACTAATGAAGAGTCTAATTGTGGTTCACAACTAAAGCTTCTAGGTTATTCTCGAATTTTAACTGTGCCAGGAGGAATTTGTTTGTCATTAATTCTTAATTTTGCTTGTCCCATGATGCTAAGACTCTACGTACATGTTTTAATTAGGTTGCTTTCGTGAATGTGTCTGATGTTATGGCTATATATAAACATTGTTAATGTCGCTGCATGGCTTTTTCTCAACCACAAACATTTGGCGCTGTTTAAGTGCTTTGTTACCGAGGGACTTCTATAAAAGTATATATATAGGAGACATAGATGTGTATAGAGTGACAGTAAGATAAGGATCTCAACTTTAACTAGTTGTAAGATTTGAGTCTTTACTATAAATGTATAAAAAGGAAAGAAACATATATAAAATATAATTAACTTTTTATGTTTAAATCAAGAGAGTTCTATGATGTTTATAAAAATAAATAAAAGATTAAGATATTGAGTTTGTGTTAATCTATCACTTTATTTTTATTTAAAAAATTACTAAATTAAAAATATTTATTAAAATAAAATGTTCAGAAAAATGAATGGCTGTCCTTACATGATACATCAGTCTATGGTCGCTACAACGGGTATATAAAGAGCCTAGTCCTGTGATTCTTGGAGACATGACATCTATAAAGTATGATATGGAGAAGTTCACTATATTTTTTTGTCATGTTAAAAGTTAATATTTAGAGGATTTTTTTTTCGATAAAAAAAATCATTTCTCTCATGGTAAGGACATTCAGTCTCCTTCACAATAATAGGCTTCAGATTAGACAGCAAAAAAAAAAAGAGAGAACAACTAATCGTACGTGCAAGCTGAATGTCTTGATTTTTTTTAGAAAGGAAAAATGTACTATAGGATTGAAAAAAAATTCCTATTCTCCCACTGTTAAAATAGGTGATATAAATTTATAGTTCATTTGAATTTCGACCAGGAATCATGTGAAGGGTAGTGTGGTCCTAGGACTACTCTCAAACCCCAAACTCCCCAAAATAGACTTTTCATTTCTTGGGTGTCTACTCTTGGGACGAATTTCAATATAATTGGTCTTTCAAAAGGCAGTGCAGGTATGTTTTGGGTTACGAGGGGTTATTATTTCTAGTACTGTACCATAGACATGTTTTACCCAATATGATTTTATTGAAGTTGGAAGAGATTATTATTAAAAAAATAAAAAAAATTTGAATTTTAACGTAATTAAATATTTAAGATTCAAATTAATTAAAGATTATTAATTAAAATAGAATAATATATTATTTAATGATACAAACAAGTTATTTTTTTAATGAAAAAAAAGGGCATAGTGGCATGAAGTATGAACATAATTAATGTGGGTATATGTATATGGTCCTCCTTTGGTATGTCTGGGTCTAGCTTTTCAGGATCTTTAAACGGCCTCGTAGTGGCGGAGTATATGGGCTTTGGAAGAGTCGTTGTAGAATATGACTGTTTGATATATATCGGTCCCTCTTTTGATTCTGCAGCAACAACTCACGCATCTTTGTTTGCTCATATATGACTGGGGCGACTCTGTTGTTTCCCCTTGTTCTTTGCTCCTTTTATTATGCCTTTTGGCTCTAATGTCCAATACAAATAAAATATTATATTAGATCTTTTTCTCTAAAAATAAGTTACACTGTAAAATATAATATTACTTGTTTCTTTAAAAAAAAAAAGAAGATCGAAATCAAATTAAAAATATTAAAAAATTATAATAATTCATATATCTTGTTCAATCTTCTTAAACTTCTTTTGACGATAAAATACTGCATAATATTAAATAATGTGTCTGAATAATTCTAACATTTACACGATCATGTTATTTCTGTCTCATAGAATGTCCATTATTCTTGTATTTTGTAATTTTACTCTTGAAGCTTCCATCAAAACACCTTCAAGAGTTTATTATGGTATAGGGTTCTGAGTGTTTTTTTTTTATATCCTCTGTACAAGACAACTTGCTTTAATGGGAAACACTTATCATGAAATTAGTTCTTGTAACCTAAGTTTTTTTTCTTTCTATATACACAACTCAAAAAGACCGGACTTAAGAGAATCAACCATTGACTAACCACATACTTTTAAGTTAATAAATACTTACATTATTAGTATTTATTAAATAACTTAGTTTTAATATATTATTAGTATAAAAAACTTATTACACCGTCAATCAATAAAAAATCATCATCCGTATAATAACTTTTAAAGTATTTAAACTATATACATGAAATTTAATTTCTAATTGAACATAGTATAAAAAAAAACTTTATACTATTTACTTTATTAAATAAATATTATTTTTCTTATGTACTAATGTAAACACTTACATGTATTATACAAGTAAAAGTTTTGCTTCAACTAGTTACGGATCATTTGGCCTGAAGTTAAAAGAATTTCGATATGATTTTTGCTTGATAAGGATGATGTTATCATCTTGCTTTTGCTCAAAAGCCCCAACCCGCGGCTTAACAAAGCTACGACAGTAAACTTTTCTCGGTTTTGATGTTTCTCATTCCTAATTTGCTTATTTAACGTCAGTCCAAAACTTAACATCAAGTTTTAAAAAACGTCAATAACAAGAATCTTTAATCAAGAACATCGTACCCTTCTTAATCATTGAATAATATAGAGATGAGAAATAGGTGACGCGCTCTCACAAGTATGTTGGCCAAAGTTAACAATATATATACATGGCTAAAAATATTTTAGTAATAGTACTCAACATTTTGTTAAACCACATATAATTAAAATAATAAAAAAGGGAGGCCAAATTTGTGCCAGTTCGTATTAACTAAGATTAGAGCAAAGTTAATTATACTCCTCAATATTAAATAACCAAATTGTAAATACTAGCATGGAAAAAATATGCAAACAATCCTAAAATACATAAATCATTGAAGAAATATTTGCAAAACACATTCTTTTAAACACTCTTCTTATCAGTAACTGAAATTTATTTGAAATTTAAAAAAATTGTGAAACTTACTTCTTGTTTAATGAGTTTCGCTCATGATATTTTAGTTTCTAATGAATTTTAATTAATAATAATATACCATAAAAAAATATTAGAAGTATGTTACTAGCTAATACTCTTCAAATTATGTGTTGATAAACATATACTTCAAATAGAGAAATATTTTATGGTTTGGGACCATCATGATCCTAGTTAATTTTTATGTTATATGTAGCCAAATTTTATTAACTCTTATAAATTAAAAATTGGCTTAACCATGGATATCTTATATATGGTCTGGTACTTCTTTTCAAAATGGAGTGAATAGAGGATAAAAAGAAAATAGAAATACAAAAGAGAGAAAATAAAAGATGTACGTATAAAGAAAAGAAAAATAAGAAGAAAATGAAGTGGAAGGAAATGATAGAGAAAATGAAATGTATGGAAAATTAAGTTAGTACGTTAGAAGCTGCTGCAGATCTTCCCTACCAGATGCACCTTTGTCCTTGTAATTTATGCAGTGGCATCATACAACTTGAAATACATAACAAAATTCTAAAGTTATACCATCTTCATATGCGTAAATATACTATGGAAAAGTATTATTAGTGCATGTATACATGTAAAATGTAGCTTTGATGTTGAAACTGTTACATGCTACGTACTACTTTACGAATGTTACATCGAAATAAACGAACGGCTACTTCAAAAGTGTGAAGACTAATTAAAGTCACAGCAATAACGCGATATTTTTGCTTTCGGCTCTAGCTCTCTCTTTCTACACACCTCATTTTCGAAGCTTAATTTGATTTTGCTCTTTGCATGGTGTGTGTAACTTAGCAGCAGCAGCAAGCACAAAATCTGTTGGGTATTTCCTTCCTGCAAAATCCAAGTAAAGCAGAAAGTGTGGGGAGCGAGAAAGAGACGTCAAATTTTTTTTTTTAGATCACATATATTTTGTATTGAGCAATGTTAAACAGTACGAATACATTAAGTACGAAAGGATTTGTTTACATTTGATTGGATAATTTTAAATTAAAAAAATATTGGAACAAAAATGAATTTGATAGAAGAAGTCCTGCGATATGTTATCAAAAACTGTTTTCGTCAAATATCGAGTCAGACTATATATATTTATATGATCGAATAAAATTCATTCTTTAAATATTTAATACAATTAGATATTAAGATTTTAATATGAGATCACTAAAGAAGATGCAATAACACTTGATCTTTAAGTCAAGTGGTACCAACATTTTCAATCAACCTACACTGCTACCCTTCTTAAAAAGTAGCAAAGTAGAAAGAAAAGCCATGCCTCTGATTCGTCAAGAGACAAGGACCCATATAAAAATTAAAAACGAAAATAAAACAAAGAAAGCGAAAGGTTAAGATTTTAAAAGCAGTAGCAAAATCCCAATGGGAATCTATTTTCGTATTCAACTGTTCAAGGTGATCCCACATTGCCACCTCTCTCTCTCTATATTCCTCCTTTTTATGCTGTCTTTCTCTTTTGCCATCTTTTCCTCTTTCTCTCGCTCTCACAGACACAAACACACACAACAGACAGACAAACCAACATTTTCTCAGCTTTTGGCATGAGCTCATATGTTCATGGGATTTTCATGCGGGGAGGATCATTTTGTAAGTGCCCTCAAACCCCTTGTTTCCCTCTCCAACTCCTTCATTAATAAATGGGTAATTGGAGAATGTGTTAATAGACAAGAATCTTTGCTGTTTTTTCTTTTCTCTTCTTCTATATTGCACTGGTGCTTATGCAAAAACAATTATTGTAAATTTTTTAGGACGAAAAAGAGAGCGAGTTTCCCTTGATAAATGAGACCAGTGCAACACAAGAACAAAACAGTATCATCATGGAAATGCATCATCATCTTCAAGGGGTTGCTGATAAAAGCATTGATTTCTGCCCAGTTGAACACCCAATGGAGCCACCAGATGAAGATCGTCCCGTGAAATGCCCAATGCCAGAGTCTTCAGTTATCAATGTAAGCATTTATATATGTAATTTATGGTTTAATTAGTTATTTACTTATCTTATCATATGATGTTTGCATGGTAAGAGAAAACAATGCAACTTCGTTTTTTATGTTTGTTTTATGCCCATCATGTCTATGACATATGTATGATATTTTGATTCCTTTGTATTTCTGCATTTGTCCTCTAGTTGTATTCTCATAATCGTCTCTTGCTAGCAAAGGGACCGACATGTAAAGTTTCAGGAGGTGTACTTTTATAGACCGTATAAATTAAAACACTAGAATTTGATATACTAAACATAAAAAAAAAAAAAAAATTGGCCTGCATTATTTTTAAGACATATATACTGGACCAGCTAGGGGTATACCTTCCAAAGCTTCTCTTTTTAGCTTTGAATTGCAGCATACAGATGTGGAGAATGACTTTTTAGGGTATATAGTACAGCGTAGAAAATCATTCAGAACAGGAAGGAAAGCTTTTGAAAGAAAATAAATCTATATCAGTACTGTGCTGATATTTCTCATAGTGTGTTTCTAATCTATCTAGGTGTTTGCTTTGAAACAAAAAAGAATCTGGTATAGAGCAGTCATAATGTATTTCTCAATATCTAGCTAGGTGTTCGTCAAGGTATTGATTTTTATTAAATGATTCTCCATCCTTCTAAAACATCTATTTTTATTAATTCTCTTTTTTTTTGCTGAGTTTTTTTATTTATTAATTCTCTTAAGATACTCAAACACAATTACTTTTTCATTATTATTTTTTTATAAAATATTAAATATTAGTAAAAAGATATTCTCTACCGATACAACATCACTCGATTTTATTTTCTAGATATCCATGTCAATTGTCAAACATTTTAGAGGTTGATTCTAGCTAATACACTTAATATCTTAAAATATAAAGAGGAAACATTTAATATTTTCTGCATTTAGTAAATAGATCTTACAGGAAGGTATAGAAAGATTTAGAATTTTTCTTTAAACAATATGTACAAAAAGAAAAAAACAAATGTACAAAAAAAAATAATTGAAGCTAATTAAATTAAATACAACCAGATCCAACGAATGTTGAATTACTGGTTGGTCTGGATATTTTTTAAGATAAGAACCAGAGCTTTTCCCTCTTGATATTTGATATCACCGATTGTTCCATAGGTCCTCAGAAAACGCAGTGTAAAAGGAGTACTTAAATGCATTTTGAACTTCACTCTGAAGTTCAGGGAAGAAACTGACATCTACATTACTTTTGCAGGATGAAAGGATGCATGAAAAGAGGTTTGCAGAAAGCTCAAAGAAAAGAGTAGAGACAACCAGGGTCGTGGTGAATGGAGAAAGAACGACCACCATGGACGCAGAGCCTCCAGCTCGAGGAGTAAGAAAGCGGCATCACACCCTCACACACGAAGGAGGAGACCTGGTGATGACTCCATTAATGAGAATGCCACCTCTTCCTCCCCTACCATCCCAGAATATCACCATTTTTCAGGTGCTTCAGCAGTTGGACAAGTTTGAGTCTTAACAAAGAAATAATTTCCATCACAACATTCCATGTAACGAGGGATGCATTCTGGTTATAAGCTGAGTAAGCTTCAATAGAGCAAGAAAAAAAGCATTGGAGCAGCAAGAATCCAAGCACTCATCATGTGTGGGTCGTCAAAAAAATGTAACTCAGGTTTTCTACTTATTCCAGATATTTTTATACTTCGTTGTTTGCAAATGTGCATATTATACAATTCATCGGGTAGAGGCATGCTGGATAAATACTTATGGTGTTAAGGTAAAATTTTTGGAGAAATGCTAGCAAATTTTAATGAATTAAACCCTCATAATTTTATGCTACTAATGTCTGACAAATACGTATAATGTAGTACAAAGTGTTATATTGCTAGCATCTCTAAAAAATTTATGTCCCCAACTAGGCAAGTCAATAATTGGACATGGGCACGTCAATAATTGCGAGTTTCATATAAGATCAACCGCCCTTATCCAAATGTAGGCGTACAAGCTCAATTTCCATTGAAAGAGAATAAAGTAGTAAGACAACAAAAACCAAAAACATAAAGACAACGGAAGAAAAAAGGTACAAAATCAACCAGACACAATCAGTGTCTTCATCTTATGTGCATCAGAAAGAGGAAAGCATTTTGACTGCTATACAGCTCATAAGAAAGAAAAATGTTACAAAATACATAGTTTGCCAAAGACAAACGACTTGTGCTAGGTTATTATTAACGACGAAAAGAAAAAACAAGCACTGTACAAAGTTCACTCTGTTAGGGAGTAAGGAATCATTTGGTGTTAAAGCCTGACCGTTCTGTTTGATCCATCATTTTCTCTCAACTCCTCTTCCCTACAAGCTTTTCTGGGTTCACCGTTTAGCATAAAGCAAAAATATAGAGAAAATTTGTGAACTGGTTGGCATATTTTTTGTGAAATAATTGGCAAATCAGGAATCAAGACATGCAGGTCCTATAGAGACCAACTTCCATTCATTCTACAAGGGAAATACCAAGGGCAACAGCCATGCCCATGGTCAGGGAGATTATTTGGACAACAGTACTTCTTAATGTCGTATTCCCACTGTTATTCATTTCTGCAAGTACTCCGGCAATTGCAATGTATATAAATCCACCTGCTGTAAATCCCTGTCAAAAAGGAGACAAATTATTGCTAAAATCAATCTTGCAATCAACCAGTAAATTCGTTATGAAACATTCCTTACCTCAATCAAAGATGACTGCCCAGGATCTTTCCCCCACAGCAGAGCCTACACCAAGAAACAGTGGTTTTCTATTTCATTCTATGTTCACTCTTGAGCATAATAATAATAATAACAATGAATGGAAGCAAATCAAGAAAAGGGAATCTGGGACATTGAAATGTATTTAGACGTGATACTCGTAATTATCCACGTCCTGACACAATCTGTAAATTCCTCAGAGTAACACAATATTAAAAAATTTATAATAGTCCCATAGAAGTTTAGAAGTTGATACTTTGTTACCGCATAGAAATCTATGGTATAATGAATCTCTCTTTTCATTTTTAGCTCATTTTAATTTAGTAAGAAGAAATCAATTGATTCTTTTTATTACAGAAATATTAAGTTGATTACACTTTTATTTATCCTGCGCTCATTTACAACAATATTTGTTAACACATTATTGTCAATATTCACATTTTTTATTTTTGTTTCCATGTTAATTGTGTGCAAAAGCCGTTTGTGGATCCACTAAACAACTCACTCATTTGAAATATTGAAATTGAAGACAAACACTCACCAATGCAGTCCCCGCAAGTGCCACAAGTGCTGACAGAAAGTTGAAGAACAATGCTTTTGGTATGCTGAAACCAGATCTTATCAGAATGCCAAAATCACCAATCTGTATGTGGAAGAAACAAATAGCATAAAACTTTTGGTGGAACAAAAGTAAGATCTGAAACCAATAATACCGATGGAATTACATGTTAACAATAAACAAAATCAAGACATAAAAATCAGATAAAAAAGAAAGAACAAAATACTAAGCTGAAAGCATTATAAAATGACAAAATAACAAAGCATGAAACCCAAAATTGCAGAAATATGATCACTTGCAGTAATTTTGCTTCCTCAATTAGGAGATGATAGCACTGAATGTTGAACTTATATTTCCCTGAATATGTCATTAAGGCAGGATACTTAATAAGATCTGGCAGCTCTCATGCCAGATTGATCAGAGGCTCAAAGAGTCTCAACGCTTCAGAGGACCTAGAATGTTTAACATTGCTGGAAAATGTATAAGATTCAAATAAACATCAGCTTAAAAAGAATCATAACATGGACTCAGATCCATGGTATGGAATGTGCATAACAATGGACGGCCGGTCAAATATGACAGACATATATTTCATATAAGTAACCAGATGAGTAGTGACAATTTTTTTAGGAAAGATGATATAATAGCTAATTGAAATCTGAATATACACCTGGAATGTACATCGATGCAGACATATATGTGCATAAATGTCACCAGATGAAGTCTGTATAACAATGTTAATGAAATTTCACAGTACCTTATGCTTGTAAAAAATACAAAATGATGAAGATTATAATGATAAATTTAATTCAGTGTCATCATGTGAATCATGTGTTTGGCTATTCTGACACCATAATTTTGCAAGTTATAACATATCGGTATTAATTTTCTCTTATCAAAATCAAGTAATCAAAAGATCTAAGCACTATATAAACTTTAGCTAAATAAATTAGGCAATAAGAAAAATAATCGTCATGTTAACAAAGATACATATTTGCTTCACTTTGTCAAATTAAACAAACTTTTCAGGCCTTCAGGAAGTTGTCTGTTACAATTTAAGTTATGCCTAAAAATGGGATGAAAATGTTCTGCAGATTAGCATAATACTATGTAACTGAACATGTGATAGAATAAAGATGAATTTGAACCTCTTGAGGAAGCTCATGTGCCAGCAAAAACAGAGTTCTAGACCAGCCACCAACAGATCCGAAGAGCAAGAATGCACTTCCTAAAGCCATTCCATCGGTGAAGTTATGCTGCAATATTAATATATTTTGCATGAATACATCAAAAACTTTCTTCATTACAATTGACAACCAATCAAAGGTCAAAATATAACTTACCACTCCATCAGAGAAAAGATTGAGATAACCAAACACAAGACTTGTTGGTGATCTAACTGGTTCCTTAACATTTGAAGATTTTACATTATCTGTGGCGCTATCTACAGTATTATCGTCGAGATTATCTCCTTTGGTCACATTGCTTCCAATTCTCTGTGATATATGTATATCATTTGTCAGATAATTTTTTCTCATCCCCTCCAATATTCCATTCAAACTAAATGTCTAATAGAGCATTATACAACATGCATAACCATCCTATTCCAGCTGTTCAGGTTTTGCATATATTATTATCCTATTAGTAATTGCATTCCCAGCACAACTGGTCAAACATCTGAAGGCTAAATGGCAATGTCTACTAATAAAAGTCATAGTATATGTGTGACATCAACAATGGTTCGAACCCAACCAAATGGAGCATTCCAACCTCAGTCAGCTGAAGTGACATACCAGTGCTCATCTTACCTTTCTGAGTGAGGTTTCAGATTGAGATGGATTATCTCCCTTCAAGGAGTCATGTGACACTTGATCGTCTTCTTTTCTCTCATCTATCAATCTCTCTTCCTTTGCATTATTAGATTCTGACTGCAAGTTGCCAGTAGAACTGTTATCATCTTTCAATTTTTCCTTGCTATTGTGGTGATGGTGGTGGTGTCCATGTGTCCATGAATTAGCTCCTCCTGAGTTTTCTTCAACATACCTCACCAACTTCTCCACAAGAAGAAATAGTACAATTCCAGCTGCAAGAACCATATAACATTGTAAAAAGTAGTGATTCTATGAGAACCCGCCTGCATAGTCCTACTTTATGAAGACTAAAAATGACTAGAGAAATATAGAGATGAAAGAAAATTGAGAGAAAAATATAAAGACGAATATAATGAAAGAGATCATAGTTATCAATCCCGGATAGTGGAGCGGAGCGGTCGCCCTCAAGACTGGGATAGCGGGATAGCGGATAGCGTGATGACCGCTATTCTAATGTTTTTATATATGTATTAATAAAATTATAATATAAATATATAAGCTGAAAAAGAGAAATATAACTAAAAATTCATGCACTAATTATCATTAACAATAAAAACTCTTAAGCAAAATATAAAGTAGAATAGTAGATGTCAATAAAAGTCAAAGAAACAATTCTATAAAGTAAGTCTTGAACCCTCTAAAGCCAAATGTAACTAAAGTTCTAGAAATAAAAATTCAAAAAATATAAAGACAAAAAAAAAAGAAACAGAATTAAAAAGACAAAAAAAAAGAAACAAAAACGAAAATGAAAACGAAAAAAGTAAAAAAAGAAGAAACAGAATTAAAGAAAAGGAAAGTATTACTTTGTAAATAAGCTGTAGTTAGTAATTAGCATTTTATGTACTCTGCACAGCTGTAAGTACAGCTGTCAATTACTTAGTCATGTTTCATCAAGTTAGTGGTAAACAACTGTCAATTACTTAGTTACTTAGTGATGTTTCATCAAGTTAGTGGTAAGAGGTTATAAATACCTCACGTGTACAGCTTTGTAATTAATTTTTCATTCTTTGGAAATAAAGAAATGCAGTTACTGTTCATTTCTCTCTCTCTCTCTCTCTTTTGTTCATTTTCTGTGACATGGTATCAAGAGCTCAATTTTTGCACTGATCGTGCATGTTGATCCTTTGCGTTTCTGTTAAAAGCACTCATTCAAGCTCTGGTTCGCGTTTCTGTCCCTGTTTGGATTGCGCATCCTCTGTTCTAGGTCTGGTTCGTGATTGTTTTCAGATTGGAGTGCGACGGAGAAGAGAAGAAAGAGCCGCCAGAGAAGAAGAAAGAGACGTCGGAGACTGAGACGACTCTAGACAAGGCCGTCGGAGAAGAAGAAAGAGATGTCGAAGGTTTGCGCGCGCAGGGAAGTGAGGGAACGAAGGTCGCACGAGAAGGATGACGGAATCGCGGACGCGTCACCGCGATCGTGGGCGCTCCGCTACCCCTCCGTCGCAGCCGCAACATCCGCAACATCCGCAACCTTAAAACGCACCGCTACTCTACCCATTGTAGCGGTGCATGTCCGCTCAGCCCCGCTCCACCGCGATCCCGGCCGCAATGACTGCTATTGATAACATAGAAAGAGATCAATCACAGCTACAAGCATGGCTTTAAGCAGAAAATGCAACCTCAAATTCCCTGTCCCAACCTTTTTTTCTCACTGCTATGAAAGTGGTTTGTCTTGATGGTGTCATACAGAAAACAACAAAAATAACCTTATCTTACTAGGTAAGGTTGCCTACATAGATCACAAGACGCCATTGGAATCAGTTAAAAACCAAAATCTCAGGGATACTATTCACCATGAGATATTTTTTAATAATTTCCATCAGCGTTCTTGGCCTTCCTCTACACCTTTTCAATAGGCTAAAAACTGTATGATATACTTTCCTCACTAGAGTCTCAGTGGTCTTTGTACATGTTCAAACCACTTTAAATGATTTTCTATCACATTCTCCACAAAAAGTGTCACACCAATAAAACAAAATATAAACTTATTGAATTATTCCATGCAATTAATAAGTGGAAGTAAGGGAAACCAATAATATATAATATTCTTGCCGGTGAATAATCAACATGATCAGTAAGAACATCAAGCATATCACTACTAACCAAGGATGGATATTCCTATGGAAAGATCGGCTAAAGAATGTGCATGATCATGTCCAGAACTATCATGATGGTCATGATCTCCATGGTCACCATGAGAATGGGAGTGTTCTCCACCTACAGTAAAAGAGAATAATATTATGTCACAAAATACAATTTTTTTAGAAAACAAAATATTATTAGAAAGATAAAAGGGACAGAAGAATTAGGAAAAGGATAACATATCCTTCCTTCTTAACGAAATATGGGGGAAAACAAGGAAATTGAAACGAATCAACTCAATCAAGAACACAGCAAGCTTGGGCAGTTTATATGCAAAACATAAAATAGAAACTTGCCTTCAAAAAGTGTACAATAAATTATGGACTAAACAGCATCCAGTACCTTATATCCTTGATACTTTTTCTACCAAAACATTTAAAATGAAGCATGAGAAATTTCTCTAAACTGAAACAAAAACCTAATATTCATAAAAAAAAATTTACTCCCAATAAATAAAATAACTAAATACAAAAACACCAAAAAAAATCTTCTCCAAAGGAAAAAAACTGCTTGATATTGTAAAAGTAAAACGCTCACTCTTTCTGAACTTCATCTGGCCAAAAAACAAATATCATCATAAAGAGCAGTACAGGACCTGCGAATCTGTGTGTAATCACATCCTACAAGGTATAGCTCTCTAGACCAAAGGTTAACCTTAGTGTAAGACCCCCAAAACCAAAAAGAAATAAAAATGCATATGAGGAAGAGGAATAGGTGTGATGTACAGGATTAGACCCAGGGGAGAGAGAATATGAGCAACACCCCACTTAGTAACTAACTGCTGAGCTGGCAATAGGGAGGGGTTGGGGCATGTGAATTGGGAAGGTTTAGGCAGGAATTAGTTTAAGCTTTGGGAGAGACTAGGCACTCTTGACTTGCCTAGGATATTTTTGTTCTTTTTCACTTGTACTCAGTTTGTCATACTGCAGAGCCAGGTATCTCTTTGATACAGGGTTGATACTTGATAATAATACATTACAGTTGTTTCTCTATTTCTCTTAGCTCTTTCTGGTACCTAACAGTAGATTTCCAAATTTGAGGGTCAAGAAGAAACGTTTCTCAATTAAGAAAGTGGGTAACAAAGAGACAATAGGAATCACAAATTCCCCAACCTTTTATTTGATAAAAGAAAAAGAAAAGAATCAAGTGACATAAGGAGGGACTCTAGTTCATAACTCTGCAACTCATTCAGCTTCCTTCAAAAGTTTAAATACCAAAAAAGATTACAGAATTATAGAATAGTAATACATACATACATACATATTATATATATATATATATATATATCAGTACCACACTTTTAGTCTTTCTGTCTCACTAGTCATACTATCACTTCAAACATGTTTCCTTCAAGAGCGGATTAACAAATTTCAGATTTTTTTACATTTTCAAAGCATTAGTTTACCAAACTAACACAACCATTAATACTCTAATGTTGACAAAGACACCAGTAAAAGAAAAGGCAAAGAGATACACACGTAACGTATAAGAAAGAGGAAAAGAGACACATAATTTCCTCCAATGATATCAAATAATGGAAAACTTGCAATTATAAGAATTTAACTGAACTTTATACAAAATCAATCAACAAAGGCATCAACTGTACTGAAGACAGGTTCTGATGCATTTCATACCAAAAGCATGTGGTAATTGGTGAAGAAATGCATCCCCCAACATAGCTCCTGCCTGCAAAAGGCATGGTCAATGAGAATGAAATGAAGCAAAAAATGTAAACCAGAAATAAAAGAAGATATTTAACTA
>CM023942.1:28069129-28228090 GCA_013407115.1 Glycine latifolia
TATATATATATATATATATATATATATATATATATATATCACTATTAGAGTTTTAAGTGCACAATCAACTAAAATTAATACGGAAGCAAAAATTAATAGAGAAAGAAAATACATAAATATTTTATTTGATTTAGTTACTAGGACAAAATCATTATTACCTACATCCAATGGTAAAGAACTTGTAGACCCTTTATTACTCACATTAATATTACAAGAATATTACAACAACATTCCTTAGGATTAAAAAACTAAACTTTCAACAAGAACAAAACCTTAAAATAACATGTAAACAAGAAACAAGGTTTACAGGGAACAAAAGAGAACTATTATTTATCAATGTCAAGAACAGACATTACCCAACCTTTTACTCTTCTCTCAACCAATTTCTTTCAGAGAATAGTCTCAAGAACACAAACTGGACCAAACCTGAGAGAGAAAGAATCACAATCTACAATACAACACCAATAAGAACGCAGAACACAGACCACAAAGATCTATATAATCATCATCCAATTTTTACTCACCAAACTCAAAATTTGTACAGTAATCACAAACCCTATCCTATCAGAGCTAAGTTAAAGAGAAAATAAGAAGAAAAGAAGCTACTGGAATATTTGTGAAAAAGAAAGCGTAAAGGTCAAAAGCCAAATAACAAAACGTGATGCACTTTAGTGAAAGAAAAAACAATTTATATATGCTAGGTTACTAAGCCGAAATGCACAGCATCACTAAAGCAAGCGTAAAAGTTTTATTGGGCTTCACAAGGCCCAACAATCACCTAATGTCTTCAGATTTTAAATTGAATATAATTTAATTACTTGTATACTTTACTCGTAGTTGTTTTATAGAGATCTCTCAATGTTTTAATCTCCTCAATCTCCTTAACAATGGTATTACTCATATTTATAAGGGGAGTTATTACTTCTATATATGTACGTAATTCAAGATGGAAAAAAGATGAAACTAAATCCCCTTGTTGGTGCTCAATATTTGGTTAGCTTCACTGATAATCATTCTGGCTAGGAGATGTGGATGTATTATGTACCATTGAAGATGAAGGATCAACTTTTTCAATCTTTCGAGGAGTTTCATGTCTTTGTAGAGTGCTCATATTATTATTTTTTGGGTCAACAAAAATAATATATATAGAGAGTGCTCATATGATTGAAACTGAAATGCTTTTAAAAAAATTAATAACAATGGAAAAATATAAAGTACCATTTGATGATTATTGTAGAGCTCGTGGCATAATACATCAGATGAAATAGAATAGCTTAAGGGATGAACAAGACGATTAAGAAAAAAGAAAAACAAAGTTTGTTTTCTCATGTAAAACTACCTGATTCATTATAGGGGCAAAGTAATGAGAACTACAGTTTACTTAATCAAGACCTTTAATTTAAACGGACAGTATTAAACGAAATATGGTTTGGATAAAAAAAAAGTCTCTTATGGTTAGTTGAAACTTGAAAGTAGTACAATTAAGGTGTAGGGCATTTATCCATGTTTAATTTTGGTGGTTTTCGAAGATCAGACAATCCATGGTATTAAGCAATATGATAAGTCAAGTCCAACGTAATTTAAGACTCAAGTCTCTATGTCTCAATAAGATAAATATTTCAGGCTCTTTAAAGAGACATCGATGCACATCCACAAATGATGTAACATAGTCTGAAGAAGAAATATGAACAAATGATGTAAAGTCAAAATGCATCGATCCACGTCTAACTAACAGTGGAAGCATAAGACTTTTTACAAACTTTTGGCATATTTTTTAGTTGTAACTGTTAAATAAAGTTTTCCAGAGTGTATTGCAAGCCTAGAGCTCTATCTGGCGACTAGAAGGGAGTGTGTTTAAGCAATCATATGATTTTTACCCCTTCTCCTTTCTTGTTTATTTTCTCTCTCTCTGTGTAAATGAAATCATCTAAGCCAGGGTTGGTAAATTTCTTAAATTAATTCTACATAGTTTAGGTTGTTTTCTAATATAATTTGATTCTTATAACAATAATAATATAAATTTATCAATGAACAACAACAATAAGTCAATAATAATACATTTAGAAAATTAATAAAATTTGATTTTAATTTTTATGTATTATTAGTTTGAAAATATTATATTATTAATCATTTAAAAATTATTTCAAATATAACTAAAGAAAAATTACTAGACAAAAAATTTATTATAAATAATATGTAATAAAATTACAATGTAAGTATCTAATTATACTTATCACACATTTAATTAAATTCTAAAAATTATATATATTTGATAAATTAATCGGATGTTTTTCAATCGGTTTGTGTCGTGCCTGTCTTTCTTTACAGAGTTAAAGACAAAATAATGTTTTCTTTTTGATAACTTAAAGTGGTACTTGTCCCTTTGATAACTTTTCTTTTTTACTTTAATAAAGATAAAGATTAATGATCAACCCCCCTTTTCAACAAAAAAAAAAAAGGATTAACATCCGGCCTCTAAAAAAGCTGCATAATATCTTAACCCTTGATTTAATTTTAATATTTGATCACTTTATATGATATATATTCTTAAAAATCATGTCCTATAGTAAATGTAAATTTAAAAATTAAATTAAAAAGGTTGCCAATTTTGAAAGGAAAAAAAAATATACACATACGACAAAATAAGAAAGAATAAAGAGTTGTTAACTTTTGTTAGAATTTTTTTTTTAAATCCTCATATTTGATGTATTATTTACTTAAATATTAGATAGATCATCACAATTTTATTTTTATAAGAGATACCTCGATTTTGACCTCAAGGTCGACCTTTCATACCTTCAAATGAGACATAAGACTAAACATTATTCTTCTCAATAATTATTTTTAGAAAATGATTGATTTTCCCTTTACATGTTTATATAATTGGTGAAATGAGATAGGAATAGAAAATGAAACAAGTGATAGGAAAATATTTGGTGGCTACGCCTCAGGTGTCTAGACCTCCAAACTCTTCACAATAATTATTTTCAGAAAATGATTGATTAATTTCCCTTTACATGTGTATATAATTGATGATATGAAATAGAAATAATAATAAAAATGAAAAATGAGTCAAGTAATAGGAAATGTTTGTTGGATACGCCTTAGGTTGTCAACTCGGCCCCAAAAGATAAAGAAATTGAATAAAAGTGATAAGAAAAAAAAAATAAGGAGCCTTAATTAGGAGGTATATGTAGTCCATGTACTACAATGTATTCATAGTCCTAGTTAGTTTTCATGTAACATGCAGTTGAGTTTTTTTTTTTTAGAGAAATGTAGTCGATTTTTTTAATTTATGAAAGAGTAAATAAACTTAATTTATTTGTGTTATTTGAAAATTATTTGGAGCCATATATAGTATAGTTGAAGACTATTAATACATGATTTTTCCTTAATTAGGTATTTCAGAAATGCCAATGATAGACTCTTAAAAACATGAATGTATCCAAGGGACGGAAAGCAGGATCCTTGTCCCCCTTCTACCCCGGGTCATTTTATGTATTGATGAGAGAAAAAGAAAAATACTTATAAAGAAAAATGTATAAGAAAAATAAGTTTTTGAGTTATTATTTGTTTAAATTTTTAGTAGTGAACCATATCTCTAATTTTACATATAAAATAAAATAATAAATATGTTTTCTAAACTTATTATTTACTAAATAATTATTTATTAGAAATTAAATATATAAATAATTGTAAAAAAATTGTCCCCTCTATTACACTTTTAGCTTCGTCCTTGCTTATAAATACACTATTTTGTACATACTAGATACTACTTCTTTCTTTCCAAAAATATCCAAGGAAAAAAAAGACAAATATTTCAAGAAAATTAATATTTATTAAGGTATAATTTTACAAAAATATTTGTGTTCTCTCTCTTTATTCAATAAGTATTTTATTAAGTGTTTCAAACCAACATTATTTATTACATGATAAAATTGGAATAAATGTTTTAATATTACATTGAAAAGTAAAAACATCAATCAAAATTTGGATTTTTTTTCAAATAAAACTGGTCATTTATGGGACAAAGGAAATATCAATTATCAGTTAAAATTTATTTTAAATATTTGTAAATTCTAATTTTTTATTTATTGTGTCTCATTTGTAACTTTCAATAAAATTCAACTAATATATTAAGAAAGTTTAGCTTAATTGTTGGAATTCCTGTGAGTTATTTTAAATTCTCTTGTAAGTGTATTTGATTTTTATGGATATATATTAGAAAAAAGGATTTTTCTAACTATTTTTAACTGAAAATAGAATTAATTAATTTTATCCTATGTACCTAATAAAATTACACCCATTTGTTTTAAAAAAAAATTATGCACAAAAAGTTTATATATAATTTTATTGAATCGATCACTTGGATGAATTTATTCAACCCATTTTTATCAGCAGAGGCAGTTAGACCACCCCTAAAAAGAATAAGCTAAAGAGAAGTAAAAAAGATAGTATTACATATGGTAGTCATTGATTTGCTATATATTAACCTCAAGTAACAAAGCCTTCTTTGCTGCAACATCTCAAATGCAGCAAGCACCTATGGTCCAAAGCTTCTTCACCTTTACTCCTACCCTTCTCATACCCTGCTTTTCATCCCCACGACTCTCTCTTCTCCGTCGAAACTAATCACCACACCCTTTTAAAAAAATTCAACAGCTTTACTTCATGCAGACAGCGTTAACAACAACCTCGGAAGCACTTTCAATCCCTCACAACCTCCAACATCACCCAAAGTAGCACCCAAAATACCAAACAACCAAAGCATGAAAATTCTGATAATAGCCTCCGCTGTGGCCACGTCGTTGTTTCTATTATTATCATTCATCATCGGATACTTAATCTTCCGATACGTAAGAAGAGGTTCCGCTGCTAAAGATAGCAGCAACCCTGAACCTTCGAGCACGCGCTGCCGCAACTTTTCTTTGACGGAGATAAGAGCCGCCACCAACAACTTCGACGATGGTTTAATCGTGGGCAAAGGAGGATTCGGGGACGTGTACAAAGGCCACGTCCGCACGTGTGACAAACCCGTGGCCATCAAGCGCCTCAAACCGGGTTCGGACCAGGGCGCGCACGAGTTCCAGACGGAGATCAAGATGCTCTCCCGGTTCCGCCACGCGCACTTGGTCTCACTCATCGGGTACTGCTCATATGCTTTTTTCAGAAATAATAACAATCCTCTTTTTTATGGTATTGACATATAGTAAGCATGTATGAATTGGTGAATTGGTGGTAATATTAATTATTTTGTCATTCAAATGGTCATGATTTTATAGAAATATTTGATGGAAACGTATTATATATCAAAACACTCGAAATTTAAAAAAAAAATCTTAAATAAATATTCAAAGAAAATTTGGTGAACTATTTTTTCTAAAAATATGTCTCTAACTAGATGAAAAATAGGATTTAGGTGAAAAACTATTTTTTCGTAAAAACTATCAAAGTAATTATTTTTAATAAATTTTAATCCATCAATTTCAAGACAGAGTATCAGAAGCTAACATTTCTCATGATTTTTTAATTGTAAACAATGTCTTAAATATTTGAAACAAATAATATATTTTTCTAAGAGATAAATTAAATTATTTTATAATAAAAAAAACTAAAGATATCACACATATCTATCAACAGGTACTGCAACGATGGCGGAGAAATGATCCTCGTCTACGATTTCATGGCGCGTGGAACCCTACGCGACCACTTGTACGGCTCGGAGCTGTCGTGGGAGAGGAGGCTGAACATATGTCTTGAGGCGGCGCGTGGGATTCACTTCCTCCACGCGGGGGTGGACAGGCAGAGCGTGATCCACCGCGACGTGAAGAGCACGAACATCCTGCTGGACGAGGATTGGGTAGCAAAAGTGTCGGATTTTGGGTTGTCGAAGGTGGGGCCCAACGCGTCCCACATAACGACGGACGTGAAGGGTAGTTTCGGGTATTTGGACCCGGAGTACTACATGAGTCTTTGGTTGACTCAGAAATCCGACGTGTATTCGTTCGGCGTCGTTTTGCTGGAGGTATTGTGTGGGAGGTCCCCCATCGAGACTAAGGTGGACAAGCAGAAGCAGTTCTTGGTGACATGGTTCAGGAAGTGTTATCATGATGGGAATGTTGGTCAGACGGTGGATCCGGCTCTGAAGGGTACCATAGAACCAAAGTGTTTGAAGAAGTTTCTGGAGATTGCGTTGAGTTGTTTGAATGATCAGGGGAAGCAACGGCCCATGATGAGCGATGTTGTGGAAGGGTTGGAGTATGCATTAAATTTACAACAAGGTTATGCCAAAGGTAAAGGGGAAATAGGGTTGACCAAAACTGAGGATCATCATGGTGAGTTTGACGAGAAATTTGGGAAAGTGTTATCGATGAACGCGTCTAGCAGCACCAGCAAGGCTACGACAACATGCAGTGAAGACGAACAAGCATTGGAGCATGGGATGCTCCTTGAGCTTGGAAATCAAAGACCACGGTAATTACTTCTGTTCTCATAATGTCACAATAATTGAAATGTCTAGTGCTGCCATAGAAGCTTGTGTCTAGGTCACGGATAAATAAACAAGACTACTAGGTTAAATGTATGTTTTTTTTATTTATTACTACTACTATGTTGTAACCTGTAAGTGTGAAATTTTTACTAACTTCACTGATGATTAATAAGATTATTGTATGTGTTTGAGAGAAAGATTCTAAGACTGTTGTTTAATTTATAGTAAAATATCCTTAAAGTTGATAGTGGGAGACCCTATTTTTGTGTATTAAAAAATAAAAATGCCACGACTATATATATATAGATATTTAAAAAAAAAGTTTGTGCTAGAAAGAAGTGTAACAAATGTCACCTAAAAGAAGTATAAAAGAAATTAAGTGCCTCGTCTTTCCTTGGTTATGGCTTTAGGAGTGAAAAAAGGAGATTCCAAGACTGTTGCGTGCGTTTAATTCAATGGTAAAGTATCCTAAAAGTTGAAAATGGGGCCATTGTACGTTGATTTTTAGATAAAGATTAGAGCTTCTCGTATCCTAACTAAAGATCTTTTGCTGTCTTTTAGCGTGGAGTTTAACATCTTTTTATCTTCAATTTCATAAAGGGGTATGACTATAAATAAAAAAGAGAGCTACCTACCTGGTGTGGGGTTATGTGAGCGGGGGAAATATCAAAGTAATTATATACAGAATATTTTATACATATCGAGAAATTAAGGAATTAAATGATGGAAATACTATACATGCATTTGTGTATGAGAATGATGAAATTATTAAGTGGTAGACGTTCAGGTGTCTCTTAGTTTTAATACATCTTAACATGACATGTATTTGAGTATTTCAATTTACAAAAATAAACTAATAATACTTTATTACATATCATGGAAATATTTAATAAGATTCATGTAATCTAGGACGACCACCTATTTTTAGGACAATGATCGACTTTTGTATTGTGCATAATAATATGGCATGAGCTTACATAACAGATAATATTTAGATGAAAAACGATAGCAATACATGCAATTTCTAACGCAGTTTATTTTTATTTCTAATTAATTATTTCCAATAATAAAAAATTATAAGATTTAATTCTCATTTAATCAATTCTCCTTAAAGTGGTTTATAGAGGGAAAAAAAGGTTTAGAGTGATGTATTTCAAAATGAGAGGAACAAAGAATGAATAAAATTGTTTAAAAGGACTAAAATCAAACTTCAAAAAATTTAGAAGAACAAAAAATATTTTATACCCTAAAATAAAATGAGTGATGTTAAAAACAAATTAATTAATATTATTCAATATTTTCATATATTTTTCGGTTGTTCCTTTAAAGTCTAATATTTATTATCATAAAATGTAGTTAAACATATAATAATATAATAAAATTATCTTTGAATTTGATGGATACTCTTTGGTCATAGATAGAAATGACAAAGTCAATTGATCTCACATGATCAATCCATTTAACTTGTAAAAAATATAGGTCGAGTAAGATGACTCAACTTATCAACTCACTCCTTTTAACTCATCACATCCTTATCCCATAACATTTAATGCATATGTAACCACTTATCTTAATTCCTTAACCAAAACTATATTGTTAGTATGTTGTTAGTAATGTTATCCATGATCAGATTAAGGCTAAACTTTTTATGTAATCATATTCCTATAGGAATATTTTTAATTTCCCCTCTTGGTGTTTTTACACAAATAATTCTTACTTATTCATGTCTTGTATAGTCTAAATATAGATTATGTGAATAATTTTCTTTTATAAAGTCCACCATAATACTTCTCTTCTCTTGACACTCAATCATAAAAAAATTAAATTAAATAAAAATCATATGTAAGTTTATTTTTTTATTTCAATACTTTTTAATCAATTTCCGCAAAAAAGATAAATTACTTCCTGACCCAAAATCAAATTGTTAGTCATGATTACATTACTATGTTCAAGTAAATTTTATTAAAGTCAATAAAAATAATATGTAAGTTGTTGGAATCTTAGCCTAAAAAATATTTTGCTCTTGTTGAACAACTTGAACATCCCAAACTAAGAAATCCACTTGTACATAGTAATCTAATCATGACTTATAATTTATCCAATCGGTTTTTTCTAAAATAAAGATCAATCCCATAAATAATTTATATTGGTGCAAAGTCAGGTGTGCAGGTACAGTGTTCAAGAAAAAAAAGTACAGAACCAAGTAACAATGTTCTAAATTGTGCGTGTAATGGTATGACTTATGACATGTTTGAATGAGTTTACTTTAAGAGAAATAATCGTTTCTCATTTTTTAAAACTAATAAAAAGTGATTATTTTTAATTAAAAAAATCTATAATTTGATACAGTAATATCAGACTTTCTCCCAAATGTTTGATATTTTCATATTTGATGAAGCACGTAGCAGAAACAAGAAACCGCTCTAGTTGTTCTTTAATCGTAACAATTTCTAAGAAACTTTAGGGAAAAGCCCAGGCCTAACCCAATTCTTAAATACTCTCCAGCATCCATGGACTCCATTTCAACATTTCTTAAACGCTTAGTCAATTACTAATGATATTTTTTTTTTACTAATGCAAGTTAGAATTTTACGATTTTAAATAAAGTCCTTATATTTCAACATCCTTAAATATTAAATACTTTATCAATAACCTTTTTTTATATCTCTCTTTTTATCATCACATTTCATTTTCTATCATCATATCAATATTTTTTTTATTCTCTCTCTATCTTTCAAGGTGCAATTGATTATTAATTTTTAAAAACCTTTTTCCTTTTAAATAAATTCTGAAAGGATGGAACCCCCACCAAAAAAATAAATACAACAAAAGGAATAAGGATTGTTTATAAAATTTTAATAGGGTCATTAATTTATATTTTTTATACATCATTAATCTATATATAAACTCGTTAGGCTAGTAAAAATATAGTTATAATCTTTCTTAATTATTGATATTAAATCTATGGGATTTAATTAACCTATTTGCAAATATAAAATATCAATTTTAACAACACTGTGGATAATTAAATTATTAAATTAAAAAAATAAAACTAAAATTAAAGTATATATTATAAAATATATTTCAAATATATATATATATATATATATATATATATATATATATATATATATTTTAAAATCAAATGATATCAATATAAATATAATATTATTTATCAAATGAAGAAGTCTTTTTTTTGGAATAAATAAATGAAAAAGGGGTATATTGGATTAGGATTCTAGACAATTTTAAAAGACATTTTTTTATAAAAAAAATTGTTTTGGTATTCAATTAGAATTTTTAAATAATATAAATAAGTCTTGTGATATTCAATTAATTTTTTTAACTTATAAAGAGTCTTTTTATATTAAAATATATATAAATTTTAATGATTTTTTTAAAAAGGATTTCAATGGATTTCATCAAATACCCTCTGCTCTCTTTAATATTTTTCAAGATTCGCATGCCATATGTTTTTTCTATTCTTTTAGAAAAAAAAATGTTAAATATACTCCTCCTATTTGCACTTTTTTCCTTATTTTTTAAATTAAATTAATGTTTATCTTATGTGCTAAGATTAATCATGTTTTCCTTATATTATGGGTGTCAAAGTGAACCCAAACTCGATGAGCCAACTCGGGTCACCACGGGTCCGATCAAATTGGACAAAAAAATACAAGTTTTGCAGTATTGAGAGAAAATGAACCTAACTCACTTGATCCATTAGATAGGTGGGTTCGAGTCAGGTTAGTCCGTTAAACCCATCTAAGTAATAACTAATAAATTAATATTAGATTGTGTATGTTGTCTTGATAAATTGGTATTATAATGTTGTTGAACTATTATTAAGACTAATGTTTGGATTTAAGGCTCTAGGGTTTTAAGACTTTTAAATGGTATTTTATGTATTTCAGAATTGAGACATTTGATTTGAATGGTTATTTTCATGATTATTTTAGATACTTAAATGATTATTTAAGATATTTATTTATTAGTTGTATTTGTATTGGAATGTCTTTGGTTGAAAAAAATAGAGAAAAAATGTTTTTTTAATTTTTTTTAAAATTTTACTTATGGATTTTTTATTATAAAAAATTTAATGAGCCAACCCATTTAACCCACTAACCCGTGGTGGGCCGGGCTAGGTTGGTATTTTCGTGCCTCATTTAAAAGCGAGTCAGGCTGATTGGGTCCAGTTAAGTCTTTACGAGTGTGGGTCAGACTGACCCATTTTGACACCTTTACTTTATTCTCACTATGTCAATTATCTAATTGATGTAATATTTTTCGTGATTGTCACCCTTAATTTTATCATTTGTATAACTCAATAATCCTCCTATCAATTGTTCACCCTCGCTACTCTTTTCTAATATATATTTATTATTCCATTACATTTAAACATGTCATTAGATTTATCATGAAAATAATTATAGTAATTAAAAACAATCATAAAATCATAGTATAATTTTAAATATATCGTTCAAATTCAAAAGTGAGAATGAGAAGATGTTTTGTAAAAAAGATTAATATAGAGGGACATAAAGGTAGAATCAATATAGTTATTAAAAGATTAAAAAAAATTATATTGGTTGTACTTTTTTATTATTTTTTCTCTAACTCTTGTAATTTTGAATGTATTTTTAAAAATTCATTAAAATCCAAATTATCATGAAAGTCTTGTAAAAAGATATGTAAGTCATAATATTTCTACATAATCTTTGAAATCTAAAAAAAAATTATGTTAAAATAGTATTTTAAAATCTTAATCCAATACACTTCCTAAATCTTATTGTAAATACATAATTTTTAAGGAAGTAAATTTTAAAATAATATAAGACATCAACCAAAATTTTTTAGCACAAGTAATTGGACACTCGAGTCTTTTAATTAAAAATTTGGAGTTTGATATCAACTTGGACATAAAGTTATAACTAGAGATATTACATTACTTTAAAATGGACTAATCCAATGAGAGGGATTAGCTTGGTTCTAAATAGGAAATATCTCCTTTTAAAAATAAAAAAGTGAAATTCTTCTCAAAAAGACCACCAAATTTGATTTCGTAACCTCAATCCGTGAAAATTAACTTGAAGCGAAATACACAGTAACATTTGAAATGCTTCGTGAAGATGGCTCTGTATATCCTCTTGACGACCATCTCAAGGACTTGTGAGGATACGATTCAAGATCCCTTTTAGATGGAGTTGGAATGTTGGATTACACAACTCAAATTCATAACTCTTTCTTTTTTGCCCTCAGCGAGTGCACGCATCAATTAAATACCATTGACCAGAAAAGCACCACTTAGCTCATTTCTTCTCCCTAGTTGTATTTATAAAATAATATCTTCTACGCATATCAATACAAAAATTATCTCTAACTATGCTCTTTCATGCACACAGAGGATAAGAGGTGATGTTCCCACTTCCTATCAAAGAGAACAATATTGAGGGCCTTAACTAGCTCAATAATTGCCGTATAATTTATTTTGCCATGTTGGATGCCTAGTTGTTCTATAATTTAATTGATTCTCAGGTAGCAATCTACAAAAAAGTTTTATTTATTAATTTGGATTATAGTTTTTTTTTTCAATAGGATTCGACATATTTCCATGTTCTGTCACATAACATAAATACTGGATAATAATTCAACAACAACCAACTTCACTGTATACTAACCAGCAACAAAAACATATAATATGTCATCTCCTAGAAGTTTCTCACTTTCCTTCCTCTGAATTTGTAGCTTTTTTTTTTCGGATGTAAAATTAAACGTTTATGTACATATATATCACAGTTTTTTTTTATAGAAAAAAACCAAGTGGAACCACAATAGTGATGACAATGTGACGGTTGTTGGAGTTGATTGTAATAACGGTCACATCAATCACATTTTTAAGCAAATTTTTCTCTAATACAAAAGATTGTGATAAAATTGCAACATTAATCACAATCACAGTTTAAAGCCTAGCTTGAATCACACAAATAATTCACAACCGGAAGCTTGACCGTTTTCTATTTACAAAATCATCAGTGGTGGAAACTTCAAAGGGAGTTTTAATTTGCTCGTATCTTTCTGATAGGAACAAGCTTTGCAATTGCAAGTTTTTCATCAGCTCCGGTAAAACCCTGACTTCTGCTATAAACATTGCCTTAACAGGCCTATGATCTGATAGTTTTGATTCAATTCTAGTGTACTGAAGTTGCTTTAGACCCTCACCGTACCATACTATTCGATCACACCTAAATTAAGAACCAACACGAATTTAGTAATAATTATGTAATAGTAAAATGTAAATGTGTTGAACGTGACCATAATTAATTATGGAATTTATATTGTCTCTTACCATGCTGGTGCTCTTCTCTTTTCTGCCTTTTTGCCATGATAGCAACATCCATAGTAAATGTCTGAATTTGGACAATATTTGTAGGTAGGCGCAAATTTAATTGCTCCTTCGTGCCATCCTCTTAACATGTTTCCACTCATTAGCTCCATTATTAGCTTCGTTTTCATTGAATATAATTAAGTTAGATTCTTAGAGATAAATATGATGAAAACAAATTCAAAGATTTTTTTTTAAAGGATTCAATTCAACAAGACTTTTGAATCTCCAATTATATATACCTGATCATTTTCTAATAAGGAATCCCAGTCTCTTTTTTCAACAAGCAAGCGTGTGGTTTCTTCTGGTTGAGAAATTCTGTAATTTAGATCTCCAAGCAATATTACATGACTGTACACAATACCAGGAGTGATTAGGTGCCTAAAATAATACAATATGTATATCATTCGAAGTACAACCAATTATATGCAAGTTGGGAGATAGTATATTTCATTAATTTGATGGTTCAATGGTCAATTTGAGGTTAATTGTTATTGTCATTTGAATATACTACTTTGTTTTTTAAATCTTTCAACTCAAGAGAATAATATAGATTAAAGAATGTAATAATATCTTTTTTTTATGGAGTATTAAAATTAGTTTTAACTTATCCAATCTCTGTTGTATTTTTTTTGTCTCATTTATGTTAAGTGTGTATGTAAAGTATTTAAAAATTAAATATAGATAAAGATGTAATTTGAAAATCCAGTAATTAATATTAAGTTAATTAAATTTTTAAATGAATAGATAAATAGAAATAAAAAAATTATTTTCTAAATGAACAGATGAAAAGAAAAGGAGGGAGTATTTCTTTAACTGAAAACGGTTCAGTGCAAATATATCTCTTTATCGTGTATGTTCTGTAATTGGCTATTTTGACAACTTTTTGTTTACTCACGAAACCACTATATATATAGCAGGACAATTTCTTCACAAATTCTCACAGTTAATTAACTTTCTAAGTGTAGTTCAGTTTAAAACGTTAAACAAGCGAAGAATAATATATTAATGTTTTAGGTGGCGTGATTTCTATTGGACAAATTCAAAGCCGGAGATGATCATTAATGATGCATCTTCATTTCATTAAGCAAATTATTTATTTCAAGAACCAACAAACCAAACGAAACATAATGTATTTAATATTTGCACCTTGTTTACATGATTTTTTTGGGACAGGACCATAACTATTAAACAAAAAGCAAGGGGGCAAAAATGATAAAGAATTATAAGTTTGGACGGTTCAAACTTCACTTACTCATGATCAAGAATGCTTCTAGGCAAATCAAGCAAAGGGCCTCTAGGAAAACTTGTCCGAGAAAAAATTTCAGCAACATTAGAGTTCCTGTGCTTCTCATCCCCTTCTCTGCCCCCTGAAGCTAGATGGCTGCACACAAAGCAGAAGCTTGTTTCATGTAACTGAAATCTCACTGATACAGAACCCTGCAAATTAATTGGAGTTGTGACCAAAATTAACCCAATTAGGATTTTTAGATAACCGATGCTTATGTGATTATATTTAGACTATTGAGTATTGACTATTAAGCACTAATTAGGACACTCAGAGAAGAGTTTATAAATAATTTGTTTGGACTTTTCCGTAAGGATTTTTCAGCTTATTTCAATAAGAAAATAATTTTAAAGTTTATTGTAGTAAGTTTCAGAATGAAGCTTATGAACATATCAAAAAAGAATGAAGCTTATGAATAAACTCTTGTGTGATAAACTTTTACTTAACATGGCTGATGTTGACAGTAATGATTTGTATGAGAGTATAGTACAAAACAAATACGTATATTCGATCAGGTGCAAAAGTAACATGATCAATTGAGTGGGGTTTGTTAGGTCACCTTGTTTCCTAAGCAGCCCATTATGCCACAACCTACACATGACACGCTTGGATGCCGAATGAATGGACAAAGATCTCTTCTAATCCACACAGATATGAATAATCCAACCATTTGCTTGCTAATGATACATTGGAAATCATGTGGGGCATCACAGCACTTAGCTGGATTTTCTTTCTTATTGGGAAAATTATTCGTTAGCTCCTGTTTTTTAGCATCGTTGTCCCTCTGATTTGTTATTTTCTTGTTCAAGGCTTCCCTGATTATGGAATTCCATTTCATAGAAATCTCATTCTTTTCGGACCCCAATACATTTGATGCTTTTAGAGGCACTATTTCTTGAAACCTGGATGGGGAAACAGTAAAAATAAACATATAAAAAGAATAATTATTGTCAGATTATAGCTTATTCAGTTTCTAATTTATTCACATTTCAAAACTTGTTTTCCTATGCTAGAAAACCTGAAGTAGTTCTGACAATACCCTAGAATATAGATGTCACAAGAGTTGTTGCATGTCTCCAACAAATCATCTATATTCAAATCTTCATCCGGTGCAATCCCACCTACGTTCCATGTACTAACAAATACCCTAACAAGAAGTGAAAAACACAATATCAGAAAAATTGAAAAAAAAAAATACAGTGAAGAACAAAACCATAGAAGCAGAACCAACCCAGAATAGAATTGAACTTGATCAATGATCAGGTACATACTTCAGCCGTCTATAACTTTTTCTATATATGATGTACATAAGATAGAAAAGTACCAGATAAGATAGAAAAGTACTAGAAGAAGATGATATTTATATTCTTACTTGTATTTGTGTGAGTCCTTGTGATCATTAAGAATGGTTTTTGAGTTCTGATCAATGTCTGCAATACCCAGCAAGGGTTCTTTATAACTAGGATAATCCGCTATAAAATTGCTGCTTCCAAGTCTCTTCTTGAATATCTTATTAGCCACTAATGTAGGCCACATGTCCTAAAGAAATTTGCATACACAAATCGAGGTCTATAAAAGTTGACAAATGAATGAAAAATGATTGAGAGAAGGCGAGAGTACTATAGGTGCTCACTGCTGCTTCTTTTCTTGGCACAGTAATGTGGTATTATTGGAAACATATATAGAAAAGCATTATATAGAAAGTCCAAAAGGAGTAAGAATAACAAGAAATGGAAAAAATCATTCTGGGAAAGAGAAAGGCTTGTGCAGTTTGAAGAGGTAGGAAGGGCTTTCATGTGACGTAAAAGATGATGCACCTTTGGCTGCATTGATCATCATAAATATATACAGGAACCAGTAGGAGAGATAGATAGAGAAAGCTAGTACAAAACATGGGTCTACCCTTCTTTCAGATTTGAATTCTTCTGTTTGTTGAGTAGATTTTAAAGGATATCTTAATGTTTATTTGCAAATTTAAATTGTTGAAGGGTGCAAGTGGGAATGTGGTCCATAACAAAATAGGCAAGTAGCTAGGAAATGTGATGAATAGCTAGTTATTATTGCCCCATCCACAGGTAGTCAAGTTTTTGGCTGACATAACAATAAAATATGGGACTTGTTTTTTCCATCTTTTTTTTTTCTTTGGGGGAGGGGGCTGGGGTGTGGAAGAAGTACTTCTATATAAACGGACTCTTGAGTGTGTTTGAAAACCCGTCCAAATCACATTAACGGAGAAATTTGACTTCTACTCTTTATCATGGAACTAAATATCTCTTTTTCATCATGTTATATATGATTCATTGAAGAGTTTTATGTATGGTATTGGCAACTTAATCATGTTATTGTTTTAATGTTTTGGACAATGTATTTTTCTGAAGCAAAAAGTGACAAATCACGTTATAATAAAGTTTTGTATTACGATTTGTTTAGTAAAATTATGTATAAACGTTCATGTGGCACGTATTGTTTTCATTAAAAAATACATGGCTTTTGAGGGATTTGCCCAACTAAACGAGATATTCTGCAGATTCCAGTGGTTATTAACACGCAATTAAGAATTATATTTGAGACTTTGAGTACATCTTCATGTTAATTGAAGGAGATGTCGATGGTTAAGACTATGTTTGTTTTTTCGTTTGGATTTTTAAACGGCTGTTGAAATTGCTTCTAACAAATATCGGGATGTTTAATAATTACAAATAAGGATTCAACTAAATTTGAATTGCACACGAAAAGACAATCAGAAACAACTATGAGTTACTATTTATTATCAAAGTTCATTGGATCCATTAAAGAGGTAAGATTTCATTTTGACGAACACGTTTACAATAAAATATCCAAACACAAAACAAGCTACATTCAACTTACTTTTATTTAAACTTTAAGTTAAAAAGTTAGATTACATTTGAACTTAACTTTTACAAACTGTAATCCAAACTCACATTAAATATTTTACTAGTGTATCTTTCTTTAGTTGTAAACGATGGACCCACTTTCAAGTTTCAACAATAGTAATGCTATTTATATAATAAATTTATAGAATGATATTTACGTATTTATTTATTTTTATCCATCTCTGTTGCATCACTTATTATATCTAATATATATTTCTTTTTTTCTTATGTAGAAATTATCAACACAGTTTTTGTTATTTTATCGAACAGTTTTGTAGAAATTATTTCTCTTATGTAAAAGTATTTGAAATTACATATAGAAAACGTCCGAAAATGTGATAATTATGGAAAAGTAACTAGTTGCAGTAGATTTTTAGCTTGGTACGTGTCGTGTCAACTATTTTATAGGGTATTTCCCGATTTCGTCACGAGCTTTTCATCCCTTGGGTTCTTGTCTCTAACTTCTTCTCTCCTACAATTAAATTCCTTGCATTCGTTAGGAGAGGTGTGCAAAAACCGTTAGAAGAAAAAACCAAATCAAATCGATTTTAAACTAATTTAAATGGTTCAGTTTTTTAAATTAAATTTGATAATCAACTTTTAAAATCAACTAGAAAAATCAAATATGATTTTAAAAACTAGTTGGGAGACCCAGTTGATTTTAAATTGGTTTAAAGAATCGAAATGATTTTAAATTGGTTTACAAACTTTTTTTCTTCTTTAAATTAAAAAACGATTCTGATTTTTGAAAAAAATAATTTAATTATTAAATGAACTGATTCGAATTAATTTAAAAATCAATTTAATTTTATTTAACTAAACTGATTCGATTCAAAAATTATTTTGATTCAAACTAGTTTATATACAGGCCCCTATTTGATAGCTAGGAATTACAAGTCAGTTGTATCTAAGTATTTTTCTCTAGAAAAACAATTAAGGGCAAAGATAATATCATAGACACTTACAATATAGAATAAGAAGAAAAAATAAAATAAATTTTTCATAACTTAAAATTGATTTTTTTGGTAATAGATACATGGGTTTAATTTGGTTTAGAAGAGTATGAACTCAGATTTTTTTTGGTTTAGAAGATATTATAGATTTGAGTTTTACCAATTTTGAAAAAAAAATAACGCAAAGCTTTTATGGATGAAATTTGAACTTATCACTTAATAATTAATTAATACGATATTAATTATTAAGTTTAAGACATATACTATCAACGTAAAAAAATGACATACACTATCGATAAATTTTTCTTATATTGTAAATTAAATAGAAATTTATATATATATATATATATATATATTAAATAATTCTTACAAAATTTAACAAACTTGTTATACATACTAATTTTTAATTAAAGATAATATCTCATAAAAATTTAGAAGATAATATAAAATTTACTTTATTAATATATTATTTATTCTTAATTATTACATCACAACTATATACTCATTTAAGTTTTATTATTATATTTATTGCACATTTGAGTTTATACGTTATTTTATCAGTCCAATCAATCGTGACATATAATTTCAACTGAGTTGATGATCACTCCAAGTTTGATAACGTTAGATTCAGAGACTAAATTAAGGAATTAATTTTAAAAATGAAATCGTTAAAATTAATACATAAGAAGAAATTGAATTAGTATTTTAGAAATTGAAATACCGCATCTATTAAAAAATATTTTCCACGCCAGCGTATAGAATGAATGCATAGATACTATTTCAAAGTCACATACTTTATTTTTAATAATATCTATTTGGCGACATCAACACGCACACCTAGCTCTAATCGATCCTTTTTTAGTATTTTAAAAGAATTATAATTTTTTGTTCATATTTTAAAAGAATTATAAGAATTGCCTTAAAAAAATTATAAGAATAACAAAATACAAATAGGGCCCAATCAGTTTTGTGCCGGCGTCTCTCTGGACCCTATTTGCCACCATATTTGTTGTTATTATTATAACTTGTCATTCATAATTTAAAGAAGGAAAAAAATGTAGTAAAACATTGTTTTTTTACAGTTCCTGTTACTGTATTTTTTAAAATCTCAATTTTATATATTAAATTGAGATTTTACAGTCCTATATGTTATAAGCTTACTTAATTCACGTTACAATTTTAGTATTCTTCTATTGTGCTATACATTTTTTTTTTGAAGATACTATATATACACTTTAACTATTTTACTAAATTTATAATATGAAATACACTTGCATCAAATTTTTAAGCCTCCTTTTTGTCACAGGTTATAAATAATCTCATAAATTAGTCATTTTTTTTATTTTGAGATTTATTAATTTTTAAATTAATCATGCATATTTCATATTTTTAAATATTTGTAAATTGTTTTTATTTATGATTTATTTTAATTACTCATTAAAATTTTAATTTTTATATTTAGTTAAATTTAAAAATAGCTCTTTAATATACCAATCTATTAATAATATTTTTTAATATGTTTTCCATAGTGAATTTGTATTTTTCTTGTAATTAAGGATAATGAACTCTACTGAAAGTTGTTAAAAAAATTAAGATTGACTTTTTCCCGTGATAATTTAATGTTCAATCCCAAAAGATGGGACAAATACAATTTTTTTTTCTAAATAAATCTTTGTCTCATGTGGGAATATAATATGACCTTCCACTATTTCGCCAATAATTTAAAAAGATACTATAAATTCTTAAATTTACGAAACAAATTATACGTTATATCAAATTCCGACGAACATTTTTAGTTTATTATATTTCACAAAAGAACACCCCCTCGCCTCTCTGTAGTCCATTTTCCTTGGGTTGCTTCACATTTCATTATTTCAATCAAAAATAATTTAGAGTAACAATACATACTCAACAATTATTTTTATATTTTCATTGCATTATTCATTTTAACTAACACTTTTCTCTTTCGTTATCTCTCGTAAATATAAACTTTATTCTATAAACCGATCTATGAATAGCATTATCCAATAATTTATTCTTATTGTCCCAAATGACATTGCACAAATATTAGTTAATTTTCTTTATATTTGAGTTCAGATGGAATATTACATTACACTAATCAACATCAACATAAAAAAATATCACATCTACTTAAGTTTATGTTATTTTTATTTTTATTTTAAAATTGATTCGAAATATTTTAAGACGGGACAAGATTAATAATAGAATATACACAATATAAAAACAGAAATTACAATTAAAAATATCATTAAAACAATTAATCTATAAATACAAAATACAAAAAATTATAATAATCTCTAAAACTAATTTTATCAATAAAATATTTTAAAATTTATATAAAAAGATCATCTAAATATATCTATTTTTAATATTTTACATGAGCAAAATAATTATACATTAATTGTATAAAAAATTTACACACTCATCTAATCATAACTTATCATATTTAATAAATTTGTAAACTTTTCAAATAATTATTTTAAATAATTTAAATGATAATTTATGATTAATTGCCTGTGTAAACTGTTAATACATAAATATTAAATTATTTTAGACAAATTTTTCAACTCTCAAACACTCCGGATGTGATCTGGCTATCTCGCGATGGCAATTTAGATTGGATATGGAAAGTCATTCCTGGAATATCGGGACCTAAAGAATGGACAAATTATATATACTTACTCGAATGCTTCTAAGTTAGATTTCTTAAATCCTACTTACAATATCTAGACAAATAAATATTTTTGACGTCTATCGTGGGACATGATAGATAGTGTTATATATATATATATATATATATATATATATATATATATATAATATGTGTGTGTGTGGTACTGTGGTGGTATAAAATCAGATAAACTATATATGATCAATTGATAAAATTTGTACTGATGTTAAAAAATGTGTAATTATGTATGGTATTAGTTTTTTGAGAAGAAGAATCATTTTTTTAAGGGGAAGAAGAATCGGTTAAACTTACAAAATAAATATGAACTGGGAAAGATATTAATTCTCCCTTGATATTAGTGGGTCGGTGCACAATAAACTTGCCATGTATGAAACCACATTGCATTATATTCCAACAATAAGACAAGAGGAAAAGGGAATCGTACGTACAATGATGTTTCTAGGGTTTCATTTTAATATCACGCACTCAAATAAATCATGTTGCAATTACATTATTAAACCGATGCAACATTATACATGCACTTCATAAATTATGTTGGGGTTGAACTGATGAAATCATGAAACATACCAAAAGAGATATGCGCATTTCAACCGTTTGATAGAAACGCCAGGTGTATCATTTTTTAGACTCCTGCGCTGTGGTCCAATGAATCCCTTTTCATCCGGTCCATTTATTTATTTATTACAATTACAATGTCTGCTACGCCTACTATTATACCGTACCAACAATAGTTTAATTAAAACTATATTATTCTTTATTTTTATCAGTGAGAAAGAAAACCCTCCAATGAATATCAAGATTCATGACCTTGCACGTTCGGCAATCAATGACTTAGGGTTTTAAAATTAGAAAATTAATTTTATTAATATGATAAAGTAAAACCTATTTGAACTCTAGATATAGATGATTTAATTTTTTTATCAGTTTCACACTTAAATTAATTTTACCTACTCATAACTAACTTTAAAAACTAAAAACTTTAGCATACCGTTACTTTTTTTTCCGGTAGAGACAATGAACTTTTTTTTTTGCAATCCAAGGTATTCTTCAGCCGAATAATAGACTTTAAGTAGTTTTTCTTCTGCCAACAATTTAAGATTTTGTGTTTCAGTAATATTCATAAGGAATGAATGTGAAGTGCTGAACCTAAATTAGGTGTGGGGACTCAGAAAGTGTCCAAAGGAGAAAGGCAATGGAGAGAAAAGGGCGAATAGATGACAATGGAGATGATGGTGACCCTTATGCTAGAGGAATATCTAGTGCTGTATATAGTGAATGACACACCTTTCGTGTTATGTGCTTTGCATGCATGGAAGCCACAGTCATCTCTTCAATTAAATTATCTCTATTATGGTTCATATGCATTATTATTCCATCACTCACCCTTCGAAAGAGTTCAGTCAATTAAAGTAGGCACATCCATCATTTGAAGTTATCATTTGCAAAATACTATATATTAGTGGTACCCCAGGTTCTAGGGTTGAACTCAACTCACTACCAAGATATTGGAACAAGTGTTGCGCTCTAGTTTATTGTTCTTTAAATTTCTCGAACTGATCGAATATATGGAAAAAACATGTTTACAAAAAATAAATAAATTTAGGTATATTTTTTTATAACGGAAAGTACCAAAAAGTGTGTTGTTTTCTTTTCATCAAACGCATAATGAAACTTAATAAAATATTAAAAGAGAAAAGGCAGAATTAAAGTTGTAAACAACAAGAACGTCGTCTGAAACAAAAATAGTACTATATATCAAAAGAAGAAGAAAATGTATAAAGTAGTCTTCTCAAAACACGTACGTAATTGGTTCAAGTATCGTTGTCCCAAACCAATGCTCATTATAAAGTATAATATGCTTTGATATTCTCCAATTGTTCAAAGAAAAAAATGCCATTGCCAGCCTAACAACCAAACATGAACCGAGACGAGAACTAGGCTACCAGTGTGCAAGTTACATTGGAAGCTTGTAATAATTAAATGTTATCTATCTGTGCTCATTTGTTTCTATTGACACACATCTACAAGTCTAATACAAATTTTAAGATGAGTCTTTTATAAAAACCAAAATTATTTATTAAACTTATTATAATTTATTTCAAAATCATCAAACGAGTATACTGTCTGTAGGACTAAATGATTAGTTTAATTTATTTTTATTTTTAAAAATCATACTTTATTTATGGTTTTGGTAGGGGGGAAATAGGATAAATGAAAATTGAGAAGAGAGAAATAGAGTGAGTACTGAAAATAAGAATAGTTGGTTTAATAGAAATTTATAATGAAAAAATAATTATAAGAAAGAGAGAAAAACATTTTTTTTGTTGTTAATCAATTTTCCTCAACAAACAATATATCCATTGTGATTGTGAAAATCGATTACTGATTTTGAGAATCAATTATATACGTGTTTAGGATTTTAAACCACCAGTAAACATCCTTCTAAGAAAACACCAATAAACATCTAAACCACCACTTATTAAATATCATCTTCTGGGAACACTGCTAAATAATTGTCATAAAATATTAAAAAGTGAGTCTTTCACTATTTATATTCATTCATTTTTTCACAGAAAAAATGAGATTCACTTTTTATTTTTCTACCTATTCTTTTTAGTTTTTCACAAATTTTTTTCCAGAAACAATCTTATACAAAAATAAGATCAAACATTAAATATATTAATATCTCTCTTATTAATTAAATATCATCTTCTGACACCACTGCAAAACAGCCATCACAAAATGTTAAAAGTGATGCTTCCGGTATTTCGCTGTTTATTTCTATTATTTCTTTTTTACATAAAAATAAAAAATGTGAGACTCACTTTTTATTTTTCTACTTACTTTTTTTTGTTATTTCTCATATTAGGAAATATCCAAGTTAGAGATAGTGTTAAGATAGAATATATAAGTGGATGACAACATTCAGTATAAAAACTAATTTTGAGAGTTAAATTAGGTATAAATTATATGAGATGGTATACTCGAAAAAAATTCAAGTCATATCGAATATGAAGATTGAATATATAAGTGGGAGACAATCGTCACCTCTTGAATTAAGTTCAAATCTATATTCTAACACTGAATATGAACATATTTTTCAATAGAAATTTAAACATTATTTTACCATGAATAATCTTTCCTACTAAATTCAACTGTATTTGATTATTTTTCTCCCTACTGAATTCTTATCTACTAATCACACTCCATTTCTACCTCTTTTCTATTTTCTCTCGCTGTTTCCTTTTAAATCCATCCCCAAACCATTACCTTATCTCTTTTATTAATTAGTTTAACCAATCATATTAAAATGAAATAGACTGTGAATTAACCAAGAGCCACAAATTAAGTAGGTGCAGCCGTGCAGGCTAAGGGTGGCAATTTTTAAACCTTTAACTAACGAAAGAGAGGTGCTTCAAATAAATTAGTAAATCAGGTTACTATCTTATATATATCATTAGCATCACAGACTAATAATTTAGAATAACTTATGAAGTAAGGTGTTACGTAATCTAGGCCTATTTGATAAATTATTATAAAAACTCATCAGTATAAATTCAACAATAAATGGAATTTTCTTTTTGGTATGTATTAAGGGTGTCTTTTGATTTGATTGAGAGTAAAAAACTATTTCCTTTCAAGGTGGAAAGATCGAAGTAGATATAACTTTTTCCAGTAAATTTTTTTTTAATACGCACAGTTTGAAATCAAATATCTGTTAATATATTTATGGGACTAATTATTTACCAACTTTATCAGATTTTATTATTAGTACAATAAAAGGAAATTTCGGCAACGGAAACGTGCAAATATTAACCAATAACCTTCACTGATAATGGCTAATAGTACTGTTTATAGCTAAAAAAACATGCTGGTCTCTTCGATAGAAGTGTTAGCATACTCTTTTCAACACTTTTTTTTATATTTTTTTGTGATTGATTAGAATTTATTAAAAATTACAAATTTTTAATAAATTTAGGAGAGAGAAAATATTGATTAAGAAGAAAAACTACAAAAATTGATAATTTTTAATAAATTCTAACAAATCACATACATAATATTTAAAGAAGAGTATCATAGAGAATGCCGTTATTACTCTTTTTTATATATAAATAAACATAGTAAGCTTCTAGAAAATTAATCATGCATGGAATTTATGGATGTAATTAAGGATACAATAATCCATCTCTTTTGTGGTCATTATTCTCTTTCTAGCTTGTTTTCTTCTAGAGAAACATGATAAGAGGCTAGAAACCTTCCCCCTAAGAAGTCAAAACACATTCTAACTCTTGTTTCTCGTTCAGATTATTATACAAAACACTAATTATTGCTGCCAATGTAATCCCTCGTAAAGGTCAAATCCTTATTTTGAAACCTTATAAGTAAGCTTTGTGTTCTTATCTAATTAGCTAAACCAAGAAAAAGACTCCAACAAGTGGGTTGAGTGATCTTAGACTTACACTTGCGAGCCTAACTACCAAAGAACTTTGAAAAGATACATGCGTTTCATTGTATTCATTAATCATTTCACGCTTTTAATTATCGTTGAACGGTTATTATTGTTAATTTGTAGGACAGATGTGGCGATTTAAACTTACGAGAAAGTTGCATAAAATCCTATTTGCTCAAATGTCATTTTCTTGTGTGTGTCGAAGAAATTGCTAAAAGGTAAGATAAAACAACTACTGTGGTCAAGGTTTGACTTTTATAATTAGTGGGGGATAAAAGGTAAGATAAAGCGGTATAAGTTGACATCATGAGGAAAAAAAATAACAGGAGAATATGGTTGCTTATATACCATATATAAAAACCAAAACAATGATTGAATTATGAAGCAATTAATTAGTATAATTAGTAGTCTTATCAATAGTAGAAAGATCAGGTAATTAAGGTAAATAAAAAATCGCTTAAAAAAGGTGAATGAAAAATAGTTAATTAATATTAGACAGATCATGTCCTGATGTGAATAAATGCAAGAATAAAATTGTTAGATTTTTTATGGGTCAATCTTATCAGCGGTTGAAATATTACAAAGTAATAAGTGAAATAATGAACTATAAATATTACTTTTTTAAAAAGATTTTTATAAAAAAAGTACAAAAATTACTTTTAACACTAATACGTACGACGTGTGGATGCACAAGTACATGTTTGAATTTTAATGCTTGAATACTGATCAAAATTTTATAATGCTTTAATTGTCTTTTTTTTTTTGTTCATGTAGTTTCAGCAGCTTTTTGTTTTAATCCTTTTTGGTGCTTATAATTTAAAATATCTTATTTTGATCTTTATATTGCAATTTTCTTACCCATTTAGTCCTCATGGTAAAGTGTTGATTAATGTGTTTAAAATGAACTTGACATAACTCATTTAATTCATGTTCATCTCAAACGACATTAAACAACTTTAAACCTACATATGAAATAATAGATGAAATTATTGCATATATATAGACCAACTTAATTCTATTGATATACATGAAATAATATATATACTTAGGGATTAAAATCACAGAATTATGATATACATGAGGAATGCAATTGATATGTCACAATTGAAATTAGACTAAAATTACACATATGTGATATATGAAAGATATAATTGACAAATTAAAATTTAGGAGACTAAAATTATATAATTAAACCATAAGTGGAAATAAATCTTTAATTTTTTTAATCCTAAAAATGTTTTTTTAAAACCAATAAAAGTTAATTTTTGAAATGTACTTACGATTTTTTTGTTAAGTATAGATGTACTTATAGTTTTCTATTAATGAACTATTTATTATTAATTTTTATCAACTACAATTTTGATTAATTAATGTTAATTTTAAATTTTACATAACTTAATCTTCTTATAATTTTATATTAATTTTTAATTTAACATATTATATCATATTAAAAATTTTATTTAATCATTACCAATTGAATAAATATTAAATTATTAAACCATCAATTAATACTTATACCAATTTAGTCACCAGTCTAATTTTATAAACGTTCTAAAGAACATTAACTTTTCATTATACTTTGATACTCTGACATTATAATGATATCATGTATATAAAATCTCATTGAATTGAACATTATCTGTTTAAACATTAATTATCTTAGCCATAAATATTAGCAAACTGACACATTAAACATTGGTACATTTATTACAAAAAGTAGATACAGTCCATTTCTTTCCGGCCTCTCCCTTTTTTCATTACTAAAGTTTTGGATAAATAAATAAATTAGATGGACATGACACATATTAAATAGAGAGTATTATTTATTTTTTCAAAATCATAAAAACGAAAGAAATGCGGAAATTTTTTTCCGTAGATACTATTATACAACAGATTTTAGTCAATTGCATAGTGTAAAATATGAAGCCAAACCAGATGGGCAGATGATAGGGCTCAATTGTTTTTTCCTATCTTGCATGCACTTTTGTTTCTTGTCCCCGAGATTTTCTTTCTTTTTTTTCTTGTTTCATAATTAAATGCCTTGGATTCGATCTTGAACTTGTTCACCAACTTGCGTGAAGCTGTTTGGATGTGTTCCATTTGTGTAGAACATGGCCATAGACATCATAGAATACTATGTCAATTTCAGTTTCAGTGACCTTCACAGACATGAATCCTTGGCCATCGTAGTAGAACTTCATCTCTTCTGGCTTCCACCAGTTCACAACACCCCTCCACGCCTTTGACCCTCCCCCGCTAGTCAAAAATTGAATTGCACTGAAATTCATGTACATATAATTTAATGGTTAGATATTACTGTAATTTTCACTACATATATATGTAACTAATTAGCATATACTCTTGAAAATAAACAAACCTGTCAAAACTGCTTATGTGTTGTAGGCAGTGATCGTGTCCATTTATGTAAAGATCAATGTTGTTTGCCTGAAAATCAATAGAAACTTAAGTAACAGTTTGTGGAAGCTAGCATATATAACCTTAAAATATTCCCTGATGCACAGGAAAGAAAAATGGAAAAGTTACCTCCAGAATTGGGAGAAGCTGCTTTACAAGCTCATCCGTATTACTGTGCACGCCGGCACTTCTAATTGTATGGTGACCCACCACAATCTTCCATTTTGCATTTGATTGTTGTAAAGCTAAATCCACATCCTGTTTAAGTTAAGTGTACAATAATTAACCAATTTAATTAACATGGAATATATATGTAAAAGTTAAAGGTTATATATACAACGTACAAATGATTCATATATATGATTTTTTCTTTGTATGAATTTACATTTTATTTTATATACAAAGATCTATTGTCTTTTTTTTTCTCTTTTCAAATTTCATTTGCATTACCTTTTACGGTATATATATATATATATAGTGGTGGTGAACGTAAGAATTTTATTAAGAGGGACGAACATAAAAAAAACTATTTTATTGTAAATAATAGTTTTTTTTTATTTTTAACAAACACCAATTAGACCCAAAATGATAGAAGATATGTGTGTAAAAAAGGAGGTGAAATGGTAGTTTATGTTTTTTCTTATTTCGTTTAAGATTTAACAAAAACAGGTTCAGTCCAATATGGTAGAGGTTGCATGTGTAAAAATAAGGAACACAAATAGAGTTTATTTTATTTTAGAAGAGTAACAACAACAATGAAGGGGAGAAAAAAGAGAAAAAATAAATAAATGAGAAGATACCTGAAACTCTGATCTTTCACTTATTGTATTAACAAATGAAACAATTTTTTACTTATTTTGTTCTCTTAGGATTTATGTCTCCTTTTTCTCCTCTGTGTGCATTTTTGTGTTCTGACATCTTCCTTTTATAATGTTCTTTCTCTCTCTTTTTTTTTTGTTTTATCATCTTTTTTTCCTTTTTTTCTTTTTATGTTATCTATTTTTTTCTTTTTATTTTTATTATATTTTCTTTCCTCTTTTTTTATATATTTTTTCCTCTTTTATATTTTCTTTCCTTTTTATTGTTTTAATTTCTTTTTCTTTTCTTTTTTTACTAAGTTTTCTTTATATTTTTTTTCTTTTCCCTTTTACATTTTTTAATGTTTTTTCTTTCATTTTTTTCTCTTTTATTTTCGTTTTTTTTATTTTTTAAAATATATATATATATATATATATATATAATTTTTTTTTTCTCTTCAAATTTTCAAATTTTAGAGGAAACGGTCATCCACCCTAAAACCCCCTAATTCTGCCTCAATATATATAGGCTATGAGTCAACTCATTAGTAGGAAGGACTAAGGCAGATGAAACTATAAAAGGATATCCACTTCATGAATTAGGATAGTTTTACTCACACACTTCGAAAATAAAAACACACATTTAAAAATGATTTTGACAGAAATTCACTCCCAACTTTCTCATCGCACCACCGTGCCAAGATCACACCCTTGCACTGGAGTTTGGATTCCGATTACTCTTAAGCTCTTACATCACATCATCATCACTATTCGAGAAATGATAGCTAACCTTGAGTAGGTTGGAAATGTATTGTTTCCGGGGCAATATGCCACTCCAATCATAAACATGGTCCTTAGGTTCTGTGAAGTATTTGTCCACAAACGGAGTAGTATCTACAAAGAAAAACTCTGCAACTTCTGAAACAAAGAATGTAAAAAGGCACATGAATTCCTGTTACTTGAATTTAATATTTTAAGCCTTATATAAATTGAAATTAAGAAGAAGAAAAAACAAAAGAGGTTGCTTTTCACCTGCATTTACAATAAAAGATCTCAGGCAAAGCCATCTCTTGTCAAGATTTGTGAGGACAGGACTCAGCTGTGCCTCAACATTACCCCTATAGTCGTGGTTTCCCAAAACTGCAAAAATCAAAATATTAAAAAAAAAAACATTAACCTCATTTCTATCCATATTACTTAAAAATATAAGGCTATGTTTGTAGTTTGAATTTTTTTTTTTTGCAAATTTCAATACACAATTACAATTCTAATGCATAAATGAAATAAGTTCTTCCAACTAAAATTTAAACATGCACTATTAAGCATTCCTTTCATGCTTTCGTGGATTGAAATTTAGAATTATGAAATAGAACTCTTACCACTGTACCATTGCTTTTGCAAGCTAGAAGCAGTGTAGATTTTGGTGAATGAGTCATCAAAGTCTGGATCATCTATGCCTGTCAAGCCACTGTCATAAAAATTGTCGCCGGTGGAAATCACAAAATCGATGTCCAATTGCTGTCCAATAACTCCCATCTAAAAAAAAAATAATTTTTTGTAGAATAAATTATTGAACTGAGGCAAAAAGACACATGAGGAATTCACCATAGTTTGCTTGCAGACATAGAATTGGATTGGATTGTTGCTCAAAACAATTCTTAAAATTGGTTGGTGAAAATATTGGTGAAATTGGTAAAATAAAAACCTACCAAAATTGAATAAAAAGCGGTTACAAAAATAATTATTTATATATAAATTTAGATAAATGCTAGCTATTTATTACGAATGGTTTTTCATCGAAATCACACGACTGTATTTTCAGTTAAAATTTCTTCTTAATTTTTTCTAATTTATTAGTCAACGTTTGTTTTAAAAAAAATGTCAGCATTATATTACACATCAGTTTTCGTGGGCAATTGCTTCATATCACAATGACACCATTCGTAACAAATAACATTCACCAAATTTTCTCTTTCTATTATACCCTATCATATTACTTCTCACAGCGTCATGCCAAAAATCATTTTCGTAAAATAATCAATGAGATATATAATACCGACCCAGATGTTTCGGTCCAAATAAGAACTAAACTACTGGCGCGTGCATGGGTTGTATGCATGATTGGCCTAATATATTATAATTATTCTTTTTGGTGCCTCGTTGTTGTATTAATTAATTGATGGATAGTGACCACTTTGTACAGCAAGGAAAAGCACGATATTCATTGGCTAGCTATTCCCTCCTCTGCTACAACTGTCTTGGGAATCTGTACACAGTGACCATTTTGTTCATATCAAGGATAAATTCACTGTAAATTATTAAGATTGCATTTGGATACACAGGCATGGAAAATGATTGGTACTTATACACTCCAATGGTGTTATTGTGTAAACACACCATGCCAAAAATAGGAAAAGAAAGTTGAGAAGACAGAAATGTAGTGATATTAATAAGAATACAAATTAAATACTTTGCGGAGGAAATGAATACTATCATTGTTGCTGATCAGCAATATTAAGCGCACAACACTCACACTAGTATATGCTTTGGTTGGCGTGTAATTACCTGAGGAGTTATTAGGTTCTTCAAATCTTCCCAATAATAAAAAAAATAAACAACTAATCGTTAATATTTGTTGATAAAATAAAATGTAATTTACCTGGAATGCAACTTTGGATTGGTTGTAAGCTCCTTTTCTTCCCCAATCTCCAATGACTAAGAAGTTAAGTGAGCCATCTTGTTTAGGTGCTTGTTCAAACCGCTCAAGCACTGCCGAGGAAACAACCAAACACAGGGCTATGGTACCAATGAAAACAAGCTGCAGCCCCATGTTGAGGTCAGAGAATTTGATGGAGAAAAAGGAAAGCTTTGGGTGTGGATTTTGATTGATGAGTATAGCAAGTGGCAACAACTTTATATACACTTATTATGCTTCCAGAGGAAAAATGACGAGCTAGCTAGTAGATAGGAGGGTATTTTCAAACAACACTAACTGAGTGGTGTGTTATAAACGCAAATCATGTGACATGTGTACAAGTGGAGAAGAGAAAAACACCATACGCATGGGCCACCATACGCATGGGCCATGAGGTCCATTTGTAAATGAGAAATCTAATCAGATCATTGCTATATATGTTTTTAATTTAATTTTAAAAGAGTTCTGTTCTTATCTTATGTGAAGCAAATTGATAACAAAATGATTCACCAAACCAACCATGGTAGCATAAATTATTGTAGAAATGAACACCATTATTATTATTATTATAATATATAATCAAGTTTTGAGATACATAATCGTAGTTCATTAAACAGCAAAATATTTTTAAAGAAAATAAATTATTTGATTGTTTTTAATTTTTGTTACTAAGAGTATTTCTAGTGAAAGAATTCATTTTGAATTTTTGGATTATTTGTTTTTTGGATCTCATGCAATATAAGATGAAACAGCTTTTGTTATTTTTTGCTTTAGTGTAAAACTCAATTTGGGTTTTAGGATTTAATTTGTATAGAAAAGAAAAAATAATTAGATAGATATTAAAATACATTATGTTCTGAAAAAGAGAAGAATTTTGAGAGTTTTTTTTTCCTAAAACTCAACTTCCAATAGAAAAAAAACTTTTAATAAAAATAGTGATAGAACTAATAAATAGAAATTTTTGAACTTAAAAACACGTCTTAAAGATACTCTAATAAAATACCTCTACACCGGTTAACAGGTACTGAATTTCTTTGAATGTTCCCTTCACGTAAAGATGAGTAGCAACTATCGATATTGATGGATAAAGTATACTTTTTAGATGATATGACGAATCAATTAATTATTTTCTTTAACCAAAAGAAGTAGTGTTTTTCTTTCTTGACAACAACGATTTCTTTTTGGCCTATGCTATTTGAAGTTCCGAACTCGAAGGTGGCATGTTGCTATATCTGAATGGAATGGGAATATATATGGGATTGCGATAAGAGATTGAATGCCTAAACAGGATTCACAAACCACTGCCACCAACTCTGGATCTGTTTCTTTTACGAAGCATCTCTTCTTATCTAAACAACGATTTCATGATTACAACTTCCACTTTATGCTGCCCATCATCTTAATTATATGCGTTATGGGCAGAACAGAGCCTGTTGCTACCATGACTGCAGACAAGTCCTATTGCTTCCTTTAAAATTTATCCAACTTTGCTTGCCATTTCTCGGTTTTGAATCTCTTTTTAGTTTATGTTTTTACTAAGCATTTAGTCCTTTAATTTGAATTTTTTGAAATTGTTGTAGTCCTACTCCTACTGAATTAAATACTAGTTTGGGTCGAGGAATTAATCATCCGACACTTTGATATTTAACCTGCACACTGTCTATTTGTCCAAACCAAATGATTTCAACACCTACTGCTCATACACCCTTCACGTACACTTAGGGTTCTAAAAGACTTAATACGGAGTAGTTAAAAGGACTCACTTTGAGGATTGGAAAAGGGGACGAAAGAGAGATTTGTGGGTTACTATATGAAATGTGCGTATAATATATATATATATATAATAATAATTATCATATAAAAAAGAATATGTGTTTAAAAAGTCATTTTAACTAATTTGTAACTGTTGCTCTATTTTAGTACGTACATACACCATATGTTGAATTTCATAATACTTTGAATAATTTTTAATTAATTGATAGTATAAAAATATATACATTATCAATGGATAATGTGTCAAAAAAAATTTAAGAATGGATAAAAATTAAATGCTTTACATGTTATATGTATAAAAAAGAGTGCAACTTTGATAAACGGTCAATCTAAGCATTTTCATTCTTATAGTTAACATATAACACTTTATATATATGATTTTTAAAGTAATTATTTTAAAAATCAATTATTTTTAATATATTACAGTATTATTTTTCTGCTGGATAAAAGGGGCTAAAGCCCGAAAAACAAACAACTAGCTAATAGAAACAACATTGGAGTTGTCAGCTAACAAATCCAAGGAAAGAATAGCAGGAGGAATGTCGTACAGGTTCACACCAAAGTCGTGGTTAATTCCAAGTTTTGCAAGATTATCAGTCACCATATTTTATAAATTCACATCTTATAAATTATAATATATTTCATATAGTATTTTAGTAATTAGTTAAAAAAAATATCTCTCAACTTTTTAAACTTACTCTTTTTTTTTAATTAATGAACACATGAACCAATCGGTTACAAGACAATTGTATATATTTATTTTGAGTAATAAAACCCAATATAAATTATTAAATAATAAACAATAAAAGATAATTCTACTTAATTTTTCAAATGATTTTTTAATTGCTAATTAATTTTATTTTTAATTATCAATATCAATACATGATTATATATATTTTACTATATTTTGGTTACATGATTATATGTATATACAAATAGACACACTGCGTGCATGATCTAGAATTCTAGATCCTATGTTTTATTCTCTTTTCTCTTTTGTTTTTCCCTTTTTCCTGTTGGAGAGTTGGAGAAACAGGAGAAGATAATCTAATTTGTGAAGATAGTCAAGGCCATTCACTGCATAAAGCTGCAAACACCACTGACACACTGTCCTTATTCTATGAATAAAAATTATTATTAATATATCCAAATATACTATAATTGTGATTATATTTAAACAATTTTTAATCATATTCAACAGTTTAAAGAAATAATTAAATTTTAAACTCAATCAGACAATTAATTTTAAACCCAGTTCATATCTTTTAAATTTTGATTTTGTGATCTCAACGGGGGATAACTTCTACGACAATGGATTAACCGGAGTGTATGATCCATCCTTTCAAGAATCCTTCACCAAAATCTACACGGCACCTAGCTTGCAGAACAAATGGTACAACGGTAAGCAACATTAATTTTAAGTAGGACTTTATAATTATAGAGATTATGATGTAAGCCAAACAAAAGAATAAAAGAAAATTTAAAACAAAATCATAGATATCTGTTTCTTGAAATTATTTAAAAATATAAGATTTAAATATTTTTTTAGTCATTATAATTTTTTTTGTCCTTGTAAATAAATTCTGGTATAAGTAATTACGTTTGTTTTATTTTTTTATTAAATCGGTTTAAATAATACTTTAAATAGTAAAAATAGTTAAAAATAAAACAAATATAATTTAAAAAATTAAAATTAAATTTTTTTACAAGGATGAAATTAAAGTAAGAAAAAGAAGACTTTAAATTACATGAACTAAAAAATTATTTAAGCAAATAATATAATTGATATATTTTTTTTGTTTAACTCTTGGTTATGTGAAGTTTTGGAAATCATGACTACAGGGGAAATGCCAAGGCACAAATAAGGCCTGTCCTAAGATACAGAGACAATAGATGGGTGTGCTTCAGATCATATACCGTCAATTCAGGTAAATGAGGTAATTAATTATCAAACCCTTAAATGAAAATAAATAAATAAATAAATCAAATCTGTTAAATGGTAATTTTATAATACTAATATTTTTTAAAAATTTCTGATTAACGTCCATCTCAAAGTGGAATGGTGCTAAAGATATATAAAATAAAAAGAGAGATAAAAATTATATGTGACAAGTGATTGGTAAAAACAAAGAAACTGATAAGAAAACGGATGGATATATATTTTTTTCATATTTTTCAGTCAAGAAAAAATGTTATTCATTTTTCAAAGAGATAAGGACGTTATTAGAATTTCAATTACCTAGTACAGTTTTGTATTTTGATATATTCGTTTTTATTTATATACTTTTGCTTTATTTGGTGGCAGAAAATGTAGACTTCTTTTTTGTAGACACAACTCCTTTTATTGATAAATACTTCATTGAGAAAAAAAGGCCATAGCTACGATTGGAGAGGCATACTACCCAGGAAGCGTTACATTTCTAACCTTCTCAAGGTAATTTTATTATGAATTCAAAAATAATAATTAGTATATATAATTTCATAACCAAACATTTAAATGTGAAGAAATATAAGCCCTCGTATATTTGATATCCTTTTTATCATATGTAGATGTAGATAATTCTAGATATATATTTATCGGTCGAATGGGAACTTATTTCTTCACAAGAAAATGAAAGTGGCAAAATATGTATTAGATAGTGATTAAAAATATTTTTAAATGATTATAAATAATTAAAAATAACCTTATATCAAAGATTTAAATGATTTATTATAAATTTTGAAATATAACTAATATATTCAAAATCACTGATTATAAATTTTAATGACCATATAGTTTATATTTAAAAATTATTTATTTATTACATAGTTTGATTATATAAGTGAAACATTTATCCTATGAAATTCATAAACTAAAATAGTCATTTTAAAAAATACTAATAAATAATAATGAAGCTAGAAAAAAGTATGTCCTCCAAAATCCAAACCAATCCAAGTTCATCGAGATGGAAGAAGCACTGAAGAACCAATAGTAAACCCACCTTATCAGTTATCACTTGGAAAACCCGCATTCGGCCAACACTGTACCATACCATAACCTTATCTATCGCAACCTCCCAAATCACTTGCATCCAATTTCATACCTCTCTCCCCCCAATTGCCGGATCTGAATCACACCTTCACTCTTGCGATTTAATTATTGGTAATATTTTTTTTTTTTAAAGAAGAAAAACTTTTATTTTGTGCAATTTAGTATTTTGGGTGGTTGGTGTTTAACTATTTGGCTTATCATATAAACTTTGTTTTTTGAGTGAGTTTGAGTTGTTTTGCATGTTAATTGATGTGCTTTACTCCGTGTGTTTGTTTGTGTCTTAAATTAGAATGAACCAATGCTTTGTGTTTATGAAAATTTCATGCCCACCAGTTGCTTGATGGAATGGATATTAAGGTTAGTACTTACTAGGGATAACAATGAATTCATGTTTTATGTATCCTTTTTCCATATTATAGAGTACTTGAGGATGGCTCCTTTTGCTTTTGCAACATTGCCCTCTTCTCATATCTGCCGCCTCCCAAAGCCCACAAACTTGAAGTTTCGAGTTTGCTGCTCTACTGCCGCGTCTTTTCCTTCTTCGGTTTCCACTAGATCAAAAGCTGCTGACTTTGATTTGAAGACATACTGGGCCAACCTAATGGTGCAGATCAATCAGAAGCTGGACGAAGCTATCCCGGTTCAGTTTCCTCCGCAGATATATGAAGCTATGAGGTATTCAGTCCTTGCCAAAGGTGCCAAGCGAGCCCCACCTGTTATGTGCATCTCTGCTTGTGAACTCTTTGGTGGCAGCCGCCTTGCTGCCTTTCCCACTGCCTGTGCCCTTGAAATGGTATTCTTCTTTCTGTATCCTCTTTGCATATATAAGGATAAGGCAGAGTACAACCTGCGCATAGTGTGGAGTCTCGGAGCAATGGAGTACATAATTTTTTTATTATTGATGTTAAGACCTGAGACATTTGAGAGAGATTGGTTTATCATTGTCACAATTTTCTTTTTATTATAGAGCTACTAGACTTTATCAGTCAAATAAATCTGATCCTGATTCCCTCTTCTTTTTATTTTTAGAATAACTTTAAATATGTGTTTAGTTTAGTGGTGTTGTGTTGTTCATGTAACTAAGTGTTTTGGTTTCCATCTTCAGCTACCTGTATTTGCATCATACGGTACCTACGTTGACCTTTAGAGGAACTATTAAGAATCTTTAGTTTTAATAATACCTTCATTTGCAATTTACATTTTTCTTTAACAAAATAGATTCTCTGGATCGGTATGTTTTGCACTCTTGATGGGATACAAAATAGTCTTATGAAGTAATGATATTTACTTCACTAAAAAAATAATGACAATAAACTGAATGTGTTTAGTATTTTAAACATACACGGTTATAAGTATATTATTAATCTTATATTTCTGTTGAAATCAGGTTCATGCGGCTTCATTGATACACGATGATCTTCCCTGCATGGATGACTCCCCCTCACGCCGTGGTCAGCCTTCAAACCATACCATCTATGGTGTTGACATGGCAATTCTTGCGGGCGATGCACTCTTTCCTCTTGGATTTCGACACATTGTTTCACATACTCCATCAGACCTTGTGCCTGAGTCGCACCTCCTTCGTGTGATTGCTGAGATAGCCCGCTCTGTAGGATCCACTGGAATGGCTGCAGGGCAGTTCCTGGACCTTGAAGGAGGACCCAATGCAGTTGAATTTATACAAGAAAAAAAGTTTGGTGAAATGGGGGAGTCTTCTGCAGTGTGTGGAGGATTCTTGGCTGGAGCTGAAGATGATGAGATAGAGAGACTGAGGAGGTATGGGAGAGCTGTTGGGGTATTGTATGCAGTTGTGGACGATATTATAGAAGAGAGATTGAAAGTTGAGGGAGGTGGTGACAGGAAAAACAAGGGTAAGAGTTACGCAGAGGTTTATGGAGTTGAAAAGGCAATAGAAAAAGCTGACGAGCTCAGAGCAAAGGCTAAGGAAGAATTGGATGGATTTGAGAAGCATGGGGAACGGGTCTTTCCTCTCTACAGTTTTGTGGATTATGCTTTTGATAGAAGTTTCAGTGTTGATGATGCCAGTGGATAATGGGTTCTTGATATTTATATATTTATAGTTCTTTGATTGATTGACTGACTGACTACTTGAGAATCGATCATTCCATTGCATAGAGAACTTACACAGTTTAGAAAACGGTACTGCAAGTCTATACAATCAAGTGAATCAACCTCAGCCATTTAGACTTTACCGTCCTTTTTGTGTTGGATATCTTTACCATTTACAGAGATGAGGAAGTTCTGAAGCATGGACCCATAAAAAAAGAGGCATATCCAATTACATATTATGATTTTTTTTATATGACTCTTTTAAACTCCATTTCATTTGATTAATCAAATGAAATAGGGTTTATTCATTTCTTAATACACCAAGTTTGACTTACATTTTCTCATAAAAAAATAATTGTGATAGAATAATGGATTTCTCAATGGGAAATAGCAGATGTTAAGTTTATTTTTGGTGTATAGCATATTTTTAGTATTTTTTTTACTTACATATTGGGCCTATTGTGAACCAATGGCCACAAAGCATTTGACTATTTGGTCTTAAAATTGGGCTCCTCCTTGTGAAACGTTTGCAACATGCAAACTTGCCAAATGACAATGGAATATTGCTTCCTGCACCTCCTTTATGGCTTCTGGAATGGTAAACCCAGAATGTAAAATTACAATCCAGAATGCACACTTTTTTGGCTTCTAGACTGATCAATCCAGAAGGAAAAATAAAAACAATTCAGAAAGGATGCAGGAAGTAACAGCCATGACAATGGCGAAGCAAAAGAGGGCATGCTCAAGAACCCAAATCCCAACAATGGTGGTTGTGAGTTTCCTTTTTGTGGGGAATCCTCTTCATTTCATGGAGATTCCCTTTCTGAACAGGCAGGCAACAGCATTGGACACCACTTGCTGCCGAAAGTTTCCCTTTATAGTGTGAGGTCTACTATAAATAAAAGATGGACTCTTATTGGGCCATGCTTCCACTGCTAACGTCCACCATCATGGCCCATCCAGAAGTTTAGTAGATGGACCGATGGAGCGTTACAGCCTTACAGGGACCACAAAGTTCTAATTTGTCAGTAGTTAATATCTGTGTAATTACTGTTTAGTCCTTAAATTTAAGTGTATAGATTTTTAATTTTTGAAATTTAAAATGTTTTTTAATTTTTAAATTTTGATAAATTATTCTTTTTAATATCTCTTCATCTTACATAATAAATTAATATTTTGTAATAGTTTTTAATTGTCATAAATGATTTTTTTTATTTTACTTTTTAACCGTTAAAATTAACATTTTAAACTGTTATGAAGTGTTAAAATCAACAAAACCAAACCATGGATTTGTTTAGTTTGGATTTTGACAACAAAATCAAACAACTTAACTCAATCCAACTTTTACAATTTTGATTGAATTAGGTGATAAATTTAATCAAACTTAATTTAGTCCAGTCTATCAACACTCCTAATTTAACCTCCTTTATTTTTAACTTTTTTATTTTATTTTATTTTATTAAAATATAGAGAGACAAATAATATCTCTCTTTCTCCTAATTGGCTAATTTTAATAATGCTAGAAAATAATTCATATGTGTGATATACGATTATTACAAAAAGAAAAACTACCTAAAGAAAGAACAAAACCAATCTAGAACTCAACTAAACTGGTTTATTTGCTTTTGGGTCTAATTAATAGCTGGAGGCACCCACTTGGAGTACATGGGCAGTAGGGATGAAAATGGACCAAGTCGCCTATTAGGGGTCTTTGATCTGACCTGACTTGTTTATTAAAAAGGTCATACTAAAGCTTTTTGAAATATTTGTTTAGATAAAAAGATTAGGCTCAAGCTTTAGAAAAAATCTATAAGACATGTCAGACTGACTTATTTAATATATATATATATATATATATATATATATATATGACTAAATCATTGAATGAAACTTATAATATTTTATTTAGCTTATTTATTTTATTTATAATATTTTGTTGAATACTTAAAATACTCTAATTAATTTTCACTTATTTTTTTCACACACAAAATAAGAATGAAGTATTTATCTTTATTTATACTAAATTTTAAAAAGTACTATACAATTTTTCAAAATTTCACTAATCATTATATTTTCTTTATATGTAATATTTATTGTAAAATAAATTTTTTAATAGGTATGCAGATCAAACTTGACTTTTAAATAAGTCAGATCAAATCTAAATAAAAAATTTATAATAAATAAATAAATCAAATTAAATTTTATATTTTTAAATTAGACAAATATCAGGTCTAACATAACCTGGGATGACTTTTTTCCATATTTCTAATGGCAGTTGGGCACATGGCTACGACACGTGTGGCACTAACATTATTTATGCCGTCAGTACAATTTTGTCCATTCCTTTTTCTTTTTCTTCTTAATAATTGTTTGTCTCTTCATTGAGACACGTTTATCATACCATCACTCAGACATTGAGAAAAGCTGATTCCTCTACCATCGTTTCTACTTTCTAGAGCCTAAGCATGGGCACTCATAGAAGCAAACCCAGTTGTAACATCGTTGCGATATTTCTCACATTGTGTTGTTCTGTTTCTTCTTCGAAAGCAAAGCTTGAGAGTCTGGAACATGCACCCAAAGCTGATGGGTCTCTAAGCTTCTTGGTGGTTGGAGACTGGGGTAGAAAAGGTGCTGATAATCAATCTCTTGTCGCTTTTCAGGTAAATTAACAATCTAACATCAACTTTATTTCCATTTCTTCTTCTTCTCTCTAATTCTCACTTCTCCTACCATTCCATGAGTCCATGTTCAAACATATATATATATATACACACACACTCCATTTTTAATTTGAATTCGGTTACAAGACAAGTGTATATATTTATTTTTGAGTAAAAAAACCCAATATAAATTATTACATATTTAACAATAAAAGATATTTCTACATAATTTTTCAAATGATTTTGCAATTGCTAATTAATCTTATTTTTAATTATCAATATCAATACATGATTTTATATATATATACAGACACACTGCGTGCACGATCTAGAATTCTAGATCCTATGTTTTATTCTCTTTCCTCAATTGTTTTTCCTGTTGGAGTTGGAGAAACAGGAGGGGATGATCTAATTTGTCATATAGTCAAGGACTTTCACTTCATAAAGCTGCAAACACCACCGACACACTGTCCTTATTCTATGAATAAAAATTATTATTAATACAAATATTTAACAGTTTAAAAAAACACTTTATTAAATTTTAAACTCAATTAGACAATTAATATATATTATTATTAAGACAGTATGGAAAATAGAAATCTGGCTATAGTTCTTGAATTCCACTATTCTGAGAAAAGATATAAAATATTAGATTTTGATTGCCTTCAAAGAACACAAAAGTCATTAGTTAGGTTTTGTTTAGTGAATTCGAAGAAGTACTTTATATACAGCTCAATTTCATTTTAAACATTTTGCAAGTAGATGGGTGTAATAGGAGAGAAATCGGACATTGATTTTGTGATCTCAACGGGGGATAACTTCTACGACAATGGATTAACCGGAGTGTATGATCCATCCTTTCAAGATTCATTCACCAAAATCTACACGGCACCTAGCTTGCAGAAAAAATGGTACAACGGTAAGCAACATTAATTTTAAGTAGGACTTTATAATTATAAAGATTATGATGGAAGCAAAACAAAATCATAGATATCTGTTTCTTTAAATTATTTAAAAATATAAGGTTTAAATACTTTTAGTCATTATAATTTAATTGTTTTTTTTCGTCATTGTAAAATAAATTTTGGTATCAGTTAAATTATGTTTGTTTTATTTTGATTACTAGAAAAAATAATTAAAAATAAAACAAATATAATTTAAAGAGAATAATTTTTTTTACAAAGATGAAATTAAAGTAAGAAAAAGAAGAATTTAAATTACATGAACTGCAAATTTATTTCCGCAAAAAATATACTTGATACTCTTTTTTTTTGTTTTTGTTTAACTCTTGGTTTTGTGAAGTTTTGGGAAATCATGACTACAGGGGAAATGCCAAGGCACAAATAAGCCCTGTCCTTAGATACAGAGACAATAGATGGGTGTGCTTCAGATCATATACCGTCAATTCAGGTAAATGAGGTAATTAATTATCAAACCCTTAAATGAAAATAGATAAATAAATAAATAAATCAAATCCTTTAAATGGTAATTTTATAATACTAATATTTTTTAAAATTTCTGATTAACGTCCATCTCAAAGTGGACTGGAGTTAAAGATATATAAAAGAAAAAGAGATACAAAAAAATTATATGTGACAAGTGATTGATAAAAACAAAGAAACTGATAAGAAAACGGATGGATATTTATAATTTTTTTAAATATTTTTCAGTCAAGAAAAAATGTTATTCATTTTTCAAATAGATAAGGACGTTATTAGAATTTCAATTACCTAGTACAGTTTTGTATTTTGATATATTCGTTTTTATTGATATACTTTTGCTTTATTTGGTGGCAGAAAATGTAGACTTCTTTTTTGTAGACACAACTCCTTTTGTTGATAAATACTTCATTGAGAAAAAAGGCCATAGCTACGATTGGAGAGGCATACTACCCAGGAAGCGTTACATTTCTAACCTTCTCAAGGTAATTTTATTATGAATTCAAAAATAATAATTAGTATATATAATTTCATAACAAAACATTTAAATGTGAAAAAATACAAGCCCTCGTATATTTGATATCCTTTCTTATCATATGTAGATGTAGATAATTCTAGATATTATATTTATGGGTCGAATGGGAACTTATTTCTTCACAAGAAAATGAAAGTGGCAAAATATATATTAGATCGTGATTGAAAATAGTTTTATTATTTAATTTTATTTAAATATGAGTAGAAGTCAAACTTGTTTCTAAAGGCATCAATACATATACTTGACATTTGGAATTGCCAGGTATAATTTCCATTACAAACTTAAATAAACTTAATACTATATCGTTTTAATTAAGCATTCTCTTCAACTGAAGAAGGAAAATCGTTTTATTTATATTTGACAATTGGCATGGCTTTGATAAGGACGTGGATTTGGCACTAAGACAATCAACAGCAACCTGGAAGGTAGTGATTGGCCATCATACAATGAAAAGCATTGGGCATCATGGAGACACCCAAGAACTTTTAATACATTTTCTCCCACTTCTTAAGGTATCCCACTTAGTTAATTAATGTCTTGTTAAATAAAATAAAATAAAATAACATCTGATTTATGAGTTCCAAATTAATGGCCTGAGGTTGTATTTCAAACGTTTAAACAAATTTGCAGGCAAATAATGTTGATTTGTACATAAACGGACACGATCACTGCTTGGAACATCTAAGTAGCCTTGACAGGTAACAACTTCTCCATTCATATATCTGAAACCAAGCAACAATAAATGCCACGCATGCACAAATGCATTTTGCATCTTTGATATCCAAAACTTGAACGAGACATTGTAGAATACAGGGCACTTTAGCCTATGCGTTAAACTGTGTTTTTAAATTTTTTATTAATTAGTTTGATGTTATTAATTGTTTTAAATATGTGAGAATTTTATAAAAAAAATAGAATTTTTTTTACATATGAAACTGTTTTAATAGATTTTTTATGATGTGAGAAGCCAATATGTTATCAATATCATTAGTATATTCTTAATTAATGATATTACTTGATGACAAAAATTAAAATAAAAACAAAAACCTTTAAAAATAACTAAAATAAAAACAATAGCTCTTATTTATAGGACCAAAACGTTATTTAAGAAGAAAAAAATATATAACAGACGTACTAATAAAAAAAATTTGCTCTGCCAGACCCACTAATAGTATATTAATGAGATTTTAAATAAACTAACATAAATTCAAAGGCACAGATTGAAACATGTTTCACTCCTCTCTACCAAACATAATGTCAAGGTGAGAGGGTGAGCATGTGGCACAACCAAATTCATGTTAGTTTTGTCTCAAAAGTGAGAGGGTGAGTGTGCGACATGAGCCAAAATTTTTGAGTTGGTTTTGCCTCAACATGCGAGGGCAAAAGAACCTAAATAATATATTTTTAATAAAAAATTATGAATTTAAGGCTGTTTCGAAACATATTACGAATCTGAGGCTGTGGGTTATGCTCAAAAAAGACATGAGTGATCACGCCCAGATTAGGCGTGACCGGAGGGGGGTCATGCCCAGATCAGGCGTGTTCCACCACAGGGTGTCACGTGTCATGCATAGAGGGCTTCTCCTCTCAATTTCGAGCGTTTGGTCACCGATTTCGCCTCAATCGGACGTTCCAGTCAAAAGTTATGACCGTCTGAAGTTTATATACACATCGCTCCATCTATGCATGACATGTGACACTTTGTGATGGAACACGCTTGATCTGGGTGTGACCCCCCTGGTCACGCCTAATCTGGGCATAACTACTCATGCTTTTTTTGGGCATAACCCACATCCCGTAATATGTTTCAAAATAGTCTAAAATTTATAATTCTTTATTAAAAATGTATTATTTAAGTTCTTTTGTCCAACATGCAAAACATGTTTTTTGTTTAGTGCAAAGACAAAATTAACTGAGGTTTTGCCATTGCCAACTTGCTCGATGTTTTTTTTTTCTTTATTGACTTCGTTTAATTAAGGCACGAATGTAACTATCCTTACGTTGTGTTTGGTGTCCTTCAAGTTTCACATATACAAGGTAAAACTCAAGTTAAACGTACGTAACATTTGTTGCTACAGTTTTTTTCTTTCTAATTCCAAACTAATAAAAGCAAACACACATGTTAAAAGAATAATAATAAAATGGTCTGTCAGGCCATAAAAATTATTCCAAACCAATAAATAATGTTTTTTGCATATTTTTAGTAAATTGTTTGTAAAAAAGCTCTAATTTGGTTAAAAAAACAGTGATGAACTTTTATAGGCCAAAAAAATGGTCAAAATTATTACTGATTGATATATAAATTAAAATGCAGTTCAGTTCAATTTTTGACAAGTGGTGGTGGATCGAAGGCATGGAGAGGTGACACGAAACAGAGCAAAGGAGATGAGGTGAAGTTTTACTACGACGGTCAAGGCTTCATGTCTGTGCATATTTCTCAAACTCAGCTTCAAATAGCTTTCTTTGATGTCTTCGGCAATGTCATCCACAAATGGAACACCTGCAAGTTTGACTCCTGTGACATGTAATAAGTTTACTAGTTAAAATTATTTGCATAAACAATATAAAAATATATATATTCACATGTCATTGGCTTAATATTAAATTAAAAATTAAAAATAAAGCCTTGAAACAAATTAAAGTTTTTAGAAGTTTTCGTGTGTTTACGAATTTTAATTTAACCGTCCGAGCATTTTCAAGTGGGACTTATATGAGTTGTTTAATTTTTTTTTATTGAAATAGATAATATGAAATTGCTTATATAAGAATTAGGATCAGTAAAATTAAATTAAATAATCATTTTAGTAACTTAAGTATTGGAATAATCATATAAAATATATAAATTTATTTGAAATTCTAAAATTTATAAAATTAAGATAAACTATCTAATTCAATAATTATGTATTATAGATGTTCCAAAAGCTAAACTAAATATCTACAACAAATAATTAATTACTTAAAAAAAGATGTTTCCCCTCTCTCTTTCTTCCGAAGGAAATGGGAAATAGGAATATGGGTTCTACTGTTGGTATAAAAGATTACCATCAGAAGTTTCATAGATTAACAATCGTGTACGATATTCTTTTCGTAGGACGAAGATAGTCTATGTTTGGATTATGATTTACGTTAAAAATACATCTTTTCGCGCGTATTTTTTTTTTTAATTTAATTTTTATGTAGTATTTTTAGTTTGATTAAGATTTACTAGGAAAAAATTATTATAAATAAAATAATTAATATATCAAGTGTTGTGTATGAGAAATAAAATATTATTTTATATAAATAATGATATTAATTTAGTCTACATATTTTTAATAATTTTATATTAATTTCATAGCATTATAAATTAACAGTAGCGTATATGTCTTTATAAAATATATAGTTTAAACTATTATTTATTACTCTATCTTAAAAAAAAAATTACTTATGGTAATGTAATTGAAAAAATATTACATAATAATTATCCATCCTTCAAGTAACTATTTTATCTCCTAATAAATATAAGATAATCTGTTATACTTATTTATAAATATTCATTCACACTCATTTACATCATTATTCTCATGATAAATATACTCTCTTAGAGATCATCTTCTTAACAAGACTGGTGTAAGGTCTGAAATTTACTTCGATAGTCTTCATATTATAACATGTCATTTTTAAAGTTTGATAAGAACATTTATTAACTTTAAATTTATATATATATATATATATATATATATATATATATATATATACTATCTTCTCTCATAAAAGTGCAATCTTTGTATCTCTCCCACTCTCTTTGATCTCTCTCTGGGTTGGAGAACTTGCAGGTCCTTAAATTAAACCATGGCTTCATCTTTAAACCAACGCATGGTATTCCCTGTTATACTCGTAGTTGGTATGTTTTGCTTATTGGTACCTCCTTCTATTGCCGAACTTCCAAGATTCAAACACCCTCCAAAAAAAACAACAATCTCTTAATATATTGGTCCTTGGAGATTGGGGAAGAAAAGGAACCTACAATCAATCCTTTGGTTGCCAATCAGGTTTAATTTTAGCCTAAACTCCCTCTTTTATATTTTCATTCTTTCTTAGACAAAGTTGTTAGAAAGTTATGAATCTCATTGTCATATATAATAGATAATAATACAAAGCAGAATTTAATATTAATCGAATATATATTGTTCTGCTTCTGCACAATGAATTTGCATGTAACTGCGCATAACATGTGATCGGTTAGTTCACATGAAAACTGCTCTTACCCAAAGTATAAGTTTCTAATGATGGATATTTACTTAAAACCACATAAGTATAACCCCTGTTTAAGACAGAAAGCAATGATGATGCTAACTATAGGGAGTAGCAGTTTTGTATTTCAGTATGTTCAAGCAAAAGGTTGTAGTTAATCTATTATCCGTATGTATAGTTGAATTATGTACAGAAACTAATAGCATTTGCAGAATTGACAAGAAAAATCAATTCATTCGATTAATAAGTTTCTATATGATGAATGAGTTTGTTTAAATTTTTAAAAAAATAATAAATATTTTTTAAAATGTAAATAAAATTATCTTCTTAAAATAAATAAAAAAAATATTTTTAAAATAGAAATAGTTCAGAAAAATACACTATAAAATATAAAATTATTTATTTTATTAAAATAAACATTTATTTTAACAAATAAATTTACACAAACCGATCGTATATTCTCCAATTGATATAGTTAAATCATTTTAAATTGAATTGATTTATTATTTCTTTTATGTTAATATATTTCATCAAACATATATGTCTGGCATATTCCATATGCTTCGCATAGATGTTGACACATTTTCAACCATTCACCTCTTAGCTTTACTTTACGGGTTTATTAATTAATTAATTAATATATACATCCACTTTTTCTCTTAGCTTTATCAGGTTATTATTAACATGCATTCGGTATATTCTTTTCAGTTTTTTCTTTAATTTCTTATTTTGTTATCACATCAATTACTATATTTATTATTTTGTTTTTATAATCTTTCTCTTCCCATCCCTCGTTAGCCTAGGATTGATCGAATAACAAGTGAAGTCTAATTTAGATGGGAATTGATCAAATATCACTTAGATTAGTTCGTGATAACATTCCAATTTAATTTTTAAGTTGGTAGTATGATATTTTTTTTCTTTTCTTTTGGGTGTATCGAGCGAGTAATATCTCTTCATTGCTTTTTTTAGATGGGAATTGTGGGGGAGAAACTAGATATAGATTTTGTGATCTCCACTGGTGACCATTTTTACGATGATGGGCTAAAAGGGATTGATGATCCAGCATTTTACCAGTCTTTCATCGACATGTACACTGCCCCCAGCTTGCAAAAGACATGGTACACTGGTATGTTAATACTACAAATACTTTAACCATAGTGTTTGGTGTGCCAATTTTATAAAATTATTTTCTAATTAAGAAATTGATACATCTTCCTTTTTTTAACTGTCAGAGGTGATGTTGACGCACAACTAAGTCCAATTCCAAAACAAAAAGATAGCAGATGGCTTTGCATGAGATCTTTTACTCTCGATGGAGGTATAATTTACACATTTGTATTTTAAGAAATAATATTTTTAACAAAATAATTTAATTGATTTTTGAAACCCGTCGTACATAACATGAATCATTCACAACAGATTTTTTTATTGAAATTTTGAATTTCGACCGTATTAAATAATATTGTGTGATTTATGTAGTCAATTTTACCTCATGTGATAAGATTTTATTGTTGTTGTTAATAATGTAATTATGCTGTAATGTTTTGTGATGATTAGATAATAGTAAAAGTATTCATTTATTGAATTAAACCTTATAAAAATTGTGTTTTTCACCCTAATTTGTGTAGAAATTGTGGAATTTTTCTTTGTGAACACGACTCCATTTGTCGAGGAGTACTTCACGGACCCAGGAGAACATACCTATGACTGGGAAGGCGTGCTTCCTCGCCTAGCTTACCTTTCAGAACTCTTGAAGGTTGGTTACAATCTACAAATTCAAAATTGTTGACTTTTGTCAATAAATAATGTCTAGTGAGTTCCAAAAACTATTCCAAAATAAAATAAGCGGCCATTTTAGTATTCAATCTCTTAAAATAAATTAGCGATTGAAAATTATGGCATGGTCTTGGAAAATGTAACAGCATTTTACAAGTCAACTTCTTACCAAGATATCAAAGACTTTAAATTTGCATTAATACATCTTTCATTTTAATTGCACATTAAAAGGAGGGAAATTATGGACTGTTCTTGGCATCTATCTTTCTGTAGGATGTTGATTCAGCTTTGGCTCAATCAAAAGCAAAATGGAAGATGGTGGTGGGTCATCATACCATCAATAGTGCTGGGCATCATGGTAGCACCGAATATCTTAAACAGCTACTTGTTCCCATCTTAGAGGTAATCAAATCACATTCTCAAATTAATACGTTAATTACTCGTATTTAAGAGTCCTCATGTTTTTAGTATATATGACAATTGCATTGCTGCCATATTGAAACAATTAGCTTAGAGCCTGAGACCATATTAAATCTTCAATTCCCTTATAAATATTGTTGAAATGATTGCATGGAAATTTTACAATTTCTGACCAGTTAGTTTCTTCATTATTGGTCCAGGCAAACAATGTTGATGCATACATAAATGGGCATGACCACTGCTTGCAGCACATAATTGACAATAATAAGTAAGCATATATCTTACTCTTAAATGGTTAGCTTCAACATCGTCACTGTTCTGGCATTCAAGCTTTTGTGGTTTGCATAAACAATCTAGTGGAATTCACTTTATAACAAGTGGAGGGGGATCTAAGGCATGGTCGGGCAATGTCAAGCCATGGAAACTGGAAGAACTGAAGTTTTATTATGATGGGCAAGGATTCATGTCTATGCAGATCACCAAAAGCACTGCATATATCATATTTTATGATGCTTTTGGCAAAGTTTTGCATACATGGAGCATATAACGTAGCAGCCTGGATATAATAAGCTAAAGTACACACATTACCAGCTCTATATTATGAAAATGGAGGTCCCTATGGCTGGCAAATAGGACAACTTTAAAAATGTACTATTTGTAACAAAGTAAAGAGAAATGAACGTTTAGAGAAGTCCTAATGGCCTTGCAGTAGCTGTATTATTGCACCCAAACTCGTGCTACCGAAGTTTGAGAAACAAAGGCATACAGTACATTGTAGTATTTGCAACCTAGTATTGATGCAGAAAAATCATGAGTGCTCCACTTAGCAGGGCAACCCAATCTTCATCAAGTATGCATAACACTTACATTTATCATAAATCTCGAGATATCCATTAGTTGCATTTCTCATTTCTCCCCAAGAAGCTTCGCCTTAAAACTTTCCCAAAGCGTATCAACTTGAATAATAATATCAAAGCAAACCTTCACAAACTACTTTTTAGTTGTTTCACCGGTGCTTTTCTCCAAATTTTTAACCCAAGCACAATTGTAGGTGGTTACTTTTTCTTGGAATTGTTGATCACAAGTACTACTCCTTTAATTGCACATTATATATAGATTCATGCATTCTCCAGTAAGGCAACTGTAAATGAGTTTGTTTGCTTAAGTTCGACGCATAATCTTCCCAAGGATCATCCATATAATATACAAAAAGGAACTCCAGATATTTGATATCTTTCTCTTTGAAGCGGCCAGAACTTCTGACCAGTCAAAGCAAATGCATCCCTTTTCTTTCGAAGGCATATACATGTGTTGTTATATACATGTGTCTTTGCCTCTCATCCCTTGTATTTTGTTTTATACATGTGTTGTTTATCTCTTTAAATTTACACTTTTTGTCTCTATTTTTAAATTAAAATTTTATATTTTTCTTTAAGAAATTATCAATAGTTAAAAATGATTTTATATTAAAATTTAAAATTTTCATTACAAATATCTAATTTATATATTATTTAAGTTTTAATCATATAAACACAATGTTATCATTTATAGTGTACAAACTTAAGTATTGACTTATATATAAATATTATTCTATAACTTAAAATTTTTAGATCCTTCATTAAATCATATTATTCAAGATACCTACATGTGTTTATATCCTCTTTCTTTTCCATTGTAGGTATTAAGTATTAACTAGAGATTGGTGTTAGCTAATATTTCCTTGTAGGATATGTCAATTGAATTTGATTATGCTATCTTTTCTTTTTACCTTTTTCCATATATATGTTGCATACTACTATTCTTTATGCTTATATGTTTGGTATCAGGATATTTAAGAAACCAAAAGGGCTTATGTCATTTACTTTTCATATTTAATATTTCAGATGCCATACTGGTCACTCACACATTTCATCCAAAGGCGAGAGGCATAGACTTCATTAGGTACCTTCCTAAACTTGAAGCTAAGTTCATACTAGAGATTGTCTCATCCTTACTAAGTTTTTGAAACAACATACTATAGGTTTTATGGTAGAAAAGAAAAACAGAAAATCCAAATACGAATTTGAATGAGGAGTGGGAAATATTTTTTTATTTATCACCAACAATACATTTATAATATTTCAAGTAAAGCAGAAAAATTAACGTGTTACCAAGATTTCAACAATCTTGGATAACAAACTACTTGCTCCTAAAGTGTAGGAACCACTAAAAAGGTATTAGAAAAAAAAAGTTACGTAAGGCCAAAAGAAAATAATTAACACATACTTTGTTGTGTCTTTCCAGGTCCTCATGGATGACGTCCTTGGTGATACTAAGGAGAATGATATCATCATTGATAATGGGTTATTTGATTCCAGACAAACCTTTCTAAGCTTTTGCCAAAGGAATAAGTTTCAGTTTGACTCACTCCACAGAGCCAAGTATTCCTCAATGATGATCCTCTACCTTGTGAAGAATCCTACTCTTATGACTGTTGGAACAACATGCCACGTTTGCTTTAAAAACAATGTGTCCCACCGCTATTGAAAATGTGAGAATTGTCCTAAATTCACTGTCTGCTCTGCATGCTACAACAAGAGAGGTGCTAATTGCCACGCACACGCGTTGAGTGAAGCTTATTCACCAGCACTATCTCCTTCAGCGAATCAAGAGTTGCAGCAGAGCTCAGCAATGGTATGAAACATGAACCCAGTTCCTAGACTTTTATTGTTTCGTGTCTTCTAGATTGTTGTTAAATATTAATAACACCTTCTTTTTTTGTTTCTTAGTTTATATAATTTTATTTTTCATTCTTGTCATTATATATATATATATATATATATATATATATATATATATATATATGCATGTTTGCTTCCTTAATGTGTAATTTGTTGTCATGCAGTTACAAAAACTTTTGCATGTTCTTAAACATGCATCTCTATGTCACTCAATCAAAACTCAACCATGCACTTACCCACATTGCCATAAAATTAAAAAGATGTTCGTGCATGCCAACAGGTGCAAAATTCGAGTTTCTGGGGGTGCCAACCTTGTAAGAAGGTTTAGGAGGCACTGGTTTTACACAAGGAATTGTAGAGACTCAGCATGTCGCATACTCTGGAGCATTTGTGTTACTTTTACATCTTCACAACCTACATTCAATTTCTTCCCCAAATTGTGCATTCATATTTATTCCTTGATATAATTTTTTGTTGAATTTGCAGGGATTTGAAGAATCTAGCAGAATGGATAGCAACGCAACCTGAATGGCAGTGTAGGGCTGCAATTTTGCAATCGGGAGATAGCAGATAACAATCTGTTCAATGAAACCCTTTGTCCATATATATTGAGAAGGATTATCAGCAACAACAAGCTAGTATATAGTTAGTTGATAATTTGTAAAGTTATAAGCTTCAAGGAATTGTACATAATTTTTTTAGGTTTCCAAAACATTAGACTTAAATTGTATTTTAAACCTCTTATTTTAGTCAATGAAATTTCTTTTTTTTATCCCTTGTTCTAATTACATGCATAATGCATCTGGTTCTCCTAGTTTTTCAATTGTTAAAATTAGGTCCATGATCTAATGTATTTTTTTTACATGATAGTGGCTTGTCTGACTTGCCACATGATACAAAGCAATGGCATGAGTTCACCTGTTATAGCCACTACTTGTTTGTCATTGTAGGATTGGGAAGTTTGTGAATATGATTAGGCTTTGAACAAGGATTTTGTTCTTGAGATCCAAAATGATCATTAACAAAGCTTTATAATTTATGGCAATGAGACTATGGGGCCAGAGCAAATCATAGGGCGCTTAGCATTGTGAATGGGAGTGCAATGGATAGTGGTGAACGAGCTGACATTACTGGTATTATCAGTATAAGAGAAATGTTAACAATATTTAACATATTCTCTAGTATTAACTTAATTTATGAGAATTTAATTACAAATTTTGGTAGGTCTCATCTTATATTTTATGATTTTTAAAAATTGTAATTTTTAATATATTTTAATTGATATTAGAATGTGTTAATATTTTAGCACTGATGGAAAAGTGTTTGATCCATATTGTAGCTCTCTAACATCAAAAATGGTGAAAGCTTTTATTTGGACTCAATATTAGTTAAAAGGACACCCTCATGAGTGTATACAAGAGGAATTTGAGGAAATTGAGAAATTTGAGGAAAATAAAATGAAATAAATTGCTTATTATGATTACCTAATAAATTCTGATGTGTTACATAATTAGTCTCTTTCTTTTGCAAAAATGTTTTCATATTGCTTATACGGTCTTACTTGCAGCTGCAATTACAGTAAGAGAGAATCCAAAAACCTTGACATTTCTTCTTGGGTTAGATGAGGCTATACTAGTCCTAGTGCTTCAGATGCCAAAAGTAATCAAAACAAATGATAGGGAAGATGTTTTTGTCCACTTTTCTCAGGTGTTATGATGAAGAGGAATGTTTTATAGACAAAAAGTAGGGCCCTCAACATGCTTTGTAAAATACACCACGCAGCACTATAAGCGTATGGTAGGGGATAACTTACCAGACTTGAAAATATCATATTCCTAGGACAATAATGAATATCAATTCATATTGATCTACTATTCAGATTTGATAATTAAATGAGATGAAGCTCAATTACTCCAAAAATGAAAAAGTATTGGTGTCATAATTAAAATTTATAGTTTTAAACATATGATAATTTATAGTTAGATGATAATATCATTTTTTTTATATTATTAGTGTATTTCATTTTAAATTTATATTAAAAAATATTAGGTAACTTGTAAATATTTAAATGAAATATAACTTAACTGCCAACCTATCATCAAATACAAATAAATTATATGGTCTACATAGTTATCAAATTCTAATATGAGATCACTACTTTGAACCTCAACATCATCATTATAAAAAAAAAAAACATGACAAAATAATTTTGGATGCACAATTAAAATAAAAGAAAATATAAAATTCAATAGATATAATAGACACATGAAGTATTTTTCATCCCTACTCAGCTATCTTCAAATTCGAAGACTTTTAGCTCAAAACTGACGATGCGTTTGCAATGTATTTATTGCAAAGGAAATATTTGCGCGAATTGGTTAGCTAAATATGGTGTTTCTAGCTCTACATTGTTGCTTTGTGGAAATTGTTTATAGCTAATTATGGTGCTTCTAGCTCTACATTTGTCAGTATATAAGACTAATGAAATAAATAATAATCAAAAAGTCATTTTAAAGATAAAATATATGTTTTAAGTAAAAAACAATTTAACTTGTAGCATTGTTGATGGAATCACTCAATTACTTACTTGTGTACACTTATTTAATACATTTTTTTACCAAACTCTAACTGAATCTGCTTAATAGATGCAAGAAAGTTGAGAATGAAAAATATGAGAAAGGGAAAAAAATAAGTGTTTGTTTTCTACAAATACATCTTAAGCCTACATTTGATTTCTCGTATCTAAATACATGAATAATAGTTTAATATTTTTAAAATAAATTTTGTTAATCTACTTATTAAAATAACCAAATTGTTTAATATCATTATTAATAAACTGCACAATATCAAATTAATATATCATTTTATAAATTCATATATTGAACACGCACGAAATCTAATTTTATTCATTAGAGCTTTAACGTTCTCCAAAGATTTCAAGAGTTGGCTTCTAACCTGCAATGCTTATATTAAGGAGCTCAATAATGTTGACTGGTTTGTTTGTCAAACCTTGACAGATAATTTAGGTTTGGATGTCCCATTTCCTTTTTGTTTAGGACATGATAATGTTTAGTGGTTTTTGGAATATAGTAGGGCAATATTACAAATAGTTTAATTTATATGTTTCAAATGGGAGTGAACATGTTATAATAAGCCGATTTACTCATTTTCAATAGAATATGTTGCCAACTTTTATTTGATCCCGTCTCAACATGCCACTTTGAATGCATTAAATTAGTTTTAACAAATCCAGTTGAAACATACACACACTACCACAAGATCAATATTAACAGCAAGATGCATTAATTAAAATAAAATAATTAAGATAGGAAAGGCCAAAAATAGAATTAAGAATGGGTTTCCCTTCCTGTAATAGTTAATATTTTAAGACAACAAAAAAGGAATGGAGCAAAGAAAGGATTACAGAGAGAACCAAAAGTTCTACCTCCTTCCCTTGTTCTCCCCTGCAGTATATAGTGATATCTCGTGTTGCCGCGCTTTACATTTGCTTCAAACTCAAGTTAAGTTCAGAGCCTATCGTGTTTGTGTGATAAGCTTTTCCCCTCTCTCTCTCTCTCTCTCCCTCTCTTTTCTGTCTCTCTATAGGTATGGTACAGCTCAATGACTTGGTGCAGCTTTGTCATCGCTATCTTGCCGTGTCTCTAGAGCTGGTTCAACTTGAGTTTCATCAGCATGCCCATTGCATTCTTGCTTTGGCACTTTTCCTTTTGGTGAAGCACTTGTGCTATTATGATTATTTTTCCCATTTTCCTTCTCCGGCATGGTTAGAGTTTCCGCGCTTGGGTTCACTTCAGCCAAAGTACCTGCTGGTAACTGTTGAGATGAATTACCTGAGCCCGGTGGAGGTAGGAAGACTCCTGTTCCAGGAGCAGGGACTCGAGGAGGAGGATGCCTTGGAGGAGGTGCTGCTGTCCATCCGGTAGAACTGGCTGGGATTGGCACAGGTGCAGGAAATGGCATGGGAGGTACAACTGGAGCAGCAACAAACAATGGTTGCATGCCAACGGGAGCTGCCATTTGTGGTCGAATGGGTGGAGCTGGCAGTACCCCAGTTGTTGGAAGTGTAGTGTAATGCTTGGAGCCTATGTGATGACGAACATGATTGGGAGATCGGCTTGGCGGTGGACCCCAATGAGAAGATGCTACTGCCGAGGCAATTCGTTGAGCATCACTTGATAATGACTTTCTTGGTTGGGACTTTGTGAAGGTAACAAGTATGCGTTGTTTGCGTATGGAAGAAAGAGCATGCTTAGCAAAATCACTGGATTTACCTTGCATAACCAGAAGGGACCTATAATAGCCAAAGCCAAAAAGCATATCAGATATCAAGTATAGAATCAGCATAATGGGTAGACGGTTTGCAGATTGTAGTACAAGTGTAACACATTAAACATGAGCTTTCCCCACACTGAATTCTGCACACCCAGAATGCAGAATGCAGAATGCAGAACGCAAATAATGCTGCGAGAGTCTACTCCCAAAATTAATAACAGCAACAAGCAATGTAAGCATGCCCTATAAAGGTTTTCCTACTTAATAATCACCTCCATGAATGGAATGGCCCAAAACATTCAAGTCCCATAGACTCCCGCTTAACAAACAAAGAGAGCCCCTTGTGATAAGATTAAATAATAGTGGAAAACCTTTTAATTGTAAAGTTACAACTAATGACAAAAGACCAATATTGTCACCCGTATAAAATAGAGAATTCTCAGGTGCATTACACACATATATAATCATGGTCACCAGAGCCAACTCAAAAACAATATTATAGAACAAATAGCAGGTGCATTATCATAGTAAAAGATAAGGTTAACAAGCATTACCCAGGAACGAGAGAAAGCTTGATACTGCCCCTATAATCCCCAGGATGCTCTGAGGCAATTACTCTTCCAAAAGTCATTTCACATTCAGTCAGAAAAAGCATATAAACTGGCCTTCCATACCATGATGGCCAACTGTGGGGTTGTGAGTGATCACCCTATAGGCAAATAGACAATTGTGATAGCAGGTCAGGTTAGCATATCCGATACCAATAAATAAAAATTTAGAATACTAGCAATACATTGTCTACCATTCTCTTTTCAACACACCATTAATTATTAGATAAAATACATGTGGAACCTACTAAATAGGGTTTTGAAAGTAGGACTCACATGAATGTCACCTGATAATAGAGTTATGAAAAAAATGTGTTAACTAGTGCTGCTAGCTTTTCTCGTAAAAAGTAGAATAGAAAAATCAACCTCATTATAGAAATCCACAATGCAGCAATCAGGCTTCACAGTCATTACTTGTGAGGAAACCATACGCTCAATAATATCTTGAAACAAGGAAGGAATAGATTCTACATTCATATCTGCCAGATTCAATTAGTAAAAGTTAAAAAACCATTATTACAAGGGTGGTAAAAGACTGCAAATAAGAAACTTTTGTAAACTATAGTAGATTGGTATCTAAAGAATATCACATAATACATGCCTTTGGAGGCTCCTGTCATAGTTTCCCCTTCTGCTGGGGCATCAGCAATTGGAACACCCAACTGAATCATCTCCCTTCCATGCCCTTTCATGGGCCTTCTTGAAACTATATATGCCTGACTTCCTGCTTATAAAAGATATTCAGCAATTAACAAAACAATGCATTTTTTAAAAATAAAAACAAAAGCTTGCATGATCTATGGTGACAACAAAAGCAAAAATCACCCACAGGAGAACATAAAATATAATAATCAATCTGAACATCAGCATATATATACTATATTTTTTGCTCCTTTTCTCCTTGTCTGTCACTAGCAAACATTATTGTCCAATTCCTGTGTATACTAATGCATTCTCTTGGCTCTTCAAAAAAAAACTAATCATGAACAGACAAAAAATTAATGGTAGCAATAGTAAGGAAAAAGATGAATATCAGGAAATGAACTTTTCTGGACTAGGGTTCAACCCAATAATTAGGGGGCCAATGAACACAATAGTGACTAAGACTAAGGATAAGGAAGGAAGTTACAAAAAAAGGCTAAACACATAGCTGCCTCAAGGTTTGCTGCGATCTCTCCATCCCTCACCTCTTGAATCTGATCCTCACATACAAATACCATTGGAGAACCAGCTTACTCCCCTGACTGCAATTTATGAGATGACTCCCCTTTGGGCTAGGGAAAAACACATATGATGATTCATATAACTTACCATGAGCAAATTTAATATTAGAACTCATGACTCATACTACTCATTGTTATTAACCGAGAATAGTGCAAGCTGATTCCTTGTCCATGACTATTCAAATACTGAGATGAACCAAAGAAAAATAGATACAAGTCAAACACCTTTTTACACAGAAACATCTAGCTTTAAGAACATGAGCAAAGGGCCTGCCATACATATGGCCACACCTATTTGCTATAAATCAAGTACTATTAATAAGGGAACCAGTAACAATCTTCCAGTCTGAAGATAGAACATTCACCTTGTAACTGTCCTTTTTTTCCAGAAACCCTTAGATCATTGACCAGTGAAACAAGATTTGCAACTTCAGTGCTATCAAATAAATCGTCATACAACTTTAGTCCATCAACCACATTCACCTAAAAGTGAAAAAATAGAAAGGTACATCTTAAAATATAGAATATAAAAGATAGATAAAAAATAAATCAAACTTATGAGAAGGCATATACCCATCCTGAAATAATGACATCAAGAAAAGTGAAGAAATATTTTAAAGGACCCTACCGTCTTCCCATCAAACATTTCATTGCCAATAAAAGTCTTTGCTTTGGTAGAAAGACTTTGGCTCTGACTTTGATTTTGCACAGAATGTAAATCGTTCCCTGTAAACACATCTCACAAGAGTTAAGTGTCATTTAACTAAAAAGTATGAATCTAAAACACAAATATTTAGGGAAAGCAAGCAAATCTAAAAATAAAAATAAAAAGAATCAATTTCAAAGTAAAATAAAATTAATATATAAAAATTTAAAAGTAATTATAGCTGAGATTTGAGAAGTTGAATTGAAACTTTAATGTAACAGGATATTTTACATAAAAATAAATAAAAACAACATTTTAACATTAATAATTTTTAAATGTTCAAAAATATAAAAATAAGTGCTAAATAATGGTAAGGTCATGTGTCAGTGTGTTACACAGAGCAAGAGAATATAATAAAAATAAAAATGTCTTCACATCCAAGATTGAAGACTGATTTATAAATATAAGGATTGATGATAAACAAATACTACTCCTATCTTATAAGTGCATGAGATTTGACTCTCTGTATGGTCTAAATCAAACAAGAGTCACACTCAAACTTTAAGTATATTGCATTCATATGACAAAAGGGGGGATACAGTCCAAATATTGTTTTCTTGGTTCCTAAACTTCATGAATGCAATGCAACTAGCATAGTCTGCTGCCCTAAACTCTTCTAAGTTAAACAAGATATATAATATCTTCACTATCATCATTGTCAGGAGGAAGAAAACCTTTAGAATTAGATATACATTCATCATTTACAACAGCTTCAGATTCTAAGTTGGACAAAGATCCTTCAGTACTCCTTGTGCTCTTCAAGCTGCCATCATTTTGATGCTTTGTTATAGCATCTGCTCACACAAGCAAGAGAGCAAAGAAGTTAATAGACTGCAGGCATTTCTTGTGTGTTAATGATCAGTGAACTTATCCTCTATCTTTCCATTAATTGGATAGCAGAAGGCACCAGATCATAAGAAACAAACCAAAAAATAAAAAAAAACAGCCTTAATTTTAACATTTGACCATTTAAATTTTTAGTCAGCAACAATGGGAGTCTTCCATGAAATGTCTTTTGCATGTATTCCAGTTTGACACTAAGTCCTGCTAGTACCTAGCCTTTCCACAATGTTTATTGAAAAGAGATTTTTTACTTTCCTCATCAAAATTGCATTTTTTTATATGCAAACACATGCACAAAATGATCTGATTATCTCCCCTGACTTTTCTATAAATTGTTGCTCTCATGTCACTACTACCTGGATTATAATGAACACAAAACGCTGTTAATATCAACAGTCACTCAGTCCAAGATTCACGAAGTTGTAGCATAATCAAATAAATTTATAATACATACAAACTGATTGACCAATTATTTACCTTTCTTCTCTTCAACAGATGCTAAACCCTTATCCCCCACTTTCTCAACCTTTCCACCTGATTTATGTTCGTCACTCTTCTCAACAACTGGAGTCCCTTTCTCCGTGCCTCCAGTAACTGCGACATTTGCATCATGACTATAAGACTCTACACTAGAATTATAACCTTCCTTTACAGGCTCAAACCTCTGCCCATGCCAGTATCCGGAAGTGAATTTCCTAACTTCCTTTGCACCCAGTTTCACTGGATCCAGAGGCCTCTGCTGCCTCCTCCATGCCACTTGCTGCAGCGCATATGCCACATCAGCCACAGAAAAGTATTGCTGCATCATCAGCACCTGGTTCCAATTACACCTCCTCTGCTGAATGGCCCCAACGACCATATCATACTCCCCAGGATCACCAACAACACGTAAATGGTGACAAAGGGAGTCTATGATGGCATTGGCAGCTGCGAATTCACTTCGCAGCCAACCAATAAGTCCATCCCTCTCATCAACAAACCATTGCTGGCGGTAGTGGTGGGGCTGGTGGATCTCTCCGCCAGCACCACCGCCACCGCCACCAGCACCACTTGGAAACTGCATTTTGTCTTGTATTACCACATTTCCCGATGGCATTGCCATGAGAACTCACTTACAAGTTACAATAATTCACTACAACCGCATATAAAGCCTACCCCAACACAACTAGATCTAAGCAAAGAAACAACGAGTTTATAACAAAAAAACAGCGCAATTCAAGAGGACCCCACTCAATAAAACGCGGAATTGAGATCAATTAAAGCAAAAAAAACAGCAAACTTGATTAGAAACAAGACCACCCCAGCAGTGATTAAGGCCAAAAAAAGAGTGAAAAAATGGATAATATGAAATGGGTAGGGCGTTGAAATCAAGAAGAGGGAGAATTGGCGAATTGGAGAGATCTGGGGTTGGAAAAGGGTGAGTGTTGAATAGAGAGTGAGGTGGTTGAGTTGGGGTGACGCAAAGGGAGGGGCTTGAAGAGGAAGATCTAGGGTTGGGGGTTAATGAAGAATGTGGAACAAAGGGAATGGCTTATTGATCACGCATGTGTTCTAGTCTTAAATGGTGGCTCATATTCACAAGTCACGACACAACACTCTCTCTCTCGCTCTCTCTCTAAATTTGTTGCTGTGCATCTGAGGACTGGTGGGTGCTGATTTTGGATTTTACAGATAATATTCTAAGAAAATGGGGGCTTTTGGTCATTCCCCTTTTCTATATTTAGAGCCACAAGTTTGAGATTAGTAAGTCTTAAAACAACTAATTTCTTTCAGAATAGTAATTGACTTTTTACAATCAAAATTGTGTTTAAAAAATTAATACCATGTACTATATTTCTTAATTTTATACTCTTAAAAGTTATCTTGAATAAAAAAAAAATTGTATTTATGAGTTATTCTACAATAAAAGTCTTTGTAAAATTTTGTTTTTAATGAAATCCCTTTTAGGAGGAGTTATTACTCTTTATTGAGATACATGCTATTTTTCCTAATATCATATATTAAACATTTTTTCTTTTAAATATATTTTCTTAATTCAAATTAGACTCTAAAACAATTTGTATAGCTACCTCTATACCCAACCCTTTTTCTATTATCTTCATCTATATATTTAATTTTCTTAACCAATTATCCTTTTCATCTTTATATTCTTAATTGAATCTCGATATTTTTAAAGAAAAATACTAGAATCAAATAGTTAAAAATGAACTTGTATCACAATATAAATTATTTAACAGAGAAAAAATATTATATATTAATAAGGTAAAAATGTTTTATACCATAAGTATATAGATATTAAACTCTAACATAAATCTAAAATATAATTTATATGTTAAAAATATTTATTTATAATAAATTTTAATTTTATTTTAAAATTTAGTTACGTAAAGATAAATATTATTTATTATCTTTTATACTTAGAGGTAAAAATCTAACTTTCCAAACTAAGAAGAAAGTTTTAATTGTATAAAATACTATATTACCCCCTTTTTCAAATACAAAATAAGCTAGGATTTATCTTTATCCAAAAGTTTCAATTTCCAATGTTGTCAATTGTTATACTCACTCACATGACTCTATCTTTCTTTAGTTTTGAATAAATATTAATTTTTAATTTTTTTAAAATTATCTTTATTTTTTTAATGTAAACTTCCGAACTACTTTATTATCTAATTGTCAACAATTGCATAATTTTTTTTTTTAAAAAAGTGAGTGTTGTTAAAACACGAGTGTTGTCCATAAGAATTGGTTAAAGAGACTAAAATTCGTTAATCATATCAAATTTATTTACCATATAATTACAATCACAATACTTTCATATATTTAAATTTTGAGTTCAAGAAGAAATTATCCAAATTTTGTGTGATTAAATGTGTGAGTATTTAATTCTCAAGAAACATATTATCATCAACTAAATATATTTTAACAATTCTTATATACAAATAAATTCAAATTATCATAAAATCATTTATTAGTTATTTTTTATGATAATTTGAATTTATGTATAGATAAATCCGTATGCATCTGCTTGGCTTTGTTTTATATTGCATTTGCAAGTTTAAAATGCTGCCAAAACAAACAGACCATTATTAAAAATACTGTAATTTACATGAATTATGATGATAACTGCTATATATAGAATATTACTTTTAATATCGATTATTACCTTAGTTGATATAAAAAGTTGTCATATTTTACATGTTATGAATCACATTTTGCATCATTTGAAATACTCACATATAAATTGAGATTATGAGTTTATGTTGAGATATTCAAACTCTATATGTATGATATATAAAATTATTTGAACATTGTTAATATAAAATAATTTTATATTTTATTATTATAAATTAACATTAATATGATATTTTTAAAATAATTGTGTAAAAGTTAATAAATTTATCATAAAATAATGTAAAAGAATCATAAATCAATGTTGATATGATATTTTAAGATAATTTTATAAAATTTAATAAATTTATCATAAACTATAGCTTTTGGTTAGTGCATAATCTTTCTTTTTTTGATTGAGTACAAAGCCTTTCTTATCTTAACATTATATCTTGTTAGTAAGAGTCTTGTTAACTAATATCTTGAAAGAATTTTTAAAAAATGTGTAAATCATAAGTGAACACAAAAAATTGTGGAAAGTGCACTTTTCAATAATAAAAAATTTACTCTTAATTCCTTGACCATTATCCTTAAGAAAACTATTTTCTTAGAGCACTTCTTAGCATTTAGCTATTAGTAATTATTTTAATAAGTTAATAATAAATATTTACAGATCCAGTAAAAATTTATAGATATTCATTAAATCTAAAACAAATTGTACCCAAAAAAATCTGAAACAAATACTCATGCAAGAGGCATAGAATAGTACCTTTGAACATCTTCAATAAAATTATTGAGTTCAGCTCTTAATCATAGAATAGTACCTGTGAACATTTTTAATAGAATTATTGAGTTCAGCTCTTAAGTTCAAGAATTTTTGTCTATCAGATTTTTCAAGAACTATCCTTTTGTAAAAAAAAATGTTTTTTAATGTTATTTGAGAGAAAAGAATTTTTTTTTGAGTAAGTAAAATTCAAAAACTCAATTTAATTTTTTTATTAAAATAAAAAAAACAAAAATTCTTACATCCTGTATAATATTATAAGGCCAAAAAAATATATCCAAAAATCCAAAATGAATTCATATGTTAGTACCACTAGACCCACACCTTACGGTTCCTAAGCTTTTGCTGAGACAAGTTTTGATGTCCCACGTGACGTATAGAATGGAAAGGCGCGGTTCTTCTGGTTTTAGATTCCGCAAATTCGTTATACTTGTTTTGCTTGTTTTTCTTTAAGTTTTGGATCCACTTCAATGTTGGGAAGCCTCAATTCATATTCCAATTCAAATTATATACTTTGTACAAATTTAGGAGTACGTATTTGTGATTTTAGTTTTTACATTTATAATTATTTAAATTTAACTGGATAAATATTTGATAATATATGAGATAAGATAGCTTCAATTTTATTTATCAACACAATATATTAATACTAATATTATGTATAAATAAATAATAAATTGAAAATAGAAAACTAAAATGAACATATTTTAAAATAGATAATATTTATAAATATATATTATTGTGTTATGCCAAATATTATTTATAAAGTCAATAGATTTTATTATTAGTATGTAACAAATTTAATAAAAAAATATAGATAAATAGGTCTAGTGGAATGACTCAAAATATAAATAAAATTTTTTCCCAAAAATATTGGTTTTTTAATTTAAATATGTTAAGATTAAATTTAAGCTGAGTTAGATTAGTGAAAAAAAATAGATTGGGAATACTCTTAATACAAATATTACTCTTTATTTCTGAATCTCTATGAATTTCATCTATAAACTATTCGAGTTTAATGGTCATAAGATGTTAGTGTGAAAACTTGTATATTGTCAACTAATAAAATATCATAATTATGGTGATAGACATAATAGGTTAAGTGATTTCAAAGATGAATTGCTCAATTACTTAATAAGGCTGGGTTTTGGATTGTAAGCACATAAAGGAAGGAGGATTGTTCAATAAACTATATACAAATGTGAAGTTATTACTTATTAAACTCATTAGGGATGAGGGTGAGGTGTGTATTTATATCCAAACCCAACTCCACTCTTGAAAAGCATGAGAAAAAAATAGAAACTAAATTTGGTCAAAGTGGATTTTTCTTATAAAAGTCAACTCATAATTAAACGAGCATTCACAAGTTTAGATGTAATTGTCATGTGTAAAGACATTTATTATATCCGTCTAAAAAATACATGTTGTAAATTGCTATTAATATACCTTTTTAAATCTTTGACCTTTGGAAAATGATGTGTGGGCTTGTAAACGTCTAGGAAGAGAAATAGATAGAAAAATATAAATATAAATATGATAAATAATAAATGATATGATATTATAATATGATAAGAAGAAACAAATAACTAAAAAAATAAATAATGTGAATAAGATGTTTACATATATAATCGATCGGAATGTTCAAATATAATTATTCTATCTTAACAACGTTCTTTTTTTTTAATCTTTAAAATAACTCACTAATTGTTTGTATTGCAGCAAAAATAAATACATGTGGTTACATAATCAAAATAATGTTTTAACATAAAATTGAAAGGAAATTTTTTTTTATAAATATAATAAAAATGTATATAATTTACCAACGAATTGTTGCAAGATGAGTTTAGATTCTTTAATGTGGTTAATAAAAAAGATCCTATTAAAGATTATTAGTTAAATTTACAGTAAAAATTAATGATTAATAAAATCGATTATAGTTCACCCCTACATGGTATAAAAGAAAAAAAAGTATATAATTCATACGTATATTTATTTAATTTTTAACACAACGCGTTAATTCCTTCTTCAACCATACGCTTGTGTCTCTGTCAAAGCATACCAATTTTCTCAAGTAATTCATTTTCCTCCTTGATTTGTGGCGCAGAGTGTGCTACGTGATTGAGGAAATTATAAAGGGAATAACTGATGTGCGTAGGACGCATATTCATTCATACCGTGTTGATGAGAATAATAGTAAATTAATTAATTAGCCATACGCATACCCTATTGAGCTCTTCTGCAACAACCTCTTTATTTGGAAACAACCTTTCTTAGTTCTTACCAGTTTAAATAGCCATTTGCGAAGACACTCTTTTAAATAAGACCTACTAAGTTACTATACATTATACTCTCATAGTCTTATAGATTTTTTAAAAATATTTAATATATAAGTATTAAATTAAATAAAAGAAGGCTTCGTTTATATTATTAGCTCGAAAATCCATGTAGCAAAACTTCTAATAATTAATCAATATTACATGCATGTTGATTCAAGTTTATGAACAAGCAGGTGATTTAAATGAAAGAAGGCTTCGTATACATCAGGCATTTTTAAGATCACTTACTTGAGTTAGAAACTTTAAATGTAAAATGTGACTGTAATAATGCTATAATATTTAATATTTAGAACTGATAATAAGAAATTAAAATGCCGGTAAGGATGCATCATTATTAAAAACAAAGTCATCATCCAATGTAAACAATATTTTATCGGTTTAGATTAATTTTCTTAAGAAAATTAAACATTCCAAGGTGAACCGAATCGCAATTTTTTTAATCTTTTGATGGAAGGACTTTTTGGCTCAAAACTTATTCCCAAAGCACTTCCCAAACACCCCTACTATTAACTATATTTTATTATAAAATTGTCATGATTCAATTTTATGAAACGTGACCAATTAAATATTAGGTACACCTAACACGACGTCATGTGTTAAAATCAATACCGTTTACAACTAACATCCACATGACCACATCACTTAAATATAACCACCAAATTAAAAATCTTAGGTAAAGCCTTCTCAAACGATGAGAGATTTCTCATTCAACATATTCAGTGCAGGACTCAACATATCATATAATCGTGACCCGAACGCAACCCGTAAAATTCAAAAGTAAATAATGATCGGTTAGCGGTACTGTACAATCTTCATGTCTCCTTCATTTTTAGCTTTTTTTTTTTTTTTTTTACTGTGGTAGTCAATCAGTGACAGTGAGGCATATATTGCTTCTAATCCTAATTTTCAAGAATTGACTAAACATATTGACAAAGACTGTCATTTGTTTTCATTCTTCTCAAGCAATCAACTTGTCAACTTCTTCACCAAGCCATTGGACCCTTCACTCTTTACACATTTCCTTGCTAAGTTGAGCGTGTTAAAATACACTCTTTATGTTACTCGTATTTGCTAACCATTAGTTTCTTTTTGCTAGTTAATTAGTTACATATTCAAATGCCTTAATTACTGTACGAGAGTTGTATTTGTATATATACATGAGCCATGTATTATGAACTCAACCAATTCAATCATAGAGTTCCTTCTCCCAAATCTTAATAGTTTCACTACAATTATATGACTGTGTGTGACATATCAAATAAGAAGAGTATTTGTATTAGAGGCTAAAAAGAGGAAATCTGAATCTATAGATAAGATTAAAAGTTATTTAGTGGTTACATGACCACTTAAAAAAGTTACAATGACCATTTTTAATCTGAACTATTCATGATTTGATAATGATTATGATTCCTCTTCTCACTCTCTCATAATAAGGGTTAACTACAAATTTCATTTTCTCTGTGTTCTTTGTTTTTTTAAAAGAAATTTTAGGAAAAGTAATCGTTATTTCCTTTTCATTTTAATCACTATCTTTCCTTAATTAAACAGTTTAAATCCAAAATATTCTGTGTGCTACTTATAAATATTAGAATTGTCTTTGCAATGACCCGTACACAAGCCATTGCAAACGGTTGTGGAACTTGGGCCAAATATACCTTTGTTTGGTGTGTGCATGGGTTTGAAGTGCATTGACAACTTTTGGAGGTGATTCTTCTAGGATTCAGCCAAGCGTTTAATTTAGCCATTGATATATTTGGTTCATATAAGTTGAGTGTAATATTTTCTTGATATATTTGTGTGTTGTTCATCATTACATTTTGCTGGGGTGTTAAGAGTATGTCATTAATTCTCCCTTGCCATGATTATTAAGTAGTTTATCAACCTATGAGTTAATCAGTTTTATAGCTTATATGTATTCCCATTGAAACACGATGAATGAGACACAAGGATTCAAATTTAACGAGCCTATGAAAATGTAATCCACCTAAAACAAACACACCGTTACTCATTTTCTGCTTTACAGTATACTTCCAACGCGAATCCATTGTCTCTGTGGTCATTCACATTCAAGTATTCAACTGAACTGAAGGCGAATTCAAACATATCCTCAATAGTTAGGACAGGTGATATACAACTGTAGACAATAGTCATTAATCATAATATTATTATAGTTGGCTGTGTAACTAACATAACTGACTATGAGGTTTAGTTGAATCAATAGAATCAGTTTTCAATTGCCTAATTTCTTTCTCTCTTCTGCCCTATTCCTATTATGGTTTATTTTGATTTCTCACAGGTGGAAACTTGGGTTTCATTTTTCAGCAGCAAGCATACCTTTATGCTGTGTAGGGAAGATTGGACATTCTCCTTTTGATGTCACGCATGGAAAAAATTCTTTGGTGTATTTTGATGAGAAAGGAGAAGATGAATTATTTGCTGGACTAATATTATCAAAGTAGGGTCTTATTTGAGGTTTGTATTATGATATTATTTGTTGCTTGTAATTTTTAGATATGTTGTCATATAATTGGTTGATAGTTATTTATTCAGTTAGTGCATTCTCTTTAGTATTTGCTATTCCTTAGTTCTGACATTATTTGGCCTATTTGTCTCGATGTCATTTTCAGTCCTTTCTTGGCTTACACCCTTGTCATTGAAAAGAAGACATTTCATGATGAAGAACTAGAGCCTAGAGGTAACTGCTTGGGTAGAGGATGTTCTTATAATGGCTGTCATCACAACAAATATAGGCATCAAGAGGTACCTTCTTGTAATTCTGAGGCTGCACCACCAATTGTCTTATTGTACACTAAGATCAACCAACATCTTATCAACTATAATATTCTACTATTTGTATCAGCATGAGTGTACAACATATCTTGAACTGAATGATTGAATATTTTAGCTTTCAATACATAAATCGAACATAAAAGAATTAATATCCTCCTACAGAGAATAAATTAGCTTTGAGTATTGTTACTTGATTATTAATTTATCAGTTTGAAGCATACATATAATGGCTTAACCTACCAAAACTGGTGTGGTGTCAATAACATAGGAGAGGATAAATTATCATCAAGCTATTTATTTGGAATGTAGCTAGGAAAAATTTCATTGTCCTTACCAGTAAATGGAGGGAAATAGTACTGTAATAACACTCATTCTTGATATATGGTTTATTTGACTGTATAAGTCAAGATTTTCCTGTCCATTCTCTATCTAAATATAAAACATGCAGTATTTCTGTCAGCAGCTAGCCTAATAAATTAAGAAACTTATTCTCTTATAACTTCTGTTACTTGCCAGTAATTTTTCTAGACAGGACATATTCTGTTGGCCAAACAACTTAAGTGGTATTCAATACGAACTTATCACATAAGAGTTTGATCTTAAGTTTAACTGTGAAAATTATTGAAATAACTTACAAAGAGCTATTTGTAAGCCTAAATAAACTCTTAGTATCATGTACTTTGGGTTAAAACAAAAGGTTGGTTACTTTGGTGGTTTAATTAAGATCCCATTAAAATAAATATTCACCTGAAAGTCTAAAACAGTCCTAACTAGCTGTAATGAGTTACTTTGGTGGAGTACATGATTTGAAGTTCATTCTTTTCTTTTTTTACACATTAATCAAGTATCAATGGTGCTTAAGTTTCACTGGTCTTTCAAAATTAATTACATGGAGTAGTACAATTAACTTCATCCCAATAGCATTATAACCAACAAAAAACGAAGGCAATGCAATTGTCCGTAACGTAAGCTTATAAAAAATGAGGAAGCCAGTGGTTCATTGTAGAATAGTCACAAAGTTTAAAGGTTCTAATCTTTGTGGAGGCCATGGAATTGATTCCATGATAAACTTTCAAGTTGGCAGTAGTAGTTGATGAGATTTTGATTTCGTCCCAGCTGAAAGTGGGGAAATATGCAATATAGTACATTAGTACTAGTATTTGGCACCACAAGGATTTCAGTGACAATATATGATGAGTGATTCTGGAATAATTATGAGTCATGTCATGTGTGGCTCATGAGGGATGAATACGATGGCGTCTCTTTTCCCAAGTTGACTATTGCCTTTGCCTCCTCCAGTTCAAACCTGCTTGGAAAACAATAGGCTTCTGGTTTGCAATTGGATTCATTGTAACAATTTAAACTCTATTTGTCTATAAACTTTTCACAAATTGCATTCAATTGTAATCATTTTAATAATTAATGATAAATTGAATAAGTTTAAAGTAATTAAAAGTTTGCATGAAGTGTTATCAATATAAACATATAATCATGGTGCTATAATTTCTAATAAAAAATATTTATTAATTGGTACTTTTATTTATATTTAAAGTAAGTGTAATTTAAATATTTCATTAGTCAAACTTAATTAAGCTTTTCAAATAACTTATACGGAAACTTATTTAAATTATAACTCTTATAACTTTTCAACATTATTTCAATAAATTTTGTAGTGTAGTTTATCAAAATATTGTTTTCTTAGCTTATTTCAATAAATTCCATGCTCAAATTAGTGACATAAACCCTTATGTGATACGTGATGAGGATTTATTGAAATAATATTTAGTTAGTATTTTGCCAAAATGCATTATTAATTAAAATAATTTGAGATGCAATAATTTAACAGTGATTAGTAATGCGAAATACCAGAAAGAAAGAGAGAAAATTTTGATTGTGTTGCCTTTATCTTACCTCGTATCCGCTTGTACTTCACACCTACCCGCTGAATTGACTATGCAGAGTAAAAAGTGATTCCGATTCAGTTAATCAGATGATAAACTAAGTAACATTTTTTATTCATTATATGATCTCTCTCAATTTTTGTAATGCTTTGACGAAAATTTTTCTTTTGTTACATAAATATGTGAAAAAATAGTTCTGCTTACGAAACTTTGAAAATTTAAATGGTGTCAATGAATACATGTTTAGGTTGTGTCAGAGTTATGTTTCATATTCAATATACAGTATACAGTATGTAATTTAACGTTAGATTGATCAGAATAACAAAACATGCACTCAAGTCACAATTTAAATCTTTATCAAAAAAAAAAAATAGTCACAATTAAAATGGTCGGTTCAGAATCTCGGTTCGGTTTGTCCGCCTTTGGCTAAATTATTAGATTCTCCCTATGATAAATACATACAACTTAAATACTACCAAACCAAGTGGATTGATAAATTGGTCATGGATTGTTTCTACTAATTTTTTAATTTGAATTTAAATATATGATTGTATTAAATATTTAAAAAATATTTCAAATAAAAAATACCTGAGGTCTTTAATAAAGTATAATAAAGGCTGCATGTAAGTGGACATGAGTTTTGTTGATTATGAAGACTAATATGGAGTTACTATTTTTTTAGAATGATGTTTAATTGTTTAAGCCTATTAAAGAAGTAGAGTTGTCGAAATAGTTCAATCAGTTTCACGTGGATTAGGACCAAAAAATTCACTTAAAAAAGCCTACAATTCCACATGGGCTAGAGACAACTCAAAGACCTTAGACTTTAATAATTTGATTTTTTATGTATCATAATAAGTGTTTTCTAAATAAATCATGTGCATACATTTTGAGAGTTAAGGATGGATACAAGTTTGAGTTGACTCGACAACTTGAAAATGCCATGATTAGGACTAGGTTGAAGAAGCCTTGCTCTAGATTGAGTAGAAGATAATTGGGTGAAAGATGTTTTGACAAAGGTCGGACCAAAAAATGTTATGGTTGAAATTGGGTTAATGATATCCAAGATAAGGATGCCATGGTCAAGGTTAGGTCAAGATGTTAGGTTCGTGGATGTATTGATTGTAAATGGACTGAAAATGTCCTTGTTGAGGTTGGGCCAAAAATGTTTTCACTAAGATCAAGTTAAAAATATTTTTATGAAAATCAAGTTAAAGATATTTTATCTAAGGTCATTGTTAAAAATGTTTAAAAAAAAGTTAAGTAATAAACATAAGTCACTTGATAATAATATACATTAAAAAAAGAAAAGAAATACAAGAGTTCAAAATACTAATCTAAAATAAACAAATTTAAAAGTCTAAAAAATTGGTCGAGTGATTAGATAAGATGTTACCCTCATATGCACAATGAGGGAGGGTGGAAACATAAAAAAAAAAATAGTCCCGTTTAAAAAATAACATGTGGTAGACTTAATTTTTTTTATATATTTATTAATATAATGAAAGGGGGAAAAAGTAAGTAAATCATTAAATTTCTCTCTCATTTTCCTAAGAAAAGCGTGAAAGAAAGCGCAGAGCACAAGATGCCGAGATAATATTTGCTTTAGTATTAATCAACCTAATTAAAGCAATTGAGCAATGTTGCTTTTAAAGGAAAACCTTAGATAAAATCATCTTACTATGAATTTTTTGGATATTCTACAGACAGGTGTAATCGCTTTTCCAAATTGCTTTCAAAAGAGAAGATCACCTTTTAGTTACTTGTACGAAAAAAATACTGTTCCATCAACTGGGATACATGTTTCTAACTAATTGATATACTGTATATTAAAATAAGGGTCATATTTAATTTTTTAATATTAATTATTATTTTTCACTAATATTTTAGTTTTTATTTTAATATTAATTTTTTTTATCTATTTATTAATTTTTTTATATGTATAAAACAATTTAGATAACACTTATTTTGAAAGGCAAAGAAATATTAAATAGTGATGAATCATATTTACAAACTTACATGGAATTTTTTTAAAAAAATCTAACATAAATTACCTTTCATTGAATATTTTGGTGGGCCAAAAATGTTTAACATGATGTAACTTACATTGATAATCTAAGGATGTAAAAATTTTAGGATCTTGTTAACCAGTATTTTAAGAATATTTATTAAAAACTAAAATAAGAAAATATATAATATAAATTCATAGAAAAGAATAAAAAAAATGACGGCACAATTTTGGCATTCCAATATTTTTTTATTATTTTAATTTCTTAACCATTATCCCAAGGGATTGGTTACTATTTGCCAAAATTTTATATGAATTTAGTATATGCTCTAGAAATTCATAACTCGTTTCCCCCGTTTCATAGTCCAGTCTATTGTAATTAAGTTACTACTTGATAAAATTATTGTTGTGAAATCTCAATTAGTAATTACCAAGATGCAGTGAGATCAGAGATGCCAAGAACAATTGATCAATTGTTAAAAAGTAAAAAAAAATAAAAAATCTTTGGTTAAAAAACAAAAGACACACAAGTCAACAAAAACAACTAGCCATAATGTTTCAATAGAGATCTCAACTACCAAACTCAATCCATCAGACGCAGATACCAGAACGTTACAAAAGTACCGAAACACATGAAAGAAAAAAAGTGAAGGCATAAGCTGTGGTCAAAATTAAGTGGAGACCTGCAGCAACACTTCATTCTTCAGCTTGACCTTGGATTCTCATTAAGATTGATTAAATAACTGTCATGTCCAAGTCCAACTGAAAATTTGACTTCATAAACTATCAGACAGGTGTGTGTATTAGCATATGGACACTTGTGGACGAGAGAAAATTAAAAAAAAATACGTTGCACCAACATTTTATATACTCGATTAGCAGTTAAAAGAAATAATTTTCATACCTAACATTCATTAGATAACTGATGCCAAATAATTTATTGAAACACTGAGGTGTGGTCTAAATACAAAATCAACGGATTCAATTTGTAAACCATAAGACATGAATGACAAAAGCAAAATACCTGGGAGAACCTACAGGTATGAACTATACACATACCCCACCACCATATCAAAACTATCATCATATTCAGGAATTCTATGCCCCTCCTCTCTATACACCAAAGTTAAAAGGAAAAATAAAAATATAAACCCCAGGTAATGAAACTAAATCAAGGATGAATGGAACCCTCTTAAAATGAAGCAGCAGCTTCTGTCTGGCTTCCTCTGCTCCGACGGTGTCGTTTACCATGGTGACGGCGGCCGCTACCAAATGTGACGGGATCAAACCTCCTCAGCCTCTCAGCTTCTTGGTAACTGATGACACACTCTGAAGGAGGGACTTTGTATCTGACTTTGTCATAGCAGTAGGAGTATGTCATGTGCTTCTTCCTGAAATTCTCCATTTTGATTCTTTGTGCTGGTGTAATACCAGAAGAAGGAATTGTTGTAGTTGCCTCAGAACTTTGAGGAGCATGGTCACACTTGGCCACGTGCTGCTCAATTGGATCCACTGCACAACCGTGCAGGACAAGGTCAGAGAATTCAGCAACATAGGGTGCATACTTGTAGTTAACCCTGTATTTGCCTCCATTGGTAGCCCAATCAGATGCATCCCATATTGTTGCATACAAAGTCATTGGCTTAGAAGGGAAATCCCCTCCCATAGATTCTGTTCGAGTTACTTCTCTAATAGGAACATTGTCCACATAAAATCTGAACATGGATAAACAAGAACACAATTGTGAAAATAAGTAAGCAAACAAGTGACATTCAAAAGAAGAAATTAGCATAGTTGAATAAGAAAAACAAAAATCCATACAAGGAACATATTAGTTACAGCCTTATGAATTTAGGTAGACAAAATAGTGTTCTGAGTGCTAAAAGGATATATAGCATTGAAGTATTAGTTATCCTAGTATCTGGCTTTATTCATTCTCAATAACCAAGTAACCAAAGCGTCACATACACAATACAAATACTATTTACAGGAGGAAGAAAAAAAGGTTTTTTTTAATCAAACAAGGGATTTAGTAAGGGAACAAGAAAACTGGATGACTTTTTTTTTAATAAAACATCAATCAAAATAGCAAAATCTATCAAATTACTACTTACTGACATGCAAAATAAGAATAAGAGGTAGTATAGTAACATAACAAATAAGAATGATGAAAAAAGTTACCATAACACAGAAGATGTAGATATAATAGTCAAGTGTATAACATGCAAAACAGATCCAAATATAGTAACTGTAGATAGAGACTAACGTGATCCGAGAGTCTGTCCAGACAATAGTGTACTGATGGAAATCATCTGCAGGGTCAAACCAGAGACCATATCTTTCCTCTCTGCCAATGTTGGTGCTACCATTGCCATAAACATTGGTCTGAATCCTCCAGTCTTTGCCTCTAATGTTCCCCAAAAACTCAAAGTCGATTTCATCATGGTTATTCTGGAACATGTCACCATTTGACATCTGCAAACAGATAAGTGATGAAATAAATTAATTACTCTTATCCCCCATTTGCCGGATATGAAAATTAAAACTTCAAACCAAAACCAGAAACAATGACTTTTTCGGTTCAAACAAACAAAACTGCCCTTTTGCCAAGTAAAGAAGTCCTTAAATTTTGTTTTGAAAAATCCTAAATTTTATTCTCCATTGGCGAGGATGGAAATGAAAGTGAGAAGTGAAAACTATGTGATTGATTATCAAATCACAAAAAAATTACTGGTTGGTTGAAGTATACTAGGTGTGGTTTAAAAACACAAACCATAAACGAATGTGAGTTTTTTTTTAAAATAGGACATAAAACTGACTCATAAAAGAAAAAAAAAAGGTATAACTTTCATATAATCACCAAATTGAGACAAATACTCACATAGAAGGCAACCACAACTCCTGCAGTGTAATCAGAAGGCAACTTAATAGAAGCGCTGAAATATCCGTGAAGGTAAAGATCATGCGACACAAATCCTGAACCTGCAAACACACCCCAGAAACGGAAAGAAAAAAAGGGGAAGACTTTAGCCACAGAAATCACCATCTCAACAACCCCACACAGATTGTCAAACCAAAAACAGAAGCTAGCAATAAAGTAAAATAAAAACCTGTTCTCTCATCGAGTGAAAGATGAACAGATTTGCCATCCCTATGGATGACCAAGTTGCTGTCCCCAAACAAGGGCGCGTAGCCTTCGTCAAAGGGTATTATGGGCAAGTTTCTGGAGGAGGCAGCAGCGAAGGCAGCAAAAAGCATGGAAGAACAAAAGAAGAGCAACAACCCCATGTGAGACCCCTCCATGATTATTGTGTTTCCTCAGAAAAAGATAATATAAGGAGTGGTGCAAGGAAGAGTGATGAAGAAGAAGAAGGAGGAGGAAGAGCAAAAAGGGGATGAGAGAAAGAGAGAGGTTTGGAATAATCTGTATTCTCTACAGCTAGAAGCGATAGAGAGAGCCGAAAGGAGCTGGTTAGGGAGAAGACAGCCAAACGAAGCTTATTTGTATTCGCGAGACTGTGTTGAGCTGTGTCCGAATGTAGACAAATACTACAGTCTTTATTTTCTTTTAATTGAAACTTTCCTTTTCATTGATAAGCAATTGGGGAATATTAAATGTATGTGGAAAATGAGAAATACGTTAGAATTGTACAACAAGCTCTCAGCTGTAAATGATTTATTGGTATTTTATTCTCTCTCTCTCCGTTGGTGTGTAATGTATTTTTCTGGTTTGTTTTCGATGAGTACAAAGACTTGTTGACAAAGGCTTCAACACGCGGCTCTGTTTCTAATGTTAACATATCCTCTCTGTCCCCTTCTGCCTTAAGCCACGCTAATTTCTTTGACCCTCTTTATCATTTTGCAAAAAAGTAAAAAAAAAAATAAGTTAATGAACTTAAAAAGAAAATGAATCTGGACTGAGAAAATTGTTCGTCAGCAGTTCTTTTAAGTTTCATTTTTTTCAAATTAACTAAACGTTAACAAAAGTACTCCATTGATAGTGTCATGTAGTGACTCGAGCATGTTACAAATGATAACTAATTCTTAACTAGTTATTATGTGTACATTTATTTGTAACCAATATTTCAGTTTGTATATTATACAAATTAAATATTTTTTAATTTATCATTAGACTTATAATAAATAAACATTTTTATCCTCGAGTAGTGTGACTAATGTCTCATCCCTTGTCCGGAATATTTTTTAATATATAAATTATATTATAATTAAAGCTTAAAATAAATAAATATTTTTAAATTATATTTTAAGTTATGGTGAATAAATTTAAACTGTTATATATGAGTATTTTTATTTATTGGTAATATTTTTAAATATTATTAAATTTACTATATATATATATATAAAGAGGATAAATTGAGAGAGACATGTGTTTAAGAAGATAAAGTGTGTTTAAATATAAATATAAGAGAAAGCAATTTCAAATGATTAAGAAAAAGGTCGTTTTTTGTTTGTTGAGATAATATATGACATGTATAATAAATAATAATAAAAAATGAATAACAACATCTCTAATGAAAGTGTTTATATGAGTTATTCAATTTTAATAAATGTTTTTTAACTTTTTTTCACTCAAGTAAATAATATAACATTATTAATATAATCATTGTTGTTTAACTAATTTATATCATAAATAATATATTTTTTAAGCATTGTAAGACCTATAAAATTAATTTAAGTACTCATTTTATTAATCTTGGCATTGAAATAAATTTTAGAACTCGTGAAATTATAAAATCCACAAAATTAAAATAATCAACTCATTTTATCAACAATACATTTTAGATGCTATATAAGAGAATGTTTAATCGAGAGAAAAAGAAAACAAAAGCACCAAAGTCATACTGTATAAGTGGTGTATTTTAATTTATAATTAATATACGGAAGAAAATATGTTTTTCCGATACTGCTTTTCGAAATGGGGCTAAAACTTGTCATAGCAAAAAAAATTATTTGATAATTCACACTTGAAAATATTGAGGAAAGATTTTCAAGTGTAGTAGTGGATAGTAAGGACTCATATTAAAATAAACAAATATCATTTATGACTTGTGAGTTCAACTTAGAATGTGAATAAGTCTTGTATTGAAAGAAAAAAAAAGATGACGTAGTATCCTGAGTCTTGTAGTTAAATGTGAATAAATAAATCCTATATAAACTATGGAAAGACCAAGAGCAACTTAGTACGAAGTTTTTGGATTTAGATAAAAGATTCCACAGTCACAAAAATTCAATAATGTACACTATCGAGTTTATATGTGTCTACTGTCTAGTAACACACTCATTCAATTCTTTCTTTAATAAAGCTAGCTTTTTTATATTTTATGTCAGTGGTTAAAATATCATGCTAGTTGAAGCAAAGTATTAAGTATAATAATCATTTTTCCTTCCAATTTATTTTTTAAAAAAATTGAACGAACTATAGTATTTTCATAATTCATTGGACGGATGAATACACTTGTATTTTAGCCCCTTCAGATATTTCTTTTAGAAAAAATGATTAATTCTAACCTTGGTGAATGCGAATTACGATGCTTTAAAATAAAATAAAATAAAAGTACCAAAAGCTTAGAATTTAAACTTTGAAGGCTTGGGAGTGGGATAAAGTGGCAAAACCCATAATAATAATAATAATAAAGTACTAAAAAGGAACAAATGAAAATAGAGGACAGCAGAGCCATGCGAATGATTATAGAGAAAATAATAATATTCTACAAGCTTTTGGCTCTCAAAAAGGAGAACCACTTTATAGTTTATACATTGCATTTTTTTAATTCTTAGTATATTTAAAGATATAGTACTGGCATATATTTTATTTATAAGGCTAAATTGGGAATTAGTGCATGTGGGTGCACTCTGGATGAGGCAATTAGAACCGACCCTGAGGTCCTGTCCCCAAGCGTGTCACAGTTGAATTCAAAGTAGAAAGACATTAATGACCCGTAGCAAATGCCTGAATAGGGATGATAGGGAGGGTATTAAATGGAAGGAAAAGTTGAAGGCTCCGAACAAGGAATGAGAATTGCGTGGGCCAGCGTTCAAAAATTCGGCGCCTCAGTGAGCTCGCCACGTGACCATCAATTTTCCTTGGCGGCGGCGAATTTGACGCGCCACCCAATCAAAACCCATGATTCATATACATGTAACATATCACTGGGAGTATACAGTTCTGGTTTTATAGAGTGTAAGTTTTTTATCTTAAAAAAATTCTAAAACAAAGTTTATGATAAAAATAATTTTAAATTTACTTATTATAACTGTTTTTTTGAAACGTTGAATAAATTTATTATATTTAAAATATTTTTTCAAAGGACATTTAAAAGATAATGATTAATACAATTATTTTAAATATTCATTATTAAAACTAATTCTTCATAAGTAATGTATTCTTCTAGTCAATTAACAACTATGAAGTTCTTGCAGGTAAGAAATGATTAAAAAATCATTATTTTAATTTAGAGAGATGTTTATATTAATGTCTAATTATATTTCAAACAAAATATATCTTTTGAAAAGATATAAATATATTTTTTCTGAAAAAATCAATATGTTATTGTAAATAAAAGAAAATATCACATGATGAAAATAAAATAAAAATAATAAAAATATTTACAGTTGAAATTATGTTTACATTTCCGAGTTTTTGTATTTTTTTATTAAAATGGCACTAAAATGAATGAAATAATGTTATAAGAGAATTGTTATGTTAAAAAAATTTAAAATAAAAACCCACATTTTCTCATAAGAGAACTTTTACTGTATTAAAATTAAACTATTTAATTATGATTTCTTCATCTAATATTATGTCTCTTAGTGTGTTTTAATTTGTTCAAAAATATTTTCTATTTTAAAAAATAAGAAAGTTCTAATAATATTTTCATTTTTGTTCATATAATAATATTTTTATTTATTAGGATGATCACTAAAAATAGAAAAAGATAAATGTAAGAATATTAGTAATTTTATTTGGTTTGCCTAGTTTTCAGAATCCATCAACCTCTGTGGAAGGCCAAGTTGCTAGTTGGTGCTTGACAGCAGAAGTGACATGCTGTCTCCTCTGCTCCATGTCATCACCCAAATAGCCGTTACCCTCATTGGACCCCACCATCCACTTCAATTCCCGCAATCCAAGCTGGGTCCCGTCATTCACGGAGTCTAATCTAACTCCCTCTTTTTCCCTTTCTCTTCATAACGTCCCTCCACAACGCCGTTACACCGCAAACCGGAGCGGGACCCATTCTAATTCACGCCTAGGAACGAATAAAAACATTTTAATTCTAGATAAATAATCATATTCGTGTTAACAGTTAGGTGTAACGTGATGATAATTTAATTGTGAAAGATAAAAATAAATATGTATGTAAAAACTGTGATAAATTAATTATATTAATATATTTGTGGAATTATTTTATTATTTAAATTTAATAATAAATTATATATTTTTACGATAAATTTAATATTAATTAAGTTATAAAATTTAAAAATTAACTAAATTGTCTGTAGATCTCATTCATACTGTACTTTTTTATTTTTAGAGATAAAAATTAATCTAGTTATTTAGCCTTTTAATTTTACCACTCTTTTTTTTAATTAATATTCTTTTTGGTATGGTAAAACTAAAAAAGTTGTCCTTTTTTCTCCATTGGGAAACTCGCGCTTCGTGGGAAAGCAGCCAAGCCACTTCCGAACGATGTCGCGTCGGCGATTCTTCCGGGCGCATTTTAGACCATGCACATGCAAAGTGTCTAATCTGCGCGGGGATTGAACACAGCTTCGGCTGACATGGGGATGGGGAATGGGATCTTCAGTCACTGGATCCAAGCTGCATGGTTGGTTGATAACGCTGTATTGGGTGAATGGCATGCACGTGACTTTTGGTGGAAATCTCGAGGCTCATCAATCTTCGCCGTTCATCTTCAAACAAAATTATTCTCTGGTTATTTTGGTTTTACGTACATCATTTGGAAGGATTGACATTTTAAGATGACATTAATTTTTTTTGTTTAATTATATATATTATAACTAAAAAGAGAATAATTATATATGATGTAATCAAGGAATAAATGAGAAATATAAAATCCAATTATGAATTTAAAAGATATTTTTAATTAGAAAATATTAATTATTTTAATTAAATGTTATAATTTTAAGCATCAAATAAAAACTATGAATTTTTTTAATCCTTGTAGTACTTTTTTTAGGAATTAATGAATGCTTTTAGAATGTGGTTATAATTTTTTTCATATGGAAAATATTAAACTAAAATACATATATTTAATATCTTTAAAATATTTAAAATCTTATATCACATCAAACGTCCACCAATGCTCGTTGATTATTTATGTGAGGTGAACTGTTGCAGAAATTGAAGACACATTGATGTTGTTGACTTATTAACAATGGCGTGTGCCTGTCTGAAATATTCTCTTTAGTCTCCAATTGATGACATTTGGACCGTTAGAAAAACAAAAACAAAATTACTAATGGTATTGTTTTTACGCACAACACATTAAGTGATAATTTTCATTGAGTTTGAGTATTATCATCATGAAGTATTTTCTTTTGAATATTTAGAATAATTACATATTCAAATTTAAACTAAAAACAATCAATTAAATGGAAACATCATATTACCTGATGCACATTTTTTATACACTTGTGATATTATTCATTGTAAAACAACACATCAGTTTTTTCTTCTCTCTTTTTTTCCATTGTAAATATAACACCTCTAGCTTTAATAAAAATTTAAATCTTAGTTCACTGTTGTACTACCAATCAACTTAAGTCTCTTCATGTTGCGTACTTGAGATTAAGAGTTTGTGTATTCCACTAATCATATACCTACCAATTCTTTAATTAATTAATTACTATACTCAAACTAGCTCAGGCGTTGAACAAACCATGGACATCCTCCCAATTGAGCCACTTGCTCAACTCCTAGTGCAATCACCAGCGACGGTGTTTGAAGATCTCGAGAAAAACAAATAGATCGGATATGGAAAATAGTTCCCAAAATATTGGGACCCAATCAAACAGGATCGAAATATATAATCCAACACTTTACCTAAGAATAACATATTACAGTTTCATATTTTTGAACTAGTTCTACCAGAACAATTATTTTTGAAAGGATTAGTCTCTTCTATGAAAGCGAATTATAACAACACATTTATAACAGGCAAATGAGCAACATGAACATGCATTATTTGTAGTATTTACAATTTAAAACAATTAAAAAAAAGTATATTAAAAGCGAGGGTCACGGACAGATTAGTTGCAAGCGAGCAAGTTGCGGGCACGTGATGGATGGAGAGGGAGTCTGACACAACGGTAATAGCAATAATGGGGAAGGGCTATCTTTGTCCTCTTACAAGATTGTGCATGCAAAAGTCTCAGCTCATGAAGAAAAGGCCAAATAAGAAACAACAAAGGGTCTTAAGGGCATGTTTGCCTTAGGGATGACCCATAAATCAGGGGCTGGGGTCCAAAAGTGACTCGTCAACACGCGTCACTGCTTCACAACGCCTATCTGCCACCTCATCTCTCTTTCCTCTCGCGGATCGCGGCACCTTTATTCTTTTTTCAGGTATTATATTTGTGGTTTTGTTTTGGATCTATTTATTTCATTTATTCCTATCCACACAACAAAAATTTATAAATAAATAAAATATAAAAACACTATTAGGTTTATCCATTTCATATGTGGCCTGCCCCGCACACCAGAATTGGTGTACTCTGCCTACTTTCACAAATATTTAAAATGAAATATTTTAATTATATTTAGCGAAAATATAACATTTAATATATGATGTGTGTTTCTGAAACTATTCTCAATCTCATACAGTTCATGAATTTGATAGTTTCTTTCTTCTTCCCGGAATATCTTATCCTATGACTGTTTCTTTTACACTAGCCAAGATTCCTTACTTCCAATTACTTTATGCTTTTATAGAAGAAAAAGATGTAATTACTATCATATGATCGAAAAATATCTATATTTTTTTTATTTAGTTAGAATTTACCGTACAATACTACTTAATTTTATTTATTTTTATAAAATTTCAATAATTCGATCGTAGTCAACTATCTAAATGTAATGTATATTGAAGTGCAACTGTCAACTAAGATTAGCTAATCTAAATTTTGTAACCACAAAATTATGTACAAAAACTAAACCGTTTTTTCATACATTTAGTTAAAGGTGTGGTCTACGTACATTTGGCAACATTCCAATACATTTCCTTGCATCAATGGAAGCAAGAGAGACTAAGCTAGCTTGTCGAAAAATAACTATTGATTCAATTAGGGAACTTTTTTTCCCTTCCATTGAAAGGGTGGAAAAATTATCTCAAATCAATGTTTGAATTCTATTATGAATGAACAGTTACACGGGATTTTGTCAGGAAATTCCTTTGAACTACATCAATGTAATTTTCCTTTGTAAGTTAAAGCAAAGGGAACATTTTAAGGACGAACTTGTTAAGGTCGATGTAGTTATTACATACTATATATTCATTTTTCATTACTTTTTCTTTACAAGTGCAATATAAGATAGTCATGAGGTTTACTTAATCTTGGTAATGGTCTTCGCTTTTAACAACTCTTTAAATCAGTCTCTTCAATGATCTTTTGGAACTCTAGTCTAAAATGTCCTAATTTTATGTTATTGACTCAACATTTTGTTTTTAAGAACTAAGTGATCCAATCGTGAAATTGAAGTTTGTATCAAAATTGTGATTTTTTTAAAAAAAATAAGAAATTAAAATTGCTAAAAAAAATAAAGCAATCAAAATTATAAATTAAAAATCATAGGAGGATCAAAATTATAATTAATTTAAGAATAAGTAAGTATATAATAGCAAAATTCCATTTAAATAAATAGTTATTTTTAAGAAGCATTTAAAGAAATAGATTCTGTCTTTCCAATCATTTGGATAATAAATTGGTTTGAGTAAATTAAAATCATGATCAAGAACTACATGTTTATTTACAATCGTTCATTATAAGCAAACATGCATGAATAAACTAAATGGCTCATGTGCGTCTTAGATAATTGCGAATTATAAAAAAATATAATTACGTCCTACTTTCCAAACAATCGGATCTTATACACCACCTCATTCACATGAATAGATCTCATTACTTCTACCATATAGTAATGCTTATTACGTCAATTAGTTTGTTTTGAGTCTTTTGATTCATATAGTGATGTTGTTTAGGTAACCCAAAATAAAGTTAGCTTTATGCACCGAACTGAACATGCTCCCCCTTGGCCCCAGCTTTGTTACCGAAGAAGCACTATAAAATATTAATATTAGTATGATGATATAAAAATTACTATATATTTTCAATATTATAAATTTATATTAATAATAAAATTCATCATATTAATAAATAAACTTGATGGAGTGATGTAAAATATGTTGCATTCATATGAGTGTGAATCATTTATTTAACAAGAGAACTCCTAATCAATTAATAATCTTTACAAAATTTCATTGAATCAATAGAAGTCATACATCGCAAGATATATCAATTTCTAATCATGAGTTGGGAAACATTCATAATCTCTCAATTAAGACAAAAAATATTAATAAATAATTTTGTTGATATAAAAACTAACATATATTTTTCAATATATATTGTATATCCACAGAAATTGTATTAATAATTTATTTTTCGTTAAATATAAAATTATATAAACTGAAATATAACTGTAGTGCCTAACAAGTTTTTGGTAGTGAGAAAGAGAATATGCGACAAATTCTGAAATTAGTGTCAAGGTTATAAATTATAATTCAAGTAGTTGTTTTTTTTATTTAAATTTTTTTATATTGGAATGGAAATCATTCTATATAAAATAAAAATAAAATAAAAAAGAGAGCATGTACCTTTCGGTGCAGCATTAACTGGTTAAAGTCAAAGGTTACAACTTATAAGCTTATGCCGCCGCCCGTGCTGTTTGTGCAATAAAAAAGCTTATTAAAAATGTCAGTAATTTTAAAATTCAACCAACCAGTAAAGACATGGTTTAAGATTTAATAGTAGTAGTTTTGATTTTTGATTAAATTAGTATCAATAAAAAATATTATTTATTAATTAATCTACAAGATAATATAAAATAAATAAAATATTATAATTTTTAATATTATAAATTAAAAATATCAGTTTATAGATTCTTAATATTCAAAGCACACGTAAAAGTCTAAATTAATTATATCATAATAATTTCAATAAAATACAATAATATTTATTAACAATAACAAGTTTATATGCAGAATAAAAAAATGACAAATTAATATAAAATAAAATTATAGAAAATCATAATAAAAAAATTAGAAATCAATATAAATGACTAAATTTTATTTTTTATAATTTTAATAATAATTGGTAAATAATTTATACCTATTTTTTATCCTCATTAAATATTTTTTATTTATGTTAAAATGGTTTAAATTTAAACTAGTTTAAACTTTAAAGTGATTTTCTCTAGTTCTCATTTTTTTTATATCGGGTTTCACGGCGATTCTAAATTTGTTCAATCTTTTAGGTTGAGTTTGATTATGTGAAAGAAAAAAAAAAGAATCGAGAATAAATATATGAATTAAAATAAAAATAATATAAAACCCATATTATTTCAAAAAAATTTACTCATGAATAATAAATCCTTTCCCACAATCAAACAAAGGCTTAAAGTTAACACATAGATCACCACGTCGGTTTCTAAGAAAATCGGTCAAACACTCCGGTCAGGATCGATTTTGAAAAGTAAAGAATATAATTCTGATATGAAGAACTTGGTAACTTCGTAGAGTATCTTAGTGCAAAATTTTTAACAATAATTTTGAATTTAATATTTGATCTTCATATATAATAGAGGTGAACATATTTTCAATATAAAGAATGTGTTTTTGTAAAAAAAATTTTAAAATATGCACATTATTTAAAAAAAATAAATTATTTTCTTCTCTTTTTTCCTAAGATCTCAAAATGAGATCTATCACTAAAGAAAAAAATGAATAAAACTTCAATCATATATGACACTATGTATTATATCAAAAAATGATTTAAAATCTCAATTTAGAATTTAGCACTAAAAATACTCTTATCAAAACCAAATTGTATGTAAAAGAATTTACTCAACTTGATAGAGTCATAAAAACCAACCATAACAGTTTTGCCTGATATGATACGGAAATGATTAGCATGTAAAAAAAAGTTGATTTAACATTAGTGTTAAGAAGGTATAAGAGATATGTGAATTTTGAAATTAAATCTTTATGTCAAGTAGATTACTTTTAGTGAATAAACGATTAAGAAATTCATTACAAGACAAAACAATAATTTGTGCAACAACTTTGGAGAGCAACAAAAGACAATTAAAAAGAATCTTAATAGAAGATGAAACATGTGAACCATTTAAATAGATTTTTCAGTATAAAAAACACTTACATTTTTTAAGTTCAAGACTTGTCAAACAGTCAATTATTTGGATAAATCAATTGAATATAGTGAATATTATGTCTATCAAACTTAACACTTATGCAAAATATATGTGTATTATCTCATCGAAAATTTCTCACAATAAATAATTTTTTTTACCTATATACCTAATCACATTCAATAAATAGGCGTGACCTCTTTAGATGACACATATAAGAGAAGCCATTAAGATTTCCTAAGTCTGAAATCAATTGCTTTGGAACTACTTGATTCCTCAAATATAAACAATTTGTTATGATTAATTAGTGGTTGTTAGTTTAATAACAACCCTATATATATATATATATATATATATATATATATATATATATTATCTTTTATCAATCAATATATTACTTTCTGAGACTTGTTCTCTTTTCCTTATGAATACTAGTTAAAAAACAGATACTCCATGTCTTGTTTCTTAACTGTCTTTCTTATTTTTTTTAGTTACATATATCGTGAGTGATTTTTAAAAGTAATTGAATGATAAATTAAAAATACAGTAAATATGTATACTAAATGAGATAATTGTCTTTATTAATAATTAAGTTATAGATGATATTTGTCCCTATTGATTATCATTGTTATAGAAGAAAAAATAGAATAGTACTCTATGATCATGATGACACATTTGTGATTAGATGTAATCATACTTAACAAATCACAAGGAGGCCGAAAAGGAGGTAACAATCTCTACAATGTGGATGCATTCATGGTGGGGTAGTTTTTCAGGAATGCTATTGTAGCTAGGCCCTCCCTCATCACACTTCATTTATTCCTGACACATCAAACATATAAGATAACTCCAACACATAAGCCAGGTCATCTCTCCCTCTTCTCTCCTTTGTAAACCATCATATGCATTGTAGTTTGTGTTACTCTATTCCTTGCTTAAATCCCAAGTTAAATGATTGATTCTACATGTGGATCGAGCTCAATATGTAAAATGGTAGTCGTACAAGTTAATTAATTAATGGGTGGTTTTCTTGTCAAGGATGCAGACAGATGGGGCTGTTTGGAAAACATAATCTCTTAGAATTGAGAAGGTTCCCTTGGTAGGGCTAACTAAATTAAGAAGCATGACGTTGTTTTTGGTGGGGAATGTATATATCACTATATGTTGTGTTTATATTTGCATATTATGTATACCTTGATTGGGTTGGGTCCATCTAAAAAAAGCAAAGTTCGTCTTATCCATTTCGTAGACAAATTCGCACTCTGTTGTAATCTCCGCGGGATATATGTATGGCAAGCATAAGTACGTAGTTGGGCAATCCAATCATAGGATACGGGAAAATTAATTTCTATATATATATATATATATATATATATACTTTCATCAAATCTTATTTTTATTCCTTAAATTTTCATATCCTCTAATTTAGTCTTTAAACTTTACACAAAAAAATTTCTTTTTAGTCTTTTGTCACAAAATCTTCACTAAAAGTGTCAACTTGTGTTTTAATGATATCAACTTGTGTTCAAGGTGACAAATAGTACTTTTTTCTCTTTTTTACCTCTTGAATGCAAAACACCTGCTAGTAGACCTAAAAAACTCAGATGGAGGAAGCCTGATGAGGATGTCAAGCATTCCAAACTCAGCAAAAGACATAAACCAATGACATGTAGCAGGTGTAATCGGCATGGGCACAACTCCAGAGTTGCAAAATACATTTTAATAATTTGTTAAAAAAAATCAATTTTCCACATTATTTTCATTATTTTTAAATTTTTTATAAAAAAATACATTATTTGTGTTGTTGGACACAAGTTAACATTATTAGTGAAGATTTTATAAAGAAATACTAAAATCAAGTTTTTTTTTATAAAGTTTGGAGACTAAATTAGAAAGTATGAAAGTTTAGGGACTAAAAATAAAATTTGATGAAAATATAGGGACAATTGTATACGATTCATACAGCACTAACAGTGAATTTATGCTAATGAAAGCATGCCACAAAACATAGTGACAAAATCAAAATCATATAACGACATAAAGAATTTGAATAAACACAAAGCTAAAAATGTTGGTATTTTAAAACACAAGCTTATTTGACTCAATCTGTTTAACCTGCAGGTTAAGGAGTCAGTACTTCGATAGTTAATTACCTTCTTTTAAATTTATTTATTATTTTATATATAGTGTTATTGGTTTATTCAGATAAAGTATTATTTTAAATTTATAAAAAAAAAATTTAAAAACAAATATATTTCATGAAACTGAAATCATCCATATTAGTTTTTTTAGTGGTGTGAATGTGTAGTGCATCGTTTTCTCACAACTGTCAGACAAGGATTTGATAATGAGATCAGTATCTTTTAACCCTGCTCAAGTTTGGCATGAGACTGAAGAAGCATTGAACCCTGGCTCTTTCGGCCAAAAAGCACAAATTAAAAAATTACATTGAGGTTGATATGGTGTATGTTGACATATATGACATTATGACTGGCACCAGAACAGAAGTCCCACTCATGTATTTGTTTTTGTTCATATAATAAGTATGGAATAAAGAAAGCAACCTGAACTTCCCACCCAGCATTTAGTTAGATAGTTAATTTTAATGTATTTCAATAATTTCAGATGTTATTAATTATTTTCACTCTTTTTGAAAAGATGTTTTACTTGTATTTCTTTTAACCCATAGTATTTTTGGTAGAGAATTTTTTTAACAGAAAATTTATTTAAGGAATTGAATTCTTTCTATATATATTTTTATATTAAGATAGATATAAGGATTATACCTCTAACAACATATTTGAAAAGCTTGATTAGTGTCAGTTATGCTATATTGTATTTGCCTTCTACTCTAATTTTAGTATTAAAATCAGAGTTTAGTAAATATGTGTGGTTAATGTAAGTTTTTACATTGCCAATCAGATAAAAATTATCCATAGTTTATTTTTCAAGTTATTATTATCAAAACATATCTTAACAATTTATAAATGAATAACCATGTAAAAAAACTTTGACAATTCTATACATTTATTCTTAAAAATTCCCAAATATTGATTCATAGTATATATAATTTAGAAACACTCTTGGTTTCTTTTTCTTTGCCTAACTGAAATTGTTGAATGATATCCAGACAATGAGAAATGTCATATGCTGCCACTAATGAAAACAGAAGAGAAATGGAGAGATCGTGAATTTGAATTTATTCAATTAACGAAAATTATACACTAACATTAAAAAAGAATATTATCACTAGTTAATGTTTATGTAAACCATGCGGTTATTGTGTTGAGATTTGGTCATTTATAATAGCTTCAAAATTCTGGAAACATACACACAATTCTGGAAACAATTTTACATTACAAAACTGAAAAATCTAAATAAAATATATATTGCATCCATATTAAATATGAATATACTAACGTGGGCTACAAGTTAATGTACATTGTAGCAAACCATACCTAGATCAAATACTAAATTAACCTAGAAACAGATTTCTATATCATTTCTATTAAATAAAAAAACATTTCATTGTCTAATGTCTAAAGAGTATGGCACAGAACTATAGAAGATGATTATTACTAGATCGAAAGCAAGTCGATTAAATCAAATGTCTCGATCAGAATATTTATGTTCATCTGACAAGCAGCTAGCATATTGTATTGTATACGCTTCTCATAATTTTATTTGGCATTACGGGATCCCATGTTTGCATGCCATTTCCGTATTATTCTGAAATTTATTTCTTTAAAATTTGATACAATATTAGCGAGAGAAAAAATCATTGTTAAATTTTTTTAAAAGTGAAATATCACAGTTATTGTTGGATTTTCCACTCCCAGAAAATATCTGTATTAAATAAATGTGATTTTACATGATCGTTGGATAGTTTTCTTACTTTTGTATTATCTGTTGATCAAAATATAAATATCATAATCATGTAACTTTGTAAAGCGAAAAGCTTCAAGCTGGAGTTTCTGGGCACCTAGCGTAGTGAATGTCTGAATGAAGAAGCCTTGTGAAAAAGGCCTAATACTTTGGTGTGGCTGATCTGAGCAAACAAAGTACACTACTAGTTAAGCCAATTGTGAAGTGATTAGGGAGAATTTCAGTGCATAAATTGAGGTAAATGATCGGATTGGAAAAAAGTGATTGTAGCACCATTCATGAAGCAACGTTCTTGTTTTTTTATTGTCCAAATCACAAGTAATTTTTACTATAGGTAATCTTGTTCGAGTAGTAATAAAGGTTTCAAATTTGATTGAACATGGAAATTCAAGGCAGTTGTTAGTTTTTTTTTTATATAGTAAAATACTTCGAACCCATCAAGATTTTGGTTTGTTAGTATTCGCCCAGCGGAAGACTTGGGCCTGACTCAAATAGCCCAATTAATGAAGAGATTTCAACAACCCAACCCAACCACCTATTTTAAAGGACCTAAAAACAAAAAATTGACTTTTTAACATATTCATTTTTTGGTACATAACTATCTTAACAGTAATCTTGCTATATATAATAATATATAATTAAATGATAGCATTGTAAAAATTATTTATACTATTAGTATATAAACTATTTATTAGTGATATAGTGATTTTATCTGATTTGTATATATAAAGAAAATAATATACATACTGACAATTGTCGTTAAATTATAATTTGTTAAGTATGGTAATTTTGTTTTTTTCCCACAAGAATTACCTTAATAGTTATGTCAATTATGATTTTTTTATTGGTTGATAATGCAATTTTTTTACATTAATAATACATAGAAATTAAATTAAAAATACTTCCTCTGATTTCAATTTTAACTCTTTTTAAGAAAGTTTTTTTAGGGATAAGAAAGTTTTTTAGAATCATTTAATTATATCAATTCCATTTAAAAGATAAATCAACATCAACATCAACATCAACAACACTTTTAATCCAAGTTAATTGGGGTCGGTGGTAGATGAACCCAATGATAAATCGAAAAGAAGACAAATGAGTATCATTTCTTGGAAATTGATATAAAAAAAAATAAAAAAAATGGCATTGAGGAAAACATCTCATTAATGAAGGATATTTTATGAATAATTTTATTATATAAGATAAAGTTAATTAAAATTTACTTATATTTAAGATTGTTATAATTTTTTTCCTTATACCCTGAGACCAAAAGGAGTAATTGTTATTTTTTCATGCACACTGTATTCCTTTAGCTGAGAGTCAGGCATCAATCTCTTGCGATATAAACACCTATTTAAGATATTAACTTCTTTTAAGATGTATTCTTTCATACACAATAACATAAACTTGCTAATCACTCTAAAAAATAATTGCTACTTATGTTTTAAGAAAAAAAAATGTAAATTTCTATTTCATGTGTACAGATTGAGACACTTCAACTACTATTGCATTGGAATCATCGAAAAAAAAAAACTATGGCTAGCTGCATTAAAAATGGGAGCATGCATCTTGGATCCCCATTGTTTTCTTTACCTTGGTCACTAGCTTTCTCTTTTTCTTTGATTCCTTGTGCCTTTAAAAGCTTGGCAGCTCACAGTTCACATACATATTTACATTGCTTTATGTAAAGTTGTATGGAAATCGATCACCCATTAACACTAATAAATTGCTAATGATTTTTTTACACATTTTGAAATATATATATATATATATATATATATATATAAATGTTTGTTTTTTTTTTTTTACTGCAAGTTTATTCCTCGTATAAAAATATAATATAAAATTCTCATTGGACAACTATGAAATAGTAAAATCCTTCGAAACTTTCAAAATGATTTATTTTCATGTTTTGTGGTTTTAAGGGGGACTTTATCTAATCATATTATTTCTCGGGCTTAAAGTTAGTCGCGCAATGTCTTTTATTAACAAAAAAATTATATCTTTACTGTCTATATCACAACTTCATGGTTGGCTCAGACAGAAAAAAAATCTTAATTAACATATATGTAATGTTAAAAACGAATATTTTCTTTTTAAAAAAACAACTACATTATCCTACTATGTTAAATAAATATTTTCATTTTATTTACTTTTCTCACTTTTAAGTAGTCGACTAAGCTTATGAGCCCCACAATTGCATGTCTTGCCAGACACACATCCTGTCATATAAAAAATAAATACTTATTATGCATATACTTATGAAAAATTGTCAACAATTTATCTCCGTTTCAAATAGATTTTATATGAAAATCAAATTAATAAAATATCATTAAAATCAAAGATGTTTTAAGAAGATTAAATAAATCGATTTATTATTAATTAAAAATAAATACTAAATACATTTGATCACAATAATTACGTAAATTTGAATCTTAATTTCTTTTTCAAAATTCAAGCAAAATAACAATAATTTTAATAAATTATCTTTTATTAGAGAATTTAATAGTAAATCATCTTAATTAGTTAAAACATTATATGTTAGATTTACTTTGAAGTCTAGATATAAGTTGAGACGGTCATGCACAACTTGATTAATTATTGTAAGATATATGAGTGGATAAGTTAAAAAAAAAATCGAAAATCGTATGCAAGATCAATTTAATTCTAGCATAAATTTAATTCTGAATCAAGTTACGGGTGCATGTGTTAATTTTATACCAAAGATAATTTTTTTCCATATGGTGAACATGTTTCAATATAAATATTATCGAAATAAAGAGAATCTCGAGTATATTCCAACGATTTAAAATTAAATTAATTTTAGATTTAAATACATTTTTTAGACCTTGTAATTTAGTATTTTTTGTTTTTTATTCTTGCAAAATTATTTTTTATTTTTTGTCTTTCAAATTATATTTATTTTATTTTTATTTTTAAAACATTTTGAATATCACTTTTTTTACTGTTAATTTTTTTTTATCTCTCTTTAAAATCAAGAGGCACTTAGTTACCTCATATGTATGGGTAGATTCCTCCTTTAAGTAATTCCTTATTGTTGCCTCGTACTTTGATTTCCTTGTGCGTCTATACTACTTTTTATGATTTATCTTGGAACTGGTAAAAAATAAAAGAAGAAAAGCTGCGACCTTTTAAAAAAATCCGGATTTCATAAATCGTTGGGAGACAAGATAACAAGAAACTAAATGTCATATAGTATGTATAAGTAATAAAATACTTTTTAATAATACATTCTTTTAAATATATTTTTATTATTAGGCTGGATTTATTAAAAATTATAAAATTTTGTTAGTTTTACTTGCTATTTAATGATATCGACTTATAATTTTTAATTTCCACTAAATTTTTCCTAACAGTAAATAATACAGTATATTATAAAAAGAGTTTGTTAAATAGTTGTATTTCTACAATTCTTCAAACATAACAACCAAAGCATGATTTTTTTTCCAACATACACTCCTTATTAGCCTTTTATTTCCAATACATATTATTTGTAATTTTATACATTGGTGAGAAGTTGAGAGTTGATGACCCGATTTTTGATTTTTTTTAATTTTTAGAAAAAAAAAATTACAATAGAAAGTGGGGAGTTGGCTATCCGACTTTCCAAAGTTAATTTTTGCTTTTTTAGTGACAAATGATTTTTTTTATTTTTTTTCCTAAAAATATTTTGTTTGAATAATGAAAATTTTGCTATTTTTTTAAAAATTACTAATATTTTTGGTTTAATAATTTATTTATATCAGAATACATTACATCATAAATAAAATACAAAAAGAATAATATTTATCTAAGAAAACATTGAAGATGAATGTATGTTAGGATAATTTTTTCTATTATGACCTTGTTGTTGTCATATTATATATTTTTTTTCTGATAAAATTTTTCATCCATTTAAGTAGAAATGTGATTTGAAATTAGATGATCTTTTGCATTTATCATTTTCCTTAGATTAGGACCTCACTGATTTTCTTCATATTCTTGGGGAAGTGGAGTAACCAACTCCCAACTTACCACTGTAATTTCTTTTTTTCTAATAATAATAATAATAAATAATAAATAAAAATCACAATGAGAAGTCGGATCATCAATTCTCAGCTTTTCACCAATCTATAAAACTAGAATACTTTAAAAAGTAAAATTACAAATAATATATATTAGGAATAAAAGGTTAATAAGGGTTGTATCTTAGGAAAAAAATTACCAAAGCATTTCCTAGAGCTCTATTCACTAAAATACCTTTATTATAATTTTTAATGCATCTCTAATACTAGTAATTTTTTTAAGAAAAACTTTATTGCTATTAATTTTTTAATCAATACTTTTTAGAAAATTATTTAATAAGAAGGAAAATAGTTTGATATCAAAAGTTGCATTTTTACACAGAAATTAATTCATTTACACAGAAATTAATAATGAGTCTCTGACGCTGTACGCATCAATCCCTATGCAAAAAGACTATATAAATACATTGTAGACAAAAATTGGAAACCGTTCTAACATAAGAATATACACTTTAGAAACTGCTAGAGTTGGCTTATGCCTAAAGTTTCTTCTTCATTCGAAATTCCAAAACCAAGAGATCAAGCAATTCCCTCTTTTGTGAACTTTATCAAAAGGTAAATTCTATAAGACTGAACCACAGCAGAATAACACCATGTCAGAACCAGCTAAAAATTGTACTATAACAAGTTTCACTCACTCTATTACTACTTCTTTCCAAATTTTCTCTCATCTTAATTATCTCCCACCTAATCCATTAGGATGAATACATACAGTACCACAATTTTGGCACACTTATTTGGCGTTCTTGCTCTAATCCTCTTGCTTGTTTGGTTGCTGCATTATCGTGAGGGCATTGAATATGATTCTCAAAATCCACTTCGTGTTTTCAATGTAATTAACACTATTTCTTGTGTTTCTTGTCTTTGTTTATACACAAAGATCATATTCTACTTCATCTGATCAGTACGTATTTTTTTCCACCTTGCAGGTTCACCCTTTTATGATGTTCTTCGGATTCATTTTCCTTATTGGTCAAGGTATCTTACTCTCACATCATGTCCCTTCTACTGCATTGATCAATTCATCATTGTTATCCCAATTTAGCATATTTCTTTCCCTTTAAAGACTTAATTCACCAACATATATAATAAGATGTGAACAACTTAATGTATGTGATATATGCATACATATATAGTTTATGATCATTTTCTATATAAAGTGATTAATTAATTAATTAGGTTGGTGTGTGAAATTTGAGCAGCAATAATGTCACACCAAACGGTGCCAGGGTCACATGAAACACGCAAGATAATTCACTTGACACTTCATTTCATAGCTATAATTCTTGGGATTGTTGGTTTATGTGCCGTTTTCAAGTTCTATGATATGGTGAACTGGGAGGACGTAACCAGCCTCCATGCATGGATTGGCATTGGCACCTTTTGCTTGGTTGGCTTGCAGGTATATATGTCTAAAGCCTATACAATCTTAAACTTTTTTTTGAGTATTCGATCGCGGGAGAAAAAATAAAAATAAAATAAATTGAGTTTATTTCATAAACTAAAATTAACTTACAAGTTAAATAAATAAAAAACTTCTATTATTAAAGTCAAGTATGTGAGTTTGTTTTATCATAAAAAAATATTTTATTTTATTTATATTTATATATAAATACTTATGATGAAATTTATTTCAACATAACATTTATGTATATGATCTTAACAATAATGAATGCTTATATATATGATTTTAACATTGAAAACTTAAAATAAAGAGTAATTTATATTCACACTTTCTAATGAAATTTATTGAGATTGTATATAGTTTCATGCTTTTTTTATATTTTACAACATTCTTTTTATAGGGGAACACTATTCAATACTATTTTTTGAATAATTAAGGAGTGTCATGTGTAAAGAAGAATTCGTGTCAGAGTAGAAAAACAATAGACATCATAAGAAATTTGACAAAATCCTAGAAAATGTAAGCATAATTTACTCAATAATATATAAGTCATATATATGTTAAAACTTGAATAACTGGGACGTGATTGTTGAGTGCATGCAGTGGCTTATGGGACTGGGGTTTATGCTTCAAGGATCTGCACAATCAAGGAGTACAATGGCCCCATGGCACGCAGCAGCTGGTAGAGCACTATTTTTCATGGCAATTTGTGCTGCACTAACAGGGTTGATGGAGAAGTACACTATGATAAAACTTGTTCCCCACCAGAGAGAATCTCATTTGATCAACTTCACGGGTCTTGCAATTCTCTTGTTTGGAGTCTTTGTGGATATGTCAGTGAGTTTGGCCCGTTATGCCTGATCAAATCAATTGCTTCACTTTCTCTACTTCCATGTACCTTAATTATTCAAATTGGATTGATCCAGCATTCCCCTTTCATTTTTTATTTATTTTTGTAATTGTGTTTTTATTTGCTGGAAATGGCTTGTGTAATTTGTTTTCTTAATATCTTTTGGACTCTTGTGGGATATAATTAAGTTGACTAATTGAGGTGGTTTGCTTTCATACTAAAAATAAGTTGGTTCTGTGTGGTCCTCTCTGTATTGGTTCCCGTAGCATTCATGAATAGTTAGTAGTGAACTTAAAAACTTTTGCAATAAGCCCAACATATTTTAAAGAAATAATTATGGTTTAAATATAATAATTAAGAGTAATATTAGGAGGTTCAACTTACTTAAACAAATAATTAAAAGATTAAATTATGCATGAAATATGATAAATCAACTAAGTATATTAAAATATAATTGTCTTAGCTATATTTGAGAGGGCATTATTGTTCACCCACGTCACAAGGATGAGGTATGACCAAAGACTCATTACGGATAAGTTGCAATATAATAAGCGAAAGCATGTTGGTTGCTCTCTATCTCCTTAGAACTTTCCTTGGTGGAACTGCTCTACCATGTTATCCTTAATCCTTAACTAATAATACTAATAACTAGAGGTGTGGTCCCCTTCATTTTTTACTCACTTTATTATTTTAGTTTACATCAAAACTCACTTTGCTTAAAGTCTGAATATTCTCCAACTGGCAAACTACCCACTCCACAGTTCAAACAATTGTTGACAAATTCACAAAATGTCGATGCATTATTTGGAAAGAACTTGACACATAATCTGCTTCCTCACTTCTCAACGCACATATCCTTCATTTCCTTTTGGTCCAGATTCTGTTTGCGGTTGCAATCACCATAATAGCCACCACTAGTAGTGATCATGGATTCAAATCAGTCCGATAATATGGTGAATTTGAACCAATTCATATCGAAATATTGATATATTAGTTCGAATCAGATTGAAAAAAATGTAATTTCAATGAGTTTAATTAGATCTCCATTTTTGATTTTGAAAATCTAATATAATCTAATTCACTTAATTACTTTTTATGTTTTTTTAACCTTTAGAGTTTTAGCTTTTTAGCCCAACCAAATTTTATTGTATTTTTTATTTTAAGGTTACTCATAAATTATTATTAAATTATGATTTTAATGTAAGACATGATTTAACTTTTCGCTTGAAATTTAAAATGTTTCATATTAGACTAATAAATAAAAAATAATTTTTGAGTTAAATATATAAAATTGCATGTTATCATAATCACTTTTCTATTTTTTTTCATTTTTTTATTATTTTAATAATAAATCCAATAGTTCATTTATGACCAAATTGATTCACTTTGACTCCTGTCAATCCCGATTTGCCACGACATTGGTAGTATTAATTCAGTTCATTTTATTTTGCTAAAATGTGACATACTAAACAATATAAATATAATTGTTTTATGTTTAATTTAAAAAATATATATGAAATATTACAAATTAGATAAAGATGGGCAGGATAACAGTTTTTTCCACTTATAAATCATATAATATTTCTTTATTGAGTATAAAATACTCAAAAGACAAAATATCTATTTTTATTTATAAGTTAATCACTACAAATATTTTCGCTTCTATATTCTCCTTCTGATCTTTGGCCGTTAGTGTTATTATTATTATCATCATCTCATTGTCTCCATCTTCACTATTATCATCCTATTAAGATAATTAATATAAATTATATTTTTCATTATTTTTCTTCTTTTTTTCATCAAATTATCCAAACATTATGAAGATAAATTTTCTCTCTAAGTAACTTTTAAGATTTTCAACATCTAATTATAAAGTGTTGTTATCAATTGATTCAAATTTGATATTTTTTTTACTCCCAGCATAAATTAGTCTTTTTAAGACAGAGAGATTATCAAATATGATATAATATTTTTTTAATACATTCAATCAGAAATCGAATCTTAAATGACTAGAAATCGAATCTTAATCAAATAGTCAAATAACTCAACTATCTAGCTTGTTAGGTGTCTACTGTAAAAAAAAGCTTGTTAGTTGTCCAATTTCAATTTAAGATGTCTGATGTAAGTTGTTATTAAGCATTGTATTAAATCATAGTTTTAAAAAACGGTAATATAGAGTATATTGATTACATTCCTCAAGCATGATGAAAATTCGATTCTACCTTAATATAATAGCAAATTGAAAATGTTTGGTGAAAGTCACCGTTACAACAACCAGCTTAGTGATCAGGAAATAAAATATTTATATAATTTATAAGAATAAAACGAATGGAATCCAATTTGAGCTGATTGGTTGGATGTCTCACACACTAATATGAATGAAACTATGAATGTATATAGGTTCACTTTCATTATCTCCTTGGCGGAACTAGTTCCAATGCTCAAATTATGGTTTAAGAACCCGCAATCAACGGTGACCAATTAAACGTATAACCCAAATAATATTCAAGCAAAGTGCTTTTCAGCACTGTCCTCCTTTATGCTCCATCCACCAAGAGCAACAATTAACAAACTAATAATGTCAAGCTTTCTCTCTCCTACTTAGTGGAGGATCTTTGTATAATACCATGCTTTAGAAAACTTTTTTCCTATAAAAATACATGTATCTTTAGCAAATCTTATTTGAGTTAAGTATAATTACAATAAATCATAAATCTTTCTCTAAATATTTAATACAATTACATAAATCTCTCTCACTTAAACCAATAACTCCACCAATTAATTGATAGTCAGTGGTATGCTTAAGACCTATTCAAAAAATGTTTTATCCTAATTCTCTTAAATTTAATAAAAAAAGAAATTGTTTTTAAAAATAATACTGTATGATCTAAGCATACAGAGAACTGCTAAGTATATAAAATGGAGAAAAGAATAATTCAATTTCTTAAAGGGAAAATTTTATAATAATAAAGGAAGATGCAAATCTATGCGCAACAACGATGTGATAAAGAAAAAATTTACAGGTTTTATAGTCTCTTAAGTCATATATAGACAGTGACATGAAGTGCAAAGCTTTCATACCTAACTTGTGTGGCATCTCCATTTATGAAAGAAAAGAAACAAAGTTGAGACACCAAAAAACTCGAATTTATCAATTGAAAACCATCCATTCTTGGAACCACCAGAATACCAAGACATCATTTCAATAAATTACACACAATTAGCAGTATCCTCAATAAGAAAACATAAGGAAAAGCAACCAAAATATAAATTTAAACCCATTGCTGCTTTGTTACCTCCATTCTCCGCAACAAACCATCAATCTCATCTTGCATTCTCTTTTTCATCTTATAGTAATCAAAATAAGAATTTTCCAAGACTTTCAGTTCATCCAATTTCTTCCTCTGTGTTTCCTCGGTCTCGTGCAAACAGAGTTTGGAAAGCTTTTCGGCGTACTCTTCTTCCATCTGTGCAGCCTTCGTCCTGATCATCCTCTGGAACCCTTCTGCCTCTCTTCTTGCTTCATCCGCCTTGGTTTGGAACATTCTGGCTTCTGCCTCCTTTATCCTCACAATGCTCTCCAAACTTTCAAGTCCACCTTTCCTTAATAAGGCCCCCAAATGAAAATCAGCTTCATTTTTCAGTTCACTTAAGATGGAAGCTTTGAGGTCTTTCTGAAGTAGATCACTTGACAAGGCATCAGGATGCGACCTAGAATAGCCCATGTCATAACCATATTTTGGTAATAGAGAATTAGGTTTTGAAAGAGATGGTGTATCCTTTGTAAGGTTAGATTGAGAGGCTGACAAATCCTTTGAAGAAATACCAGAAGCAGGAAAGTCTGGCATGCTGTCCGCATCTGTTTAACAGAAAAAATATCGCTCAACAGTTAGATATCACTGTCAGTAATTTAATTAAAGCAAACATGCCTTCATAAAAAAAAAAAGGTTAGCAATAACTAAGCTAAAGAAGGAGAAAGGCCTTCTCGGCTTCTACACAAAAGGACATTTGATAAAAAATCACAGGGTCACATGTGTAGTTTGAATTATTTCATCAAACATATTCAACAAAGCCAAAGAGATAATGGCAACCATACCATACTAGCAACTTAGTTTTATACACATCTTTCTAGTTTCCCCCACCACTGTAATTCCCAATAACCTATGGCATTCCATTGCTTCCTTTCTCATGGAAGCATTTCAGTACCAAATGCCAATGCTAAAATAGAAATATATCTTAACCAGGGAGGGAAGAAGATGCAAATAGTTTCGTTAAACACATAATTCATGATCCATGCAAATTGAGCATCAGAAGATCATAACCAATTGATGTATAGGCAGTTCAGTGTTAAAAACAGCATTCCCTTCCTTTATTTTTTCAATCAATGATAAAAACTTATTGAACTCTATCAAAAGTAATACTGAGTTTGACTGACTTAAAAACTACAAGATAATTCCACTGATATATGCATCCTGGATCTGTTAGGGCATGAAATGCCAGTAATATGCGCTCACCAAAAAACTACACAGGAAATAACAGGCCTGGGATGGGAGTAAATATCCAGCTGAATAGTTAAAGCTAATTGGATGTGGTAAATAAACAAGCCTGATTGGTTGTCACTTGTCACAGAACGACGTTGAACTTGATAAAAAAATCCATCAGTCTCAAATCACTTTATAAATGACATTCAAATCCCCCATATGTGCAAGGATTAGCTTTTGTTTTTTAAAAACCTTATAATTAAAATGTTCAAGAGAGAAATTTTGGCCGAATATTCCTTTATTGGGGTAAAATAATGAAAAGCAAACCTGCTTATAATCCATTTTAAAAACATCATATATAATGGTTCTCAATTCTCATTCTTAAAGTCCAAATCATTTCTCAACTTGCCCTCAATTTCCCACCTAAAACAAAAAATTGATGCGGAAAAGGAAAACTGAGGTGGACAGCCAAACACTAAGGAGCATAATTATTTGCTGGTCAAAGTTCCATAAGTAATTTGTAAAACGAGCATAATTTTGAGCTTCTCATTTTGTCAATCTGTGCCATACTGTATTCTTTTCTGTTAGAAGCACAATATATTTATCAACAGTAATCCTTTCCCTCCACAGCTCCACCAGAGCATATATTTAATCCTCCCTTATTCACAATCCCACCAAATCACATAAAAAAGCCACCAGTTTTACTTCCAATATTTAATCAATAATGGTACTACAAACAAACCCTTCATATCATATGAATATGTTTTCATGCAACTATAACACTAGAATATACAGTATTAAGAGCTGAAAGACTAACATATCAAGTGTTTTTTTTTAACTCAATCGCATTGAAGAAAATGGAGTGATCCTTTACTCTTAATTTAGACCAAGCAAACCATGATGTATTCATAGTGCACCCATAGCACTTAAATGCTGTATCTATGATTGCATCCTTAGCACTTAAATTCCATATTTATGAAGTAAATATATGCTTTTTTAAAATTAACACATAAATTTAAATATGCATTGAAAAGACAACAGTCCAGACACTTACAGCTGAAAAATTGCATGATGTAATAGCTGGCATCTGAAGGAGAAATCATTTTAGTTTGAAGCTTTAATAGCATGTCATCAGTTTTAACATGCAATTCCTTCCCTTTGCGATCTTCACTTCCCCTGAAGATCTTCCTTACACAGTCAAGCTCTTTCATCAAGGTTTCAAGCCCCCAATCCTTTGCGCAGCACACGAACACGTCCTTAACGAAACCAAACATTTCCGAGGCATGTCCACAGCCAATACAATGAAACTGCATCTCTGAGGTCCCTGAAGGCCCCTTCAAGCTAGGCCCAGGCTTGATAAGATTCCTCTGAATGCCACAAGTAGCATGGCACCAATGTGAACAAACATCACATCCAATCCAACTACAAGTGTTGCTTGCACAATCAAAGTTCAAACAGACAGGACACATGCAAGAACTGCAAAAGCCCTTGTTCCCTGAGCAAATCTTGCAGTCACAATCATCAACAGGAAGCAAATGCTTGCAGGTTACATTCCTACACCTCTTAAACAAGAAAACCTCTACCATCTCAGACAACTGAATCTTACTAGATAGAAAGCTAGCAAGCCCCATCTTGACAGCCACTAAAACCTCTAATTGCACCTTATGGCACTTTGAAAGACTCTCCTTGGTAAGGTCAGATCTTCTCTCGAGCCGGCTTTGGAGGTTTACCAGTTCCTCTTTCTTCTCAGGCTTCTCAATGAGATTCCTCAAGTATTCCTTCGTTGATGCTATGACATCATCAGTAAGCTCCTGAACTGTCAATGCCATGACAGGTATAGACTCTGAAACAATTTCCCTAACAATCCTCTCTGGCTTAGAAATCTTCCTTACCTTCCCATCATCCAAGCTTTCCAAGATTCTCAGATTCTCAGAATTCCTCCCTCTTGAGTCCCCTGACTGTGCCTCAAACCTTGGCCTTGCAGGCAACTCTGAAGGGAAAAAAGAATGGTTATCTGAACTAGTAGTAGTTTTATACTGACTATTGTTATTACCTTGCATAAAGGAACTAATACCACCACCACCACCATGGTTGGATAAACCAACCAAGCCATCTCTAATTGGCTTGAACCTACTATGCACAGAGCCATTAGTTCCCTCTCCACAGTTCCAAATTTGGTCATCTTTGCTCACTGAGTAATCAAACATATCAGTTGAATTGCGGGTGAGTGAACAGCTTGGGTTGTGAGAGAAAGGGTGGGAATAAGAGTAAGACAAAGAAGCTGCAGTGTAGTCATTGGAATATGAAGTGTGAGTAGTGGATGATGGCCTGCAAGGATTGGTCCTAACTTCTTGTTGTTGATCACCACCGTTTTGCAAGGCGTTTGAGGCTGTGAGGGAAAGTGACACATCAGGCAAAGCAAGAGAGAGGTTGAGAGTCTCTAATTTTGGCTTTTTCTCCCTATTACTCTCCCTCTCAACAACTTCCTCAAGGGATCTCTTTGAAGAATCATCTCTAGGGTCACTCAGGCTGAGGAAATCTCTTTCCACCCATTTCCCATCTTGATTTGAATTCTCAGAGACCGCAACCTCTTTCCCTTTGTGGCTCATTTTCTCCAACAAGATTTTACCAGGAATCTCTTTCTCAGCAAGATTGAATTTTGGGTTGTCACAAAGGTAGCTGAGGGTCAACTCTTGGAACCCTGAGCTACCACCACCAGCCACTTCTGAATCTCTCAGAAATTCAACACCTTTTTCATCTGGGTATTCCTTGTTGGCCTCAAAATTGTGCCTTGAAAGCTTGCTCCTGGAGTTCTCACCTTCAGAGTCAGCAACACGATCTTTACTTCCAATCATGGCCAGAGAGGAAGGAGAGGAAGGAGAGAAAGAGAGAGAAGAGACAGAGAAGGTTGAGACTTGAGAGGGGGAATTCAGAAAATAAAGGGAGAATCAGAGGTTATTTTTTCTTTTTGTTCTGAGCATTGGTTTTGGTTTGGGATAGTCTGCAAGCAACGGCCGGAATGTGATTATTTTTTCAAGTGTTCACACTGTGGGGGTGTAATAAAAAACGGCGATAAAGGGATTGCTTTTCTGGATGTGTGAGATTACAGTCTGAACCCTTGAAAGTGGAGAGAATTACTCTCAAGTGGACCTCTTTTTTTTACTGCAACTTTAATTTTCCCTATTGAACAGCTCAGCTCAGACCTCACCACGACCAAGCACGAGTGAGGGAGTGAGTGAATCAACGACCACTTCAACACGAACATCATCTATTGCCTCTATTCGTTTACTTCTTTGCCCTTTGCATCATCCTCACTATTATTAGGAAAAAACCAGCTTCTTCTTGAACACAAGTGATATATTAAAATTAAGATTCAATCCTTTTAATATTATAAAAAATTATTGTTAGGACAAAATTTAAATGCAGTTACTTTTATATTTGTTGCACTGTTTTCCTCTGATTTTAGTAAGAGAAAAATAAATCTACGGTATATTAATGTCAAATGTAACTAAATATCAATTCTAATTCTAATAATAAAAAACATTAAAAATATCTATACAAGTGGGATTGTGGGACAACACTTAGATATAGTATATATCTACCATGATTTAGTCTAATTGATTGAGTAAATTGTTTGATTTATTATAAATTCTTTAATGTTTATTTTTAGTTTTTATGGATAAAAAATATATAGGTACATTATGTGTTTTTTTCAGATTAGAATTAATATTTTATATTGATAATCTAAGTACGTGACCTTTAATACAAACTTTTTTTTTGTTTTTTTTACAATAATGACACTGAATTTGTAAACTATAACTTTATGCATATTATTCAATTCTCTTACTACTAAACTGACCTTAGTAAGTATTAAAATTAAGCCTTGATTCTAATGAGAAAAAAAATACTAAAATTAATTAAGAAACTACATATAATTTTTTTATTATGTATTCTTTTATTTCATGATAAAATCAACACAAGTTTTTAACAAAGGTATTTATAAATATAAAGTTGATTAGCAAAGTGAATTTGTGTCCGGATTTATTAAGAAAAGTTTTTAGTTTGAGTTTTGTGAATGAAAAAATATATAATTAGAAGAAGAAGTTTTACTGAAAGTGACTAATTAAGTTTATTTATAAAAATTGATCATAAACAAAAGTGTTAAATATTTTGTGCCAATAATATAATAAAAAATATTTAATTGTAATTTTAGTCTAATGAGAAGATAAATTAAATTACTCAAAATGTAACTTCTAGAGAATTATTTTTCATTTTTATTATTTATTTTATTGGAATCTAAATTGTGATGAATAATTAACAAACATATAATCACAATATCACTGTGTATAATAAATTTATTAATTTTTATATTAATATATTAAAAGTTATACTAATAATAATTTATAATTACATAATAATGTAAAAATATTATACATTATTAATACATCACTATTAAATTATAAGAAATTCTAATGATTTTTTTTCTAAAACTCTTTCTATAATTAGTAGTTGAAATTAAAATTTATTAAAAATTACTAATTTTTGGTAAATTTCACTTTTTTCATTTGATTATCATGTAAATACTGATGTGATACAAATTCAAATTGAACTAGTATTAAAAGATGTAAAAGAGATTTAATTTAATTGATTAAGATTGAATATGATATTTGAGTTATTATAAATTTTTAATATATTTTTTATTTTTACATATAAAGAAAATAATTTAACGCACGAGATTATTGCGGGGGGGACAAGCCGCCGGCAGGCTCACAAATGAACAACGGAAAATGGCACGTTGCTTCCTTTCGTTTCAAAGTCAAATGTGTGTCGCTTTTGGTATGCAAACACAGTTGGATGGATCCAAATGGCAAAATAATAAGACAATAAATTTCCCTATAAATATACAACACGGCGATTCATTTAATGTACTATAAACAACAAGTCAATGTTATGAAAGTGAAAATGCTCCCCCTTTTTTCTCTCCTCATTTTCCTTCCAAATTTTGTAAAGGGTAAATCGTAAATATATAGTATATACAGGTCAAATTCGAAAGGGTTTTTTTTTTTTTAAGTAGAAAGATGATACTTAAAAACTTTTCTCTTCAAATTATTATTATTATTATTATTTGTCTCAAGTGATCCTACGTGAATAAATGATATTATAGAGGTTCATTTATACATTGAATAGCAAGTTTATTTATTTAGATATTTTTATTTTTTATAACTGAATAGAAAGTTTACCGTATACTGGATAGGACCTTTTAAAATCAAAATAAAATATATAAAATAAAAATAATATGTTATATTTTTTTATAAGAATATGTTATGTTAACAAGTGTTCTTATCAGATTTGATAAGACTTATTTATAGTGGTTTTTTTTGTGAGTCTATTCATAAATTGTGCCAAATGTATTTAGTACCTATAAAGACACTTAGACAATCAATTTAAAGGTGTAGAAGTATGCAAATAATAATATGTGAGTTAGAATCAAAATCATTTTTCTAAGAGGGGTGTATTAGATTAAGATTTTAAAGGATTTTTAAAAAATAAATATAAAAAAGTCATGTAGTATTCAATCAGAATTTTTAAATGATATAAATAAGTTTTGTAGTATTCAATTAAGATTTTTTAAGGAATACAACAAAATTCAATAGTATTTGATTAAGATTTTTTTTTTAAATTTATGATATTAAAAATATACAAATTTCGATAGATTGTGTTTTTAAGATGAATTTCGATAAATTTTATCTAACTTTTTAGTATAAAATATTTATCAAACAATCTCATCTAAACTTTTAGATTTTGCTAAACTCTTTTCTTGCTTTTTATATTAGTTATCAGATTTTTTTTTTCTTTCATCACACATACTTTATTATTACTTTAATATCCAACACAAAACGAGATCTACTTAATTGAAAGAGGTATTAAACATATGGCAAAAAATAATATTTTTCAAAATGTATGTGTTATATTTGTTTTTCTTATTCTTTTGGAATAAAAAAATGTCAAATATACTCTTTCCATTTGCACTTTTCTATTTGTTTTTTAAATTAAATTAATATTTATCTTATGTGTCAATAACTAACAATGTTTTTCTTATATGGGCCATGTGCATAACCTTTTCGAGTAATGTTTTCCTAACTATAACCTTCCTACAAAAATTTTCCCTCTCATCACTCCCTTTTAGAATAGGCTTATTATTGCACCACATTTAAACATGTCATTTGATTTATCATGAAATAATTGTAATAATTGAAGAAAAAAATATAAAAAATCAGTGTATAATTTTAAATCTATTGTTCAAATCCAAAAGCGAGAATAAAAAGATGTTATTCTAAGAAGGATTAATATAGAAGGACCTAAAGTTAGAAACAACTTAGTTATTAAAAGATACAAAAATTGTATTGGTTTTAATATTTTTTTAAATCCAAATGTCCTTATTTTTTATTACTTTTTTCATCAACTTTTGTAATTTTGAATGTGTTTTTAAAAATTCACATAATGCTTTTAAATTTTATAAATCTGTAAATTCTTTAAATTCTTATTATATAAATACATTAAAATTTAAACTATCATAAAAGTTTTGTACAAAAATTTGATAAGTCATAATATTTTTACATAATATTTAAAGTCTACAAAACTTTTTTATGCTAAAATAGTATTTTAAAATCCTAATTCAATAAACTCCTTAAGTCTTGGTGGTCTCTTAATTTGAAAGAAATTGAATTATCTAATCTTAATATTCTCCTTTTCGGATAATGTAAATAGAAAAAGATAAGATAATTATTTTATCTTTCCTCTAATAAAAAATATTTTATGATATTAGGATTATATCTTTATCTTATGATTAAAGAATATAGTTTCTCTCTTACCTTATTTAAATGTCCTAGATATTCAGGATATGAGTAACTCGATCGACCACTGAGAATGAGGATTTTCGAGTAAAATAGTTGTATTTTTATTTTATTGTATTATAATAAATTAAATAAATGCAACTTCTAAAATTTAGAATGAAATTATTAAAATGAATTATTGAATCAAGATAGATTATCTATATTTATATAATCTATCAAAATTTAAAATCCAAATTCCAATCAAGATTCATTGATATTATCATAATTTATATAGATAAGAAATATATTTTAATTTGATATAGTATATTAAGATTCAAAATTAAAATCTGAAAATAAATTTAAGTAATAGTGTTTGAAAGAAATATAATTTTAAATAAAAAGTAAAACTAAATACTCATTTTATGACATATGACCTAAAAAGCAAACATAACTCCTTGAAATACTCTATTTAAAAGTGAAGATTCAAATTTTATATATATAGTGGTAAGCAATTATATGTACACAAAAATATTAATCAAATCAAGAACCATAAATCATTATCATTAGTAAGTCAATATTTTTCATAACTATTTTAAAAAATATATATATATATATATATATATATATATATATATATATGTTTAAATCTTTATTTATTTAAGTAATAATATAATAAGTTTGACAATGTATATAACTAAACTTCTTTTTTAATTAGGAAAAAAAAATGTGAATTGTTGGAATACAAGCATGAAATGAAATTTCATATCATATAAGAATGAGAAGTTTGAATATCATATAAGTGAAAACAAAACTCATAAATCAGAGTCTTAAAAATTTGGGTTAAAGTGTGGTATTAAGTTCATTTATGTAGTTGTTCATAATCTATTGATGTAAAATCTTCCTAGTATTTAACTTTGTCAGATTGCATAACAATTGATATTAGAGTAATGGTTAATCATGTGACCGATTCAGACAAGTAAAATGACGACACTATATTCTAGTAGTATGACATTTTATCACCCACGTCTTATCTTTCTTGTTCTACTAGCCCTATGTCCATCTATATATTCAACTAATGAGAAAAAACTCCAAAAAAAAATTATATGGTAAAATGACTTTTTATAAGTTTAAACTTTGTTTACTCCAATTCATGTGCATGTTCCATTGTATCTCAGCATCCTCTCTGTCTTGCCCCTAGACGCTTATGCCCTTTAAAACCTTTAAGAGTCCACTGGGAACATACATGGATGAATCTTGAACCACAAGGACTTGACTTTGACGCAAAATTAGCATTTTCTAAGCAAAGATCTTGCTAAGCGTCCATAATAAAGTAATTAAGGTCTAACTAAAGAACGTAATTAGAAATACGTTGTAATGTTGGTTTCTTATGATTTTTTATTTATCAAAATGATGCTTAAGATGCTCCACTTTCAATTGGAATGGACTTCACAACAACTTCAAGCCGAAGAAACATATAATAATAGCCTACAAAACATAACACGTAAAGTCAGCATAGACCCAAAAAATATATATTCGTAGTTATAATATAACTTTCACGATTGTTTACCGCAAGCTAACACATACATCGCATGAACATTTCCTTGAGGATTAATTTATATATGCTTGCTGGAACAAAGGACAATTAAAAAGCTTAATATTCCTTAAATTTACTTTTCAAAGGTAGTATTTATACGACTTACCAGATTCCTTTTTGGGAAGCTTAATAAAAAATCTATTACTATTAGTTATCACCTTCAAGATTTTATTATTCTTTCTTTCTCTTAAATGCAAATGTCCTCATAGAATTAGTGACGGATCTAGAAAAATAATAAAGGAGACACGAGTGATAGACCCATAAAAATTTATTTATGTCTGCACATGTAGTGGTGGGGGTTCGGGGGCAATGCTCCTGAAATTTTTTTTATAAAAAAAATTTAAAGAAACAAATAATTATAAACTATAATCTAAAAGAATAAATAAATAGAGATTTTGAAATTAGCTGAAACTAAAGAATGAAACCTATAAAAACAAATTCAACAGTTTAGAATATAATCTTTGAGAATAGTTCTCTGTTGGTTTTCTAATCAAATCAACATAAAATAGTTAACTAACAGTCTAACACACCAGTAAGTTGAAGAAATGCTAATTAATTTTTGCTGGTTGGGTATTTTGTAAAAGTTTTTAAAAATAGGGATATATTAGTATTTTAATGGAAAAATTTAAGGGGGGCCCTTACCCCCAACCGTGTAGGTAGATCCGCCCCTGCAGAGGATTATGTGACAAACTAGCTAGAAAATGTTATTTTACATACAATCTCTATAAACTAACTATAATCTTATAGTTTTTAACGAGGTGTTGAGAAACTAATTAATCCTCACTTGAACATGTGATAACATGATCTTAATCAGAGGAATTTTCATTTAGATTCCAACTCCTGCAAGAAAAGTCCACCAATTAAATCACATTCATACCTCATGTTTCCATCAAACAGTGCATCACAAACACATTTTAGATATAAAACATTTAGTCTATTATCATGAATGCAATATCATCAACAATGAAGTAAAAGATACCATTAATAATGTGAGATTAAAATAAGTTAAAATCGCCATTGGAAATACACATCTCACTGTACATTGCACGCCCTATTAATTAATAATTTCATGTCTAAAGAGAATGAAATCAAAGACTAAAAAATCTCAAGAGAAGTGATCGATACACACACATAAAAACTCTGATAATTAAACCCCTCACAATAAAAATGAGTGGTTAAGGAAATTTGGCTGGATGCAAAGCAATGGATGAGTCAGTTCTTAGCAACTTATTTATTACTTTGTGAAGGCCTTTGCTTGTGTATGTATCGTCATTTTCTTAAGCCTTAAACTTAAAGCTTCAATGTGAGATCAGGAGATGCAGAAGCTTGTGGTGGAGGAGGCACCATTGGAACTAAACTAGCATTTGAACTTTGTGCATGTCCTACATTAACATCACCAGCTCCTTGTTGGTCTACCTGTCTGAAACTGCCAGGCCAAAAGAATCCAACATCATCATCTTCCATGAAAACCAGTGATCCAAATTGGTTTCTCTCAAATTTTGCCGCAGCTCTCATATCAGGAGCCCTCAGTGCTGTGGCGGAGGACGGCACGTGTCTTCGGTGCATTGCAGAATGAGCTTCAAGGCCAAGAGACCTGAAAGGTGAACCATGAAGAGGTAGAGATGCCAAGCTTGTATACCTCTCAGTGAACATCCCCATTCGCATTGCGCGCTTAGCCATCGTCCTCTCCCTTTTGTGAGCATTTTGATGACCCCCTAATGCCTGAGAGCTATAGAACTTCCTCCTGCAGTAGTTACAAGAGAAAACCCTTGGAGTTGCTGATGGTGAAGCAAGAGCTTCAGCTCCAACTTCACTACTAGCATCACTCGAGCCTTTCAACCCGCCATCACCGAAATTATTGAAGTTGAGTGTCAAGTCAAGGGTAATGGAACCTGGATCAGTTTCATCCTTTGTGAGACAGGAGGAAGTGGTGGTGCTGCCCTTTGTAAGATCATGAGATGCTTCATGCAAGGATACATTTGAAGCCACTTGGCTGCTTCCTTCTGAATGATTTTCGGGTTCCAAGTTCAAGTTTGGAGTCATCATGTTTGTGTGGACCTGCTAAGAGTTAACTTCTTTCTCAGAAGGCAGTGATGGAACAAATCGGTCACTTTAATCAGCTTACCATGATACCATTACCTACATTTTGATCAAATACATTATTTGCTACGTAAAAAATTTGGAGTTTTGATTAACTATGCAAAAATGGAACAAATTCAAGCATTAACATGAAGTTGGCAGTAATATGCAATTACAGTAGAGCAAACCATTTCCAATTAAATCATATATATGAGAAGTAACTGCATGGATTCCATTGTACTTATCCATCATGTGAGCAAAACATATACACTAGTCTTATATCAATAAAATAAAAAATAACATTGCAGAAACATAAAAAGATATTAGGATTTCTATATTACTGACGATAATTATTATGTGGAATATTCCTTCCACAAGACCAAGGAAATCAGATTCATAGTCAACATGTTATTCAAGTGCTTCTTACAGAGAGATATCATAGCTCAAACCTTGAGCACAACTTTACTAGTAACAATTGGAATATATGAATTTCATCAAGATATCATAGATCAGTGTATGAAGCATGAACTTCTCGAAGAAATGATTTACGATGAAGAGAAACCACAATCACATTCACATGTAACAGTTTCACTTACAGTAGTGCTTCTTTGAACAGCATCTCACCAAAAAAAAAGTTGGCAAATTTCTTGATATCAAACATTTATCCGTTTTCTTAGACTTAAAAATCATGCATGATAGATAGTGAACAAAGCACTAGAGAATAGAAATTCAAACATTAAAACATTCCTACCACATGTATTTTTTAATGTCAGTTATACAGTTTTTCACATAGTCCCTTCGAATCTAAAACATTTGGCTCATGTAGAATACTTTTTTATTCTAAAAGAATTCCCGGAGGACAAACCTAAGTATGTTTCTTCATTATGAACCAGAGGATATAACAATATGTGAAACAGCAAACTTATAGCAGAAAAGAATAATGCTTTTTTGCACAAGAGGATATAACCATATGAGAAATTCGACTTGGGGATATGAGAATAATGAGAATACATGTAATATAAATGGAAGTAATAGAAACAAACATTGGCGAATGAAAGTTAAATAGGAAAGAATGAACCAAAAGAATTCTTGTTAAGGATTACAAGCATACACAAGCTTATACTTATTATAGCTGACATGAAACATCTTTGATAGATGATTGTTTCTGTTTACGAACCAGTTCTTTATAAATTAAAGAGGGGCCATTACCTCTATTAAAGAAAGTCAAAAGACTGAAAGTATTAGATTAACTCATTTGCTTTGTAATTTCATATTTTTTAATCTGATAGCCTCAGACACACCAGGTGATGAATGGTTCCATTTCGAGATTTTTTCAGACACACCAAGTGATGAATAGTTCCATTTCGAGATTTTCTCAGACACCCCAGGTGATGAATAGTTCCATTTCAAGATTTTATTCCAAATTGAATCTGCCTTCTATTTTGAACCTCTCTAAGTTATCCCTTCTACTGTTATAATACCTGACCTTACACACAGAAACTTCTCTAGTCCCAACACTAATAAAAGTGAAAGCACAGTGTAAGAATTAAGAACACATTATTTCACCAAAAGTAACTGTCTAAAGGAACTTCTGGTCACAGGAAACTATCCAGTAAATAAAGAAACACTATGCAGACAAATATAATGGCCTCTTATTGCAGACCCTATTTTACAGATTTTTTTAAGAATTATACTATGCATTGCCACCTTACCCGACATACTACGCTACTACCAACCACCATTAGTTTGTTGAACACTCACTAACTCAAGAAACTCACCAATTATAAGCTACTCATGCTAGTTAACTGTTCTCTCCTGTCCACTAATGTTGTAATGTTGTTGCAGGCCAACTAAACATAAACAAAAACTAACAAACTAACATTTGCTGATATAAAATAAACGGAAGCAGTTTAATTCTTTATGGAAAACCAATTTGGATAACACTTTCCACTGAAAACTTATTTCAAAATAAATAACTTTGATCTACAACCGGCATGAACACAAATACTCACCTAAACTGCTTAAGGAAAGGCAATAATTATGTTTAGGGCAAAAATGATATTTTATTTACCAAAAAGAGGAAATGACCTTCAAACTATCATATTATTTGTAACCTATCTTGCATTCTTGCTAGGGAATAGGAAATTTAAGTTACAACTAACAAAATTTGGTCCTTCCCCTAAAAAACAGGGTCCTTAAATGAACCCAGGTGTTAATTGATGCATCCATGACAAGGCAATTTAAAAAATGCAAGCATATTGAGAGGTTGGGGGGATACACAATCAGAGTCCACCTATGAAGAATTATAATGACTTTCTTATTTCATATTTTTTAAGCTTTTCATAACAACAACGTAGCAAAAATGTTTTCATAATTTTTTATCTTTTTTATTCTTCTTCATTTCGTACCACAGGAAAGAAGCCTATGTTGTTGACAAGACAAGACTTAAAAGCAAAAAATGTACCTTATGGACCTTAACACACGAGACTTGAATGCAAAGTGTACCTTATGTTCCTTATCATATAATAATACTTTAATGAGTATTATTATGTAATGCATTTCATATCTTTTCTTCTGGTTAGTAGAATCTAGCTCGTCTCTTAATGTTGAGCACCATTTTTATTTATTTATTTAAATGCGTGAATAAGACAACCTCAAGGACTATTTAGTTGGTCATAGCAATTAGCACAGTACATTCCATTGCTTCAAGACACTGTAGATTCCCACTTCATGTTTTCCCCCCTTATTGCTAATTTAAGTTGCCTCTATAATGCACTAAATTAAGCAAAAGCATAACATTTTGTATTGTTGGTTGTTGTGAACTATAACTACTTTGTCCTTCATCATTAGTAAATTGCGGAATTGTCCATCTCAAATCAAGAATGACTCTTAAGGTAGAGTACCATGCCAGATTTTAAAATAGACTAAGATGAAAAGGGTCATGTCAGAAAGTTTCCAGGAGTTGCTCCAAGATAAAACTAAGATTGCAAAAATGTAATTATTTAAATCAGATAGGTTTAACAGAACACTCACAAGGAGTTGTTATTTCACAAATCAAACTCTTGTATGATTTCATGAAAGCAAATTATATCCAGAGATTAACCAAATAATTATTCCAACATCAGCATGTCTCATCAATTGACATGATATACTCACTAACCACCCCAAAACAGCTCAAAATCATGGAAATCAAACAGGTAATTAAAAGATTACAGACACTCAAAAACTAAAGAAGGTAATTAATTATGGTCTAGAATGGTTATAGGAGAAACGAAGATTAAAAAACAGTGGGAATTAAGAGTTACAAAAATCACTAAAAGATACAAATTAAAGAAAACAGATGCTATAAACATCAAATCGTCCTTAAAACAGATCTAAATTTTGATACTCAACTAGCAGGCTTAATCCTTCTCTTTCGTTACTAAACTGACATTACCCATCACAAAAAACAAAAGAGACAAAATCCTCAACATCAACAACAGAACTTTTAATTTCCTGCAAGCTAATTAAAGTGGAGCTCCATGAAACTCCAAAACACAATAAAAGGAAAAGCAGCACAACAATTAAACAAAAAGTGAAACAAAAAAAGAAGAGAGTGAAGAAGGAAAAAAAAAAAAAAAGCAGCAGCAGCAGAAGAAGAATGGCTTAAAATGCATGGAAGAATTAGAGGAAAGTGCATCACCAAAAACAAATCTTTAGGTGATGAGATGGGTGAAAAAGAGGCACTTACAGAACAAACATAGTACAGTACGGTAATAAAAAAAACTGCAGGCAGGCTTCTTCACTCACATGCTACTGCTAGCCACCTACTTTGTGACCATGAAGAGTATCAGCAACAACCAACAGTAGAGGGTACCATGTTTTTTAGCATCAACCAGTGTAAAGGGTTGAGTGAATAATTAAAAGGAGATAAGATCAGAGAGAGCGAGAGAGAGAGAGAGTTATGCTATGGGAAAGAAGCATAGAAGCGAGAGAAAGAGAGAGATGGAAAGAAAGTCAGATAATATGAAGACATGAACCACGTCTTTTGTCGAATTTGAGGTTCTATTTAGCTTCAACTGATAAGGGCTAATTACCAGTTATGTTATTAGTGTGAACGTGTCTGTTGTGTCTGTCTCTTTGTCTGTCTCTGTAATTGTGAGAAGATGTGTTGTTAAAAATGACCAAACCAAACATCATAGACAAGAAAAGCAATCACTACTTTACCTGCCAAGACCCACCAGCTAAGCTACTCAAGCAGAAGACGCATGCTGCTACACTAAACGTGAAACAACTAATAAAATCAATCGTGGCTAATAATTTTATCCATGTTTTATGTTTACAAATTTTCATCATGGTCCCACCTCACTGTAAAGTCTCAACTTAGACCATAAATATGAGGTTATATTTTTTAGGTAAGAGAAAATGGATGTTTTAATCCAATAGATTATAGACTAATGTTACTTGAATATATGATTGTTATTTATTCAAGAGAATTTTATATATTATGAGAATTGAATACTATTCTCTTGACTACAAAGATGATGATTCGATTTTTGATGCCCACATAATAATCCTATGAAAATATTTATATAACAGTTCATTAAGTCTTAAAATCATTCTGAATTCAACTTATCTAAACTTTATTTTATATTTTTTTTGTTTATTAATAATAATTGAAATAAAATAAAAATTTGTTAATGGTCGTTTTGCGTCCACTACAAAAAAGAAGTGGTCCCTTTCTATTCAATATTTAACCTTAGCTTTATGTCTTTAGGTGATATAATTTTTCTATTATTATGAGCTTGAACTATAGAGGATATTTTTCTTTACCATTTATTGACTCAGCCAGCCACCTTTGTCATATTCATATGGATTCCCATAAGTTTCCCATTTTTTCCAACTTGTGCATTGCATGTTGTCTTTCCTTTTCTTTTCCCGCTTTTTTATGTGCCTTGGCATTAATAGAGCTGCACGTACTGTTAAAATATTATTAGCACCGTTTTAATTGTTTATAAAACTATAATTGTGCATTGAAGTAAAGTCACATATAACATATTGGACATGAGCCTATACTTGTAATGATAAGGACTTTTGTTTATTTTTATTTACATTGAGTTTGTTTTTAGATGAAAATAATTAAAATCCATGAAGTATAGTACACATCGAAAAATTGTAGACGAGCCTCTTTATTCTAGAAGACTTTCTTACACACCATATTAACAAAATAAAACAGCTGAAAGACTGAGGATATTAAGCTTTAATTAAGGATTATTGTCCCCCTCTTACCTCATCGGACAAAATATATTCGAGAGATAATTCTTTTAGTGGTGATATGTGTTACAGAATAGTATTAATAGTTGCATTTTGAGTCATTAACAGTTATATATTTGAGTGATTTGTTTGTGCTTAAAAACTATTTATAAAAAAATATTTATGTTTCAGAAATTTTTATATTATAGCAGTAATAATTTGTGTTTGGTTACAATCATGAAAAAATAAATAAAAGTTTGTTTTTAACTTATTTGAATATGATAATTTAGAATTGTTTTTTTGTTTTTACAAAATTACAATAAAGAACCTTAAAAACACTTCTAAAGTAGCACGTTTTTTTAAAAAAAGTAACTTTTGTACATATTAAAAATGTAAAATAGATAACAGTGAAATACTCAATAATAATTAAACAATTTTTATTTAACATGATTATTTAATATAATAATAAATTTTTTAAAAATTATTTCATAAATAATTAAAATTTTTGTTGAAAGTGATTATATTATAGATTTATATATTAAAAAACATTTGGATTTTAATTCATCGTCTATTCATCAGTTTAAACGACCACTTAAAGTTAGTAGATTTTTGTATCATGCTATTGAATTGAGGCGGGTTTCGTTCATGCACAGAGTGACAGTTTTGTGTCTTCAATTTATAATAACTTTTTTACTTATTTTTTGTGTTTTTAATAAGATTCTCCTCTCTTATTAGCGTAAGTTTCGTGTATGTACTGAGTGACAGTTTTGTTTGTTCCATTTGAAACTGGCTTTTTTTTTTGTATTTTTAACATAATTTCTTTATCATATTGGTATGGACTTCGTGTACATATGACAATCATGTCTCTCCAATTTGAAACTGTTTTTTCTTTTTTGTATTTTTAATCTAATTATATATTTCTTTATCATATTGGCATGAACTACGTGTACATACAGAATGTCAGTTTTATCTCTTCCATTTGAAACCACTTTTTTCGCGTTTTTAATCTGATTTCTCTTTCTTTAATCCATATGCAATTATTTGGTTAAGCATGTGCAGATATATAACATCTCAAAATAAGCAAAAGAAACTATTTATTTTCTAATTTTAATTCTAAACAAATTTACCCAAACATCTAAAAATGTTATATATAAGTATTTTTTTTACATAAAAAATTATTCTCAAAAAAATAATTTTTAACAATCATACATTAAAAGTAAAACCATTAGAATTATATAGCATCCGTTAATTTGTTTAAACTTATTTTATTTCAAAGAAATGTTTTTTTAAATAAAATAAATAGTTTTCTATTTTTTGAATATGTTTGTCTAATTTTTTTAAAACAATTTTTTATTTTAAATTGTTGGACTTTACTCCTTCAATACTGATCCAAACCCATTTGAGGGGCTTTTATCCATACCTAATTTACCACTATATATACATTAGTTGAGGGTAAAATTAGAAGAGACTAGAGAGATAAAGACGTGAGAGTGCATACGGCACAAACGTCGAGAAAGATTTGAGTGTGAGAGAGTCTCCGCATATTAGAGAGCCTCAAGTGACAGTCTTGAGGGCCACTGTTAAACAAGCCTGCATGCCTGCATATTTGAGAGTTCAGAGTGAAACACTTTGAGAGTTTGATTACCACCATTGTTTGAGAGGTTGAGTGTATCACCACCTTGGTGTGTTTGATTTATTATAACAGTTCTCAGTTATACTGGATATTTGATCTAGACTAGTGTCCCGTGAGTTTTTCCTTTTCAGATTCAATGAAGGTTTTCTCACGTAAAACAAATTGCTCGTGTAATTGTCTCTCTCGCCCCCTTTGTGATTTCTTACGTTTTCGCATTTTGATTGAGGGTTGACGATAACCCACTTTGATATTTGAGGGTAAGATTGTTGCGCCACTTTTACCCAACATAAATAAATCTTATCTACTTCTTAAAAAAATTACTTTTAATTTTTTTTGTAAATTTAAACAAACATAAATAAATCTTATCTACTTCTTAAAAAAATTACTTTTAATTTTTTTTATAAATTTAAACAAACTGATTTTTATAATAAGCTATTTGATCCAATTCATGCTCCGGGTTCTATAAGTAAACACAAAATGCCTATTTTTTTATTTGAGTTACAAAATAGTTGTCTAAATTTGACCAAATCTAAATTTAACAATTGGCATGAATGCATGATTGGATAACTTGAATTAGATCAAAGAAAACATAAATAAATTAAATGTTTAATTGTACTTTTTATTCTTCATTTTTTATTTTATTTTTTGTCAAATTTTATCTCTAGAAAATTAATTTTGCATATTTTACTCCAATTTTTTTAAAAAAAATTGGAGTGCAAATTTTACCTTAATAACTTTTGAGAAGTGACCATCTTACACTAATATATAAATCAAATCACTCTTAGTTAGCTTTAATAACTTTTTACTAAATAAATTAATTCTAAATCTACCATTTAAGTAAAAGTGTTTATAATGAAAGTTATATTTACAAAATTTAAAATGAATTAAAAATCATTTGACACTTAGTTAGTGTACATAAAAACATAATTATTTATGTTGTTGATATATAAATCTAGGGATATATGACTTATCTTTCTAAAGTATCAAATGCTTTTGGTAGTAGGACTAGTCCACCTTTTGTACCAGTCAACTAGCAAATGCTTTTCCTTTTTGCTTTGATCATAAAAAATCCTCTTCATCGTTCTTCCACTCATCAAATTTAGTCTTTCTTAATCCGAATTTTCCACTTGAGAGTTGGTCGTTCGATTACATTTTTCCTGAAATACGTACTGAAATGACATTTTTTTTTTCATTATTTATTTTTAGGGAAATATTTAAGAAAAAACATAAAAGGAGTGATCTTTTGATAGCTATGGGTCGTATTACTAGTGAATAAGGGACACGTTAATGTATCTTTTTTTTACTTGAAGTTTTGATTGGGTCATTTGTTTGAATCCAATTCCAATTTAATCAAGATTAAAAACATATGGGACGAGATTGAATCAAGTTGGTTTTTTAACATATTATATTAATTTTAATATTATGTACTATATTGTTAAATCGTAAAATAAAAAAATTAAAACTTGAATTAAGATATAATTTATAATACGTATTTTAAAATAAATAATATCATATTATATAAAAAATTGTCTATTAAATCAAAATGCTCTATTATTAATACAAAATGTTTAAATGTGTGTGTGGTGATCCTAGAGGCATGAGTGATTTGATGATCATATTAGTCAAAAGAAACTTCCAGTCTAATACAAGCTTGTCAGAATTAACAAATAAGGTATATTTTAAATTTATTAAACATGAGCTTCATATTTTAAAATATTTAATGCATGTTTGGATTAAAATTAAAAGAACTTAAAAATATTTTTACTTCTAAAGCAACAAATGTTTCCTTCTCACTTGTTACATTAGAATGCACAATTTTACATTAGAATTCACAAACATACTTTTATAACTTTAAATCAAACATAATCTTATTATTGCACCATTCTTTGCCAAATCAGTCTGCACAGAAATTTGGATTTTCTCGGGGCCAAGTTTCCTTCTAGCTACCATTTAGCAAAATCTCAATGGTTTATTGGTTATTACAACATTAGTTAAAAAAGAGAATGCGATCAATGACCAATTATTCTGCTGGAGAGAGAATCCAATTGCATTGACTTCTCTCTTTTTTTTTTTTCTTTTTTTTTTAAGAAATTGCATTGACTTCTTTTTTTTTTTTTTTTTTAGAAATTGCATTGACTTCTTAAAATGTACACTCCATTCCTTGAAAATAAGCTGCTTGCATGCCTCATGATACAAGCATATGTATGTGATTGAAATTCGCTGTTTCATAAGCTTACCTCAATAAACTTTATTATAAAAATAAATTAAAATATATAGAAAGTGGTCATAAATTACTTTTATAAATTTAATAAAATATTTTGATTCTTAATTTAAATGGCTATCTAAAAAAACAAAACATTAATAAATTAATTCTATAAGTATGCTCATAAACGCCCCTCGTTCAATCCAAGAGCCACTGTTTACTCTTCAAATTATTAATGCTCACAGAAGATAAGATATATTTTTGGTGAGTTCGATATTTTTTTCTTTTTTGAGTCTCACAGATGAAATGTAGTTATAGCTGTTGACTTAGGAATAGAAAAAGTAGAAGTGACTCCTTCCAAACAGAGGTATCATGGATGTACGATTGAAGTAGTGGAGTGTGAGTGGCAACGTCAATTAATATTTGAATCACTCAACTTGTTCGTCAAATTCAATTGTCTTCCCTTCTATGAGTCTATCTATATGCACCTTGACTGGACCACAAGTGTTGTCGGCTGTATTTTGTACCTCTTCCGAAGTTTTCTATTTTTTTTTTCTTTTCATAGGTTATTCATCTCTCTCAATTTGTGAATAAGCCAATCATTTTTTTTCTCTTTAAGATGTATAAAGTAATTTTTATTTGAAAATCGTAAGTATGCTTATCATAATTTATTTCATGTTTAATCATTATCCTATTAATTCGAACGGAGAATTACCCTCACTAATTTCAAACAATTTTAAAAAATACTAGCTTCAAGTAATACATGATTCTTTCCTCGCATATAAGTAATGAGAAATTTATTATTTAAAAATAAAATCTAAGATCTTAAGTTTTATTTTCTTAATTACATAAGTTTATTGATTTGACTTAAATTAATCAAAATTTAGTATGATTTCTAGACACTGAGAGTACGTACAAGATCAGATTACAAAGAATTAATTGGATTTGGAGGATCATGAACATTATTGGGACAACCGAAACATGCATATATCTTTTTACGCTAACCATGAACATGAAGCATCCACGTGTGCAAAATGTCATCCCTGACCCTATAGTTTAGTACAACGCTTTTTATTTTCACCACCTTTATCGATCTTTCTGGACCACTATAATATTCTTCTCTTCAGGAGCTTTGTGCTTGATTGATTAATGTTATGTGCTTAATCTCTAGTACGTGTGGAGTGAAGTATTCTTTCAAGGGATAAGACTATAAGACCAGAGCACACGTACGTCTTCAACCCAAAAAATCCGGTCTTTTGTTATCCATTAATCTAATGGCAGAGAAGCTAGGGGCAAAACTCGGGGCATCATCAAATGATTAGCTTTTTTTTTTTTTATACTTAACTTATACTTCATTTTTTTTCTTTCTAAATCATTTAATTCAATTTTTTTTTAAAATGAGACTATTAAGATGGTGATGGTAAATTATTATAATATTTTGCTTTGTTAATAAGAGTTTGTTTTTTCTTTTTTTTTTCGTTTTTCAAAATTTTCCAAAATTGTATTTTCATTTTTAAGATTTAAAAATTTTCTTTTTAAAAAAAAATCTTAGTGTGTTAACAGAGCAACCCACAGTAGGCTGAGATCAAGTCATTTTCTTGGTTCACAAAATACATAAATTAGGTTTGACTCACTTTTTCCTCAATTTGTGAGGAGCCAATCTTAAAAGTTAAGTTGACTTATTTTGACACCTATACTCAACCTAGACTCAAATGCTTAAGATAATAAATGTTTGTGGTGGTAATTCGCTAATTCGTGTTGTTAACATTAAGAATGGGTTTCCTTAGGGAGGATATCAATTTTGCTATTTAAGATATGAACTTCAGAAGGATTGGGTTTGAGTCAAATAGTTTTCTAGAGATAGACTACATTTCAACTTAAAATATGGGAGTTTCTAAGACTGATTTGATGGCCAAAATATGATAGAATTTTATGATAATCACATATTTGATGCACAATAAAACATGATTTGTTTATACTTATCTTATTAGTGTAATATATTTCTTATCTTGACAGAGAAATTGAGTTAAAAAAATGATATGATAAAATAATCATTCTTCATTTCACCATTCTTAATCTTATTGTTGTCAACAACATCATATTATATACAATCGTCATTACCACTATGATATTATTATTATTATTGTGATCAACATATATATAGATGCTATTATTCTATCACATTATTATCTTATTTTTACATTTTATCATATTCTATCATGTCCTAACAACTAAACAAACTCTTAAATGACAATTAAAGATTATCATAAGTCTTTTGTTGTAAGTGATATGTGGATAGTGCGATTTTATTATGTTCCTCAGATTTTGGTACATTTTTAAAAATAAAATGGTATGCTTGTACTACTTTAACAATCTTAGAGAACGTATAATGTACCTTAATCTGCTACGATATTGATCTTAATTTAAGAAATGCTAAAATCTACTAGTTAAACCAAGTTCGTGCATATTAGACCTTCATAAGACCAACTCGAAATCACATAAATTAAATTTTCAAAGATTAATTCAATAAAAAAAATTATCATTCATGAGAATGAAATTGTACACTTGTTTATTATTGTGTTTGTACAAAAACTATTTGCTGATTGGGGGGAGAGCCCTCCCATCTAGTCATCTCATTGTACATATATATCACTATACAGTGATAAGGGAAGGATACTGATTTTCTTTCTTAATTAATTTTGATGAAGCAATTTCAAAGATACTAATTATTTCAACCTATATAGTATATTAGTATATAAGTTTTATGGTGATGCAATTTACACAGTTAATTAATTATAAATAATTGTTAATATGATTTTTAAAATAATTATTATAAAATCAATAAATTTATTATATATGATGAATTATAATTAAATAACAATAGAGTAAAAAAGATTTACAAATCATCTGTGCATAATATATATTTTCATATATATATATATATATATAATTTGTCAGCAAGCTATGATTTTTGTCTTGCCGACTGGCTGTCTGTAGCCAAAACTGAAAAGATTTGAGTGCTGAATCTTGATTCTTCAAGAAGTAACGAAGGCACTGTAACGTTAGACAAGACGCACAAAGTCTTATCTTGCTTACCTTGTTGGAAGGCATCACGGTAGTACTTGATTGAGGTATAGACTTTCCCATTGGAGGCCCATTTTCGGACATTTGCTTTGGTTACCATTTCTGGTTTATATATATGCAGCGCAAACCGCGGAAACATCCATACGGAACATAATCAAGCTCCAAGAAGAAAAATCAAGAATCACTACTTTTCTTTTTCACCAATCTTTACATATATTAGATTAAAATAAGATAATGTTGGATAAAATTAACTGAAAAAGTTAATTTATTAAATTATAAGTATTTGAATTAATTATTGAAATAGTCAAACAGTTAAAAAATATAAAATGAAAGAAAAATATAAAATTATGATTTATTTAAAAAATATATTGAGAAAAAAGAAAAGAAAAATATAAAATTCTAAACTAAAAGATACTTAAAAAATATTATTTCAAATAGTATTTAAAAAATGTTAAAAATTAATAAAGAAAATTGTTTACTTAATAATCAGATATTTTTTCTAACATAATCAATATGACGTGACATGGGGATTAATCTTTGGTTCTCGACGGAGGAATACTTGGGGTTTTAGAAAACAAAAAGAAAAAACTCCTCTTGATGACTGGGTTAGGGTTTAGTGCCACTGTCACTTTTTGAGGGTTGAATCGGTTCCGAAGATTGGTGATACGGTCGGTAACGTACACAGAAACACGAGCATGAATGAAATACGATGATTAATTGAATATTATAACAAAACAATCTTTATCGCGAATTCTCTCCTTTATGCTCTACTTTAGCTTGGAGTTAAATCACACGCCTAAGTGATAAGTGACTCTCGATCATGTCATCAAGTATATAAGTTTTAGTATACTGTAGAGATACATATTCTTTGCATAAACTTCTAAATCAGATGGATTTCAAAAACGGTAAAAACATTGATATAAAATTAAGGACATGCTACCGCCTCCACGTGAATGTCACGTGATGTAAATTCATATGTCTCTGTAGCAATGTCACCGCGTTTGATCGTCCCTGTAATAGCCGACAGATTCATCATGTTCACAGTTTTTATAATAAAAAAGGAAAAAAAATAAAAAATGCAGGACATGGATCCCCCTACATTATATTTACATAAATTGAAAATTTATAATCTAACCTTTGAAATCATTGTTTCACAGCTTTTTAAGCAAAAAATATGGCCATGCTACATAAATTATTTAAAGGACAACATCATGTGCAGTTTATTTTATGAATGTGGATGATCCACACTCAAATAATAAGCAACATCTTCCAAACACTATATATTTAATTAAGATCTCTTTTGGGTTTAGAGCGAAGCAACACATTTTGGCACGTAATAAGATGAACGTGCCATGCCAAATTAGTATTTGTTACTACGTAATAATAATTTCTTTGAAGATTCTGAAATCAATCACACGTTGTTTGTCCTCTATAACTAATCGCCTTTTCATCAATTTTCAATCTGAGATGATTTTTTTTTTCTTAGCTCTTTTTAAATATGATTGATGGTCTTCTTGGCTGCTTCTGATAGCACGTTAGTGGATGGAAATTAATGCTCCAGATTGCTTTCAGCTTTTCATTCTCGGCCACTATGTAATCCACTTGGGGGGTTTGATTGATTATGACAATTACAATAATAATAATGTTATCATATAAAATGGTTTCAATAGATCGATTTTATTGGTATGGAAGTTTAGTGGGTCTCTTTCTTCACAAATCTCCTTCCACTCAACGTAGAGATTGTCCTTTTTTTTTTGAGAGAGAAGTAGATTGTCCTTTTATTCAACAAAAAAATGAACTTAATTATTGGGGGTGTTGTTATATATTCTATTCTCTATTATCGCATCGAAGAGAATTCAACACTCAGTTGCATAATCTTGAAAAATTGTTAGGCAAGGAGAAAGTAATTTGTAGAATAAATCATTATTCTCAATATGCATCAGACATTTAAATTCTTGAGATATAATTTTATAAAAACGTATGTTATAATTTTATAAAACGATATTCAGTTTTTTCCTTTTTAATTAATATAAATCAATAATAAAAAATAAAGTAAAAATATTAAAATAAATGAGTTTTTAATATCAGAGCAGGGTGATTTTAAATTTTCATAGATCAAAATTTTGGACTCGTATAGTCTAATTTACTCAATTTATATCAGTGGAAGGAGCAGGGAATCAGAGGATATAGATGGGGGGGGGGGGGGGTGGAATAACTTAGTGAAGAAAATAAGTTGAAGAAGACAAGTTTTGTTAGTGCTCGAGACTGTTGCATGATCAAGTGGATGACAAGGCAGAAACGACTAAACGAGATATGTCAAAATCTTTCGACACTCCTAATTTTGAATGCTTTTTACCCGTGAAAATGACACCACGATCAACCCAATGGATGATATTCCTAAAGGATTTACTGAGAATTGGTTTAAACCACTAAGGTCAGCACAGAGCCGCAGATTGCGCAGTAATAGAGAGTTTGGATAATATACATTAACTCTTACCATTGTTGTTTTTACACACAAGGGAAAAAAAACCTATGAATTGGTTTGGCTGCTCTAGTTTTTAGAGGAATTATTAATTTATATTAATGTGATGAGTTATATTGTTCTTAAATTATTAATCATTTTATACAAAATATTGTTTTTTATTTATCTGAATATTAAATAATAATTATATATCATTCAAAAAGTAGATGAACAATTTACTTTTTGAAATTATAATTCACTATCACTTTTGTTTCTAAAATCAACAAAATTTAAGAAAGTTTTTTGAAAGCGTAAGTCACTCATTTTAGTTCAGAGTCATGCAAATTGTGACTTAAGTGATAGTATCAAAATATATATTCAAGGACTAAAATGATAATAATTAGTTAAATTTATGTACTTAGACAAAATGAATTATAAATTCAAGGATTTTCCAAATTTCATTATATCTAAGAACTAAAATGACATCAAACAATTTCAGGGATTAAATTGGTCATTTGTTTTATTAAAGAAGATAACTAAATGACTCCTATTTTCTTATATTCTAAATATGTATATATATATATATATATAATTAATTTTATATATATACTTAAATATAATATTAAATAATATTGAATTAATCTAAAAAAAATTGTGAGTCATATCAAAATAATATTATAACTTAAATTTTTTTTGTATTCATACAATCGAAGACAAATATAAGGAGATTTTTTTTGAATTAATTGAATGAAATTTTCTTAGTTGGAACTTAACTATTGATGTTTAAATAAAATTATCCAATATAAAATTATTAAACAATGTAAGAATATATGTAACTCATTTTAGCATAAATTGATTCCTCTTCCTTTTTCTTAATATTTTAATTTATATGTATTTAGGAATCTTTTGATCATGAATATATTCCAGAAAGTTTGGCAGAGCAGGCTTTGGTTTGACTCGAATACAGAACCTCCAAAACCTCCACTATGAAGTAGTATGAATTGTGATCATTATTATAAAAGTAGCATAATAATTCAATCAAAATATAGTATCTAATCCAAAAACTGAATCTGTTCCTTCGTGTTATTTTATCATTTAGCTCATTTTGAATATATCATATTTTAAGTATCTAAGAATCTTTTTGAAGATTTGGTAAAGTGGACAGAATAAGATGCCAGGGCAAGGATAAAGAGAAGAAAACAAATTAAGAAAAAGAGATTAATAAACTTTATAAAGAATTGAGCAATGCAACTTTTCCATCATCAAATTAATACAGATGGTTACATGAGAGATAGAAGTTTGGAAAATATAGTTTTTAACTTCTTATCATTGGAAGAAAAAAAAAGATGTAAGCTTTCATGCTAAACAAGACAGGAGCTGTTTGTTATAATCAGAAGTGATTTGCATACTTTTATATTGTATTAAAATTTGTACGTGTTGCTGAAATTAGACTGGATCAGTCGGTCAGATCAGTTTAAACTGAATCTACTCCATGGTGTATACGAAAGAAAAATCAAATTTCAATTATTAAACTGCTTCTTTGGATCTGTTCTTGTCAGTTCAATACAGAATAGACCTATAGAGCTTACTAGAGTTGAATCAACTTGCAGGATCAAAATACATAAATTCAAAGGTTTGGAGTCTAATTCTTACTATGGGTCTTTCATTAATTAGTAGAATCTCTATGTATAAATACATGATAGCCATAAATGAAGCTAGACATAATCTTGATGAGATTTATTTTCCAAAAACTTCCTAAAACAAAGAAGAAAATATATAGATCATTCCTTTTTTATGCATTATGATGTCAAAACATGTATTTGTCGCTAACCAAATGACTTTCTTAACCATAAATTAATGTGTATATGTAATGTTGTTACTTTTTATCACTAAGAATTGGAGACATGTATCAGAAGTTTACAACAGTAAACGCATATCCGTGTTGTTTACTAATGTTATGGACTTGCATAAAAGAATTTACAATAAAAAAAACAATTTACAAGTCAATCAAATCAGCTCATTATTCTAAGTACACCCAATAATTTAAGGGTGTGTTTGGATACCCGTTGGATCCACGTTGAAATGGAAAAATCACACTTTGCAAAGCAACTATGTTGTAGCTTTGTCCGTTGGCATTGGATTCAACTGTTTCCCAAACACAGATTAAATCACTAGATATCATTTGGTGGTGTAGAATTAGAAATGGTCACCAAATGTGAATCAGGTGAAGGTGGAGGAGGCACATTCTTGAGCAAAGCAGCATCATCTTCTGATATATCCAGCACCTCATGCTTGCTCCTATGACTCCCATCACTTCTAATATCCTCTAGCCTATCCAACACTTCTGCCATAGAGGGCCTCACATCTTTTGAAGTCTGCAAGCATTGAAAGGCCAACTCAGCCACAGCACTGATCATTTTCCTCACCTTGAAATCCGTCTCAAACCCAAGAGTAGTGTCCACGATCTCATGCAATGCCCCACTTTGTATCTTCTTAATGGCCATATTGGACAGGTTTATCTCATGCCTACGCCTCGAGATATCAACCGCAGGCATCGATGATATGAGCTCAATCAACACAACTCCAAAGCTATAAACATCACTCTTATCAGTGAGTTGGTAATACTCATTGTACTCAGGATCCACATAACCTGGAGTCCCTTGTGGCGCGGTGGAAACGTGTGTGGCGTGCTCTGGCAAGAGACGTGAGAGGCCAAAATCAGCTACTTTCACACTGAAGTGATTGTCGAGGAGAATGTTATTCGTTTTCACGTCTCTGTGGATGATTTCAGAGGCGTGGAGATACACCAGTGCACTAGCAGTCTCTATGGCAATGTTCATTCTTGTGTGCCAAGGAAGTGTCCCGGGTTTCGCTCTTTGGCCGTGGAGGTGATCAGCAACGGTTCCATTTGGAATGTATTCGTATACGAGCAGAAGTTCTCTGCTGTGGCGAGATGTGCATCCGTACAGTGACACGAGGTTTTGGTGGTGTAGTCCTGTTAGGATCTCTACTTCATTCACGAATTGCTCGACTCTTCTGTAACTGTTCTCGTACATTCTCTTCACTGCAACTACACGTCCATCGTGAAGTTTGCCTAACCGTGAAATTAATAGCAGAAAGCAGGAACCTTGTTAGTGATCATTGAAAGCACACAAATACTTTGTTTTAGTGTACAACTAAGAGGCAACAAGATTTTAACCTAGGAATAGGACTTTGTATAACTACTCAAACCCATACTATTGGAAAAATTATCAGGTAGTTTCCGACCACCACTTATCCATGATGATTCTGATTAATCTCTGTGACACATGACTTTTTCAAGTTACAAGAAATAATTAATAATACTTGATTATTGGTTCTTGAGACCAGGAAAGCATCAATTTGATCCATAAATTTAGTACTATATATTGGTCAATTTTCTCTTTGATATTATTAGAAGAAAAGATAGTTTCTGACTTTAACTATTGGCAGTCAATTTGATCTTAGTCAATTTGGTTCCTAAACGTTATGCACTTCAATGACCAAATTAATTGATAGTTTTCAATAGTCCGAACTAAATATGTTTTTGCGTAATGTTAGAGACTAGGTCAACAATTGTCAAAATTAAGGACTAAATTTACTATTTTGTAATATCAGGATAAGATTGTTAATTAGTAGTGTCTTAAGGAAAAAATTGATGTTTAGTCAATAGTTATAACAAGGGATGTTGCTGTTAAAAAAAGGAGGTTGACTTTTACCAAAATACACAGTTCCAAATCCTCCATCTCCTAGTTCTCTGGCAGGATCAAAGAAGTTGGTGGCCTCTTCAAGTTCACTATAAGTGAAGAAATGGACTCCAAAGTATGTGCATCCCTTCTCAGTATCTTCTATAGAAGAACTATAAGAGTTTCCTTTAGATTGTACAGATGATGATACTGCATGAAGATTTTTCTTCTTCTTCTTCTGACGAATATAGATATAAAAGCCAATGCTGACTACAATTGCACTGAACAAAGCAGCAGAAACGCCTAACAAGAATCATTGAAATTTTCAATTAATGTATAATGAAATGTTACAACATTGTGAATAAAAATATTTACAAGGATAATTGAATCTATTACCTATACCAACCTTCCTTTCCCAATTCCATTTATTACCTGAGACAGTAAACATAGAATATAAAGAGGAATGAGAGCATTTTGTGAAGTGATAACATTTATAAGAAATTTTCATCAATGTAGCTTTAACCAAAGGGTTCATGAAGAAAGTAATTAAACACTTTTGGCTTAATGCACCAACTGTTGATTGAGATCCTAGAGGCCGGCAAAATGGGAATTACTGGACTCACATCAGACAACTTGAATGTACATTAACCATTCCATATTACATTTCCCATTTCAAATCAACGATACTGATCCAAATTGATAATTTGAACTTTAGAACATACAGAATACTCTATCTCAGTCAATTTTCTGCGTAAGCATGCATTGCCTGACAAAATTCGATGAACCTTTTGATGAAACAGCTGATGGTTTTGTCAAAGAACTACACTTGATTTTGTTACACTTCCAAAACAGTTAATGGTTGTTGTTTTTGGAAAAAAAATATATACTTTTGATGAGTTAGCAATTTGTTATTAGTAAACTTTATTAAAAAAAATGATGATATGATTTATAAGCAACCCAAAATAGTCAAAGTCAACAATTCAACACGTTCACACAGAATTACACTACAAAATCTAGATTTAGACTTTTAGGGGAGAAAAGAAAAAAAAACAAATCACAGAGTAGGAATTCTGATTAGACCATTGACAAATTCAGAGAGAAATAACATCACCACGCAATACTAGTGAGGACCAATTGGCACCACCAAAGGATAAAATAAATGTGACAATAGATGTCCAAAAGTCTAAACAAATTCAAAGATACTATTCCATTTAATGACTGACTGAAAATTCTGAAGAAATAGGGGGACGATTTCTGAGAAGCCTCATCAACCTGAATCAGGAAAATAAATCTCAAACTCAGAAGCAACCAATTGTTGGTCACCCTTGAAAAAGTTAAGCACTTTGAAGATTTCAGCACTCCCCTAATCATAGATTCCTGTAATCACATCTTTGAACACCAGCAACAACATTTTCATCTAATTAGCTAGAAAAAATTGTGAGCAATGTGCGGGTTGGGCTTTTTGCAAGCTCCAAGCATAGCTTCTTGCATAGCTAGAAAATGAGAATAGGGCATCTCAGCCACTAAAGGCCGGTTGACAGCGATAGAGGAAAGTGCATCAAGGAAATGAGGTCTCTCATTCTCTCCTTGAGGAGCGATCAGAGCTAGAATCCGCTTGATCAAAAGGTGACGGAGCAGAGAAGCTAAGCTTAACCAACGAGGAGACAAAGTTCTATTCCTAATCTCTCAAGTCCTGAGTTCGGCTGCTTTCCCAATAGAGTAAGGCAGAAGAGAATCTCCAAACCACTCTGACTGGGCCAATGCCTATGTTTTCAGAGGGTTCCTACTAGTTCTACAGATTTCCTAAAACAGCCATTGACACAAGCTAGCTAGATGCTTCAATTCATGTAACCAATTTTGCATAAAAATCTATTCTTAAAAGTTAAAAACCATATCTACACATAAATGAAGAGAAGAGAAGAGAAGAGAAGGGAAAGAAGACATACTATGATGATCAGAACAATCTAAGCCTTCAGTTCCATCCGGGCAAAAACATGTAAACTGAGACTCATCATTAGCCCCACATGTTCCATTACTTACAACGCATCCTAAGCACTGTTGAACTTGAGCCTCTGAAATAAGACGCACTCTGAACCCTTCACTCAAAGCTTTGTTCAGCCCTTCAATTCCTTCACCAAGCACAGGTTTCTTTGTTACTTGCACTTCAATCCTAGGTCCTTCACAATCTTGAACTCTTGCAGTTTCGGGGTCCCCGTAGAAAGCACTCATGTTGTGATCTTCCTTGCATGGAAAAGAGTAATTGCTATTCGCAAACACGGAGCTAGGACAACCATAGAAGATGGTGATGTTGGTAACATTTTGCGAGTAACGAAAGAGACTCGAGTTGAAGGAAGTGTTGGTTAAGGCCGAGGAAGAACAATGATCATAGATGAGGCCTGTTCGAACCATTGTCAAAGTGTATTGCACTGGATCATCAAAATGAAGCACTTGGAAACTTTGTGAACCAAGTTGAATGGTGGTGTTTTTATTACCCTCGCATTGGAGCTTCAATTGGTTGTTGCTGGCACAATAATTGGGTCTGATCCCTCCCCAGAAAGGGTAGTATATGGAATACTGTCCGCAGCTGTATGGCTGGCTACACTCTTCGTGTTTGGTTTTGTTATTTTGAGCACTAATGGATGCTGTTAAGAAAAAGAATAGTGATGTAAAGAATAAGAACCTCATATGAACATTATTATCATTATCCATTGGCAAATTAGAGGAATAAGAAGCACAAGAAGATGAGAAATAATTCAAATGAAAGAAGGGTAGGTATAGAATATGAGTGATTGTTGTGCTTGACGTGGTTCTTTTTTAGTATTCACTTTGTCGTTTGACTTTTTGATTTTTTCAATAGCGGCTAGCTGAGTTTCTTGTTCCAATCCTGGTCTTTGTTACGAACCTTCAACCCTTGCCACTTCAAAAGCTTAATTAATTAGAAGTTTGATTTATATCTTGTCAAGAAATGCTCCATCATATATATAATATATTGTTTTGTTGTGTATGTACCCACCGAAATTCACATAATTCAACAGATATGCAAATATTTTCAAAGCCGTATATGAACCTTCACTAGATGTACACTTCTTTGAAGATTAGAGGATTGAATTACGCTGGTGTTTCAAATGATGATGTTGATCTAAGTAAATACTTTTATCAGATGTTGACTTTTGATCAAACTTTTCAAAATTAAGGAAACTGCAACCGGGCTTGTGAGGTTTGACATTTTACGTATACCAAAGTTTTTAAGTATTAATTTTATTTTCTGAAGTTTGACATTTTATTATTATATCAAATGATTATATCGGCTGATAAGAGCGATCTAACCAGTGTATTATATCATATATGATTCGTGGGTGGATATATTCGTTTGAAAAAGTCAAATGTATTAGCTATTTTAAATTCTTATTTAAACAAATGGACAGTTAAAAGGTTAACTGATTAAGGACGAATCAAATTCAACATGCCAATTGCCAGATTACAAATCAAGGATACACTTAGTAACGATACAATTTAAAAGCATTCACCACCAGAAGAAAATTGTCTACACGTGACTTTTATCTTTAGTTTTATTTATTTATTTATATTTTATTTATTTATTTATTTATATATCTATGTGTGCAAAGATGACTTTACTCTCCTTCAAAAAAAAGATGACTTTACTCAATGAATTTAATTTAGCTCAAATATGGTTTTTGTTTTTATAATCTAGCATTTTTTTTTCATTTTTTCGATACTGTTCTTTTCTTTACAAATCATCTCTAACATTTCTAAACTATTTATTTTTCATTTTTAGTCATGTCAATGAAAACAAGTTTTCGCAGTTTTTTGGTAGATACACAACAGAACTCGTTATGATATGGGTGTCAAACATTAGTAGTATTTTCATCATTTGGAGGTGTGAATAGTAATGCCCTCCTTTGTCTCATTAATTTTTTTTTTTGGATATAAAAATGTTGTGGTAAGATGGCAAGTGCAGGAAGCAATAACCTAAATGTCTAACCAATGATTTTTGGCAAAGTGAGTTTTTAAAAAATATATATAGATTGGCAATAATAGGCTTGAAACCTGACCAATGTGAATGCTTTGGACTGTGGGACATATTAATAGAGTTTGAACTTCTTGTGCTACGAGCCGATATTATGTTTGAATGAAATTTCAGAAAATTTAAAATTTAGGAAAATTAAAATGCATCAATTAAAATTTTTTTATTTTTAAAATTTTGTGTTTGGATAAAAAAATTAAATTTCTTCATTTTCAAAATTTTGTGTTTAAATAAAGAAATTGAATTTTTTTATTTTTAAAATTTTGAACCTCATACACGGAGAGACGCATGAGGTGAATGTCGTGGGAGAAATGGAGGTCGAAATACTCGTCGGCGATAGAGACGATATAAAGAGTGGTGCGGTTAGAACTTTTATAGAAGAAGAAAATTTCAATTTCTCATCTTTTAGAAGGAAATTCAAATTCCACATTTTTAGTTATTTAAAATTCTATTTTAAAATTCCAAAATTTTAAATTCTTCGTATAAAAATATTCAAACAATGAATTTTAAATTAAAAAATTTTAAATTCCTTGATAAATTAATTTCCCCAATTAAAATTCTCTATCCAAACACACTCTTAAAGAGTATGTTTGGATGAAGTATTTTAAAATTTCAGGGAATTTAAAATTTAGGAAAATTAAAATGCATCAATTAAAATTCTTTTATTTTCAAAATTTTGTGTTTGGATAAATAAATTGAATTCCTTCATTTTTAAAATTTTGAACCTCATTCACGGAGAGACGCTTGAGGTGGGTATCATAAGAGTAGTGGATGTCGGAGTAATCATCAGTGATGGAGAAGGAGGAGCAAAGAGTGATGCAGTTAGAATTTCTGTAAAAGAAGAGAATTTTAATTTATCACATTTTAGAAGAAAATTCAAATTCGATATTTTTAGTTGTTTAAAATTCTATTTTAAAATTTTAAAAATTTAAATTCTTCATATAAAAATATCCAAACAATGAATTTTAAATTAAAGAATTTTGAATTCCCTAATAAATTATTTTTTTCAATTAAAATTCTCTATCCAAACATATTCTGAATGAATTTGAAAAATACGACTCCACTCCAGTGGAGAAAAAAAAAACAATAATCTCTAACACATAAGTTAACTTCAATAAATAGAAAGTACTACTAAAATTCATAATTTTTTTTTAATTTCTAAATAAATTTATTCAATAGTAATAAAGAGATTGTTCAAATATTTTTCTAGTAAAAATAAATATTCTTGACATTTCTCAATCAATTCTTATGTGATTGGCAAGTCATCTCTTGTGTCTCTTATCGTTATCTATGTTGTTCATGTCTTAAGTCATCCACGCCAGCCACACGCACACATGAAGACAACACTCAGAAATTCCCAAGTCAAGGTTCTCTTGTTTGCTTCCAACTACAAGTCCGCTTAGTTGTCTTACCCCTCGTTTTATGAACAACTAGATAAAATATAATGAAAACAACTTTGGTTTCTACACTAATAAACTGTAATGAGCTACCAAAATTTTAAACAATATATAGTACTAGTAGTTCATATTAGCTTTGTAATGAGCTGCAATAGAACACAAAAATTTCAAGAAAATAATCATTCATTTGGTAAATATAGTTGAGTTTAATTTCATATATTGTCAATGTAATTACACTCTCAACTCATTTAAAATTTTCTTAAATATATTTTTAAAATCATTATTATAAAAATCAATAATCTTATTGTATCTGGTTATTTATGATAAGTTCACTGGTTTTTATAATAATTATGATAATGATATTTATAATCCTAAAGTCACCCATATTTTATTGAGGTTGTAATTTTCAAACATTGACCAGCTCCCTTGCTCTGGAATATCTTCAAAATGAATTCAGAATATGCTACATGGAGGAGCCCACAGGTAAAATAAAATTGTAAATATTGTCATTGTAGCTTTAAATTGACATGGACACACATACTAACCTCAAAAGCCCTAAGGGACCCTTTTATTGAATATTGAAAAATGATAATCTCTGGGTGTATATCAATCGGTAACCTATCTCCTAAGTCCTATCCCGGTTTTCCACCTTGTACCCTCTCACATCATTGTCCTATCTTCTTCAGCTTTTGTGATGAAACATAGACGGATGCAAGGCTCAACCTCAATTCAAGCCAGGGTGGGCCATTATAAATGTTGTTCTTTGCCATCCATTATATGGCATCAATCCTGATGGAGACATGGCATGGGTGCATTAACTGAACAATTAATGATACAATATGTTTGGTGGGGTTGTAGTCAAATAACAAAAATACACAATTGTTTTCTGATAAGTACTAAATATCAAATTTTCGTTGATGAATATTTAGAAATCTAAAATAAGTTCTATATAGTTGTAAGATATCTTTTATGAGAAAAACAATTGGGAGTTGCGATTAGGAGTTGTCAAAAAGAACAAGTTAGGTTAGATTCAACATCAAATAAAATTCTAATTGATTAAATTCAATAAAGTTGAAACTGATGAAATTTGTTAAGAATTTTTTAAATAACTCAATATAAATAAGTTATAATTATTAAAATTAAATCGGATAAACCAGTTTGATTGAAAATAATCAAAATATCAATCCAAAATACTTTTTCTTAAATAAAATCTTATTACAAAATAAACTTTTAAACTGATTTTCAAGTATTTTTCATTTGAAGAAATCATGCTTGAATAACAAAGAATTATTATGAGTCACAAAATTCTTTTTTTTAAGTATTTAATATAATTACATATTTAATATAAAAATTAAAGATATTAGGTTAGTTGATTCACATAACCAATAATACTTTTCCAAGTTACCTTATTATTAAAATATTATTATTTATTTATTTATTTATCTCTTTGTAAAATAGAAAGCACAGTGAAAAAAGAAAACATAGTTTATTCAATTAAAAGTTAAAACGCGAGTAACAAATCAAGGTGCATGTAGCTACAAAATGTAAAGTTGAACACTAAAATTTTGGAAATTATAAACATCTTTTAACAACAATAATTATAAAAAAAACTGTATCTATGTGGATAAAAACTTGAAAACGATTTTTAAAAAATATATAAAAACAAATACTTCTATTGGAGTCTCAACTACATTTATCATCCTTAATTAAGTGGCCATTCACTTTTCGACATTTTTTGGTTCGGCATTCTATTTGGGGGTTGTTGTTGCAGTCAAAGAAATCGTAGTTCGTATAGGTTTTACTGTTTGCCGTCGCTGTTGTTACTTTCCTTCATCAACATAACCATTTCCTGTGTTGCTGTCGGGAAGCAAATCATTTGTTTAAAGTAAGAGCAGTCATAGCATATGTTAATTGAATAAATAAAATACTAGTCGTAGATGATGCTTTCCTTCTTCTAACCCAAAGAAAAGTAACAGAAATAATTATTAGCATAATTAAATTTTGATTCATGCATGTTACTGACATAGTCAACATTTTTTTAATAATGAAATATAATATGTTTAAATAATATTATCATTAAAACTATTAACTAAATTAAATAATATATTTTCTAATACCATTAAATGAATGAACTACTTAGCTAAAAATAGAATTAAACTTTCAAAATTGACCATCTTCATAAACTACAAGAAAAATAAATCTCCAACATCGCAAAAGTATACATTTTATAAAAAGACTCTCGTACTATCTTTTTTTTAAAGAAAGGATTTTTTTTGCATAAGACAATTTTTTTTTAATTGAATATGATTATTATGAATATTTTTTAATTATGTTAAATAATTATATACTTAAAATTTGACTGTAAGATTATTGAATAAGTTAGAATAATCTCATACTAGTTTATCTATATACTTAGTAGTATACTAAAATATTTTAAAGATTTAAAATGATATTTGACTATGGCTTAATATATAATATTGTAGAGAAAGCTATGAGTCTTATGACTGGACTTTAATAAGCTATAAATGCTAAATTAAAACAGTATCATAAGAGGATTTTCACTTCAATTAATTGTTTCATATTGAGTGAGTTGTTTTAATTGCTGACGAATAAAAAAGAAAATTTGAACGATTTGCTTCAGATTGAATTATCCATATATATTAAATTCAATGGTCCACACGGTCAGGCAAACAAACAACAAATTACGAATGGAATGAAACATAGCAATGTCTTTCCCCTGATGCAGCTGCAACACGGACCAATTCTTAGTCAATATTCAATTCAACCAATGTGTTTGGAACTACCAACTCAGCATATGGCACATTCTTAAATAATGAGTTTAAATAAAATAATAATAACTTTTTTTATTTTTTTAAAACAATAGTTTGGTGGGATTAGTTTTTCAAACAATGGTATTTTATTAGTGGCGGCTAAAGGTAGAGGAAAAACATATGAAGCAATGTGAAAAAGAAGAAATGGAGAAGGTAACCAAAACGAAAACATTTTGCGTTGACTGTTGTCAACTGTGATTAAATTAAGGACATTATAGCCATGTAGATTTCATATAAGATATATCCATTAAGTTGACAGAAGTGAAATCGAATTAATTAAGAGGTTAAAAAGAATTTTAAAAAAAGAAAAAGAAAAGACGTAACCAAAATTTAAATCGAAGTACAAAAATTTTAAAAATATATATTGATTTTATCTCCCATTTAAATTTATTTTACTATTTGAGATAAGAGTCTAAAATAGTACTCCTCGACTATTGCATAATTTCCTCAATGTCTCAAATGCACTAATTAAGGAAAAACTAATCTACCCTTTAAATATTTATAATTATTTTGATAAATAAATATAATAATCAACAAATCGTTACTTCGAATAAATAGTTTATACTAATAGGATAGTAAAAAAAAAAATTCGAGAAACACTTTTTATATATTTTTTTACTTTTAATTCTTGATCTAATTAAGATATTAGTTAGTTAGCACTTAACTATTGCAAAAATAGATAATTATTTCAGACTTAGTGCCATCTCATCTATCCATCCGTAGAGATTAAGCCGAAAAACACGAGTCAATGTAAGGCCATATCACAAGTGAGCCCACACCTCACTCGTGTCCAAATTTCGAGTTATTTTATTTATTTATTATCAGACATTTTAAATATTTAATTTAAGTGATAATAACGAAGACTCTTTTCTTTCTTTCACTCTCTTGCACAAAGAAAGTCCAACTAATTCAACAACCAACCCTGAAACTTCACAGAATCAGTTAAACACCCCTGTAAAACGGAAAATGACAGAATCTCCACCAAACCTTCTATGCACTCTCTCTCTCTGTTTCGTTGTAAAGAAGAGTGTTGAAGCTTTTCCTTTTCTTCTTCCTCTGTCTTGTCTTCAACCTCGTTTTCTTTTCTTCGTCTTCTATCACCGATTCCGATTCGCTAATCTTTCTTCTTCTTCCTTTTTTATTGATCTTCTCTGCGATCACGAATTTTCTCATTTTCTCCGTTTCCTCGGCGATCAAACGGAGGAGAAGAAAGCAGTTCTGAAAACGATTGGAAAATGCTGGGAACTGCACTGCAATTCGGCGGGGTTGGCAGCGAGGATCGGTTTTACATTCCGGTGAAGGCGAGGAAGAACCAGAATCAGCGCAAACAGAGTCACAGAGCCAAGAACAAGGAACCTGAAAACGCGGATTTAGCTTCGAAGAACAAAGTCGATGTCTCTGAAAATAGCAATAACAATAGCAACAGTAAAAGCAATAGCGATAGCAATCTCAACCAATCTCTGAAACCAACTCTTTCTCCGTCCGTAGAGTCTGTCAGTAACCTCGATAAGTTCTTGGAGTTCACAACACCGTCAGTTCCTGCTCAGTATTTCTCCAAGGTTGATCTCAAATTCTCAATTCATATCTTTATTTATTTTTCTTTGGAATTTGATTTTGCTTTTGAAATGTTGAAACAGTTATTGTTATTGCAAATGCTTTTTACTTTGATAGTTATATTCTCAGACTTGTTGTTGTTATGATTGTAGAAAACGATGAGAGGATGGAAGTTTTGCGATGTGGAGTATCAGTCTTACTTTGCACTGAGTGATCTGTGGGAGTCTTTTAAGGAGTGGAGTGCGTATGGAGCTGGAGTGCCTTTGGTGCTTGATCAAAGTGATTATGTTGTTCAGTATTATGTTCCCTATTTGTCAGCTATTCAACTCTATGCTCACTCTACTGAGAAGTCAAGTGCAAAACCAAGGTATTGCTATTTTATGTGCACATTAGAATTTTGATAACTTTAAGACAATACCAACCACCGGAAACATGGATGCAGCTCTTTTACTCTCTCTAACCCCTCACATTTGTCGATAAAAAAAATGCGTATGTAATCAATTGATGCCAGGTGTTAAACTTTTTACTCTTATACAGAGGCTTAGGGGACGTCTGATTTTAGAAAATGTTTTCTGTTTTCATTTTCAATGTTTTAAGATTTAGAAAATGTGGTTTGGTTGTAACTTTCTGTTTTCTATTTTCAGAAAATGAAAATTTGAAAATGTATTCAGTTTAACTATTTTCTTTTTGAGTTCGTGATTTGGCTCTCTTAACACAACCTCTAAAATTTGCAGATGTTTTCTATAATAATTCTCTCAAAATTTTTGTTGCTTTTCCCGAGTACTGTATGGTTTGTGTGGCTGAACTAAAATCAAGAATAAGATTGATCTTGCCTCCAAGATGTCAAATGGCCTCTTCCATGTAGAGTGCAAATGCAGAGTGTGCATATGGTGATGGAACATTTGTTCAGTTACTTTCATAACTTTATTTTGATTCTGAATCAAAATCAACTTAGCCGACAAGGGAAGCTAAAAACTACCCTGTTCTTCCCTGTCAATAACACTGATCTCTCCTCACAGTTAAGCCTCTTCATCCCATCCTTGCCACTTAGACCATAGGTGCTGTCAGCTTCGCCCCAACATTTCCCACTGTTAGAAATTCCGTAGTCATCAACACCCACATCACAAGATACATGCGTTATCAACTTGATCGCGCAAAGAAAAGGAAAGAGAATCAGAGATGGCACCAGATACATTTCAATGTTATTACAAGTTTGCCACCGCGTTGTCACTGAGAACAGAAAACAACATTTTTTTCTTTCAGATTTGGGCCTATTTTTAGAAACATTATCGAAGGAAATGTTTCCTGACTTTCAACTAATATTTTCAGTTATATTTTGTATTTTCTTTGAAAATGAAAATAGACGGTGAAAGTAAACTGCCTCTAAGATTGACTCATTAATTCTGTCACATGACTTCCTTTTTCCCTTCTTATACCGGTGTTTCTTAACTCTTGATGGTGAATTTTTTCTTCAAGATCCTTGCTTTCATGATGTGTGTTTGTAAGTTATCGATAACCTAGCTAACTTGAATAAGCCACAAATTCCTTCAGAGGATTGTCGTAGAACAGAATTGTACTCATATTTCCTATCTTCTATTTCTTCTTTAGGTCATGTTGCATCAATGGACCAAAATCATTTTATGTTGGGTATATTGGTTAAATGGATTTTATGTCGTATTGAATGTGTTTTCTGGGTTCTGGTTGAAAGGCAACAGGAAAAATTTGAGAAGTAAATGAATTAGAAATACAACTATACAAGTGTGATTTTTAGTCTTTGTAAAATGCTTCTCATATTTATAGAAACTGCAGGAGTTCAGAAAGGTGGAAACCAGAAAGATGATATTGTTATCCGTATATAATAGAAAATTAGCTGGTTTTGACTCTGTTTTCAATCTAAATTTCTTTACCCTCAAGAGGAATGTCAATAGCAACTATTCCTTTTAATAGAAGTTGTTGTTTGGCATATTGTAAAGAAAATGTTTAAATCTATTAGTTAATAGCCATTTGATTTTTTTTGTGGGTGATCCTTGATGCAATGATAATGTTGCTGCCTTGTGACTTACAAGTTATGGGCTCATATCTGAGGAACAATTTATTTGTTTGGTGCGAGCCTTGTGCAATGCATCGCCCTTTTATAAATTATAGTCATTCTAATTTGTTCTGTTTGGTAACTGTTTCCTAATTTTGACTTCTCTTCTAATGTTTTTTGGAAAATATTTAAGCACCAATTTTGATCTCCCCTCTTTTACCTAATTATTCAAGATTTTCCTTGAGGGTTAAGTGTATGGATCATGGTTATAAAACTTGATATTGAAGGCGTAAAATCATTTATTTTTAGGATTTTACTTATAGAAAAAGCATGACTAAATTACAATTTTGATCCCCTAATTTTCCAAATTCATGATTTTGGTTTCCCTAATTTTTAATTATATTTGGTCCCTCTAGTTTATAAATTGGCGATTTTGGTCCTTTTGATAGATTATTAACTAATAATTATGATGGTTAGAGATATTAAATTAATTATAAATTAAATAAAATTATTAATCATTAATTTTTTAATAAAAGACTATTAATCCTAATGTAGTGTTGCTGCCAGTGAAGTCGAATGCAACAAGGGAGGTGAAAGAGGTATTTGTGGAGAAGAGGAGAAACACAATTGTGTAGAGAATTATGATTAATAATTAATGGTTTTAATTAATTTATAATAAATCAATTAATCAGTATTATTTGTTAATAATCATTGGGAGAATTAAAATCATCAATTTATAAAACTAGGGAGTCAAATGTTATAGTTAAAATCGAAGGGACCAATGTCATGGATTTAAGAAACTAGGAAACCAAAATTGCAATTTAGCCAAAAAGCATCTAATTCTACTTAAACCACTTTTGCTGGAAAGTGTATGAAATTGTGCTTTAAACTTTAAAGTACTGATTTTGTTGAAGCTACACTTTCACGAAGTGCGCCATGCTTTTACTTTTAGAATTTAGACCATTATGTTAGAATTTGGACAAAATTGCCAAGGTTACTGGGCTGTCTGCATGTAGCAATTTTTTTAATAGTCATTGATCCTGCACATTTTTATGTACAAATTTTCAAGTTATTACACGTGAGGATCATCTTTTGCTTATTTTTATGTGCTTGTTTTTGTTTCACTTCTTTTTTAGTGAATTATTTGGTGTCCAAGCTATTAATGAAAGGCAAGTTTCTGTTTGTAATGGAGTCATATTTATATGCAGCACTTTTGTTGGGTTATAACATTAGCAAGTTGCCTTTTGAATTAAATTTGATAGCTTCAAGAAAGTATTCAGCGGCACTAATCATTAATTGATAAGTTAACATGTTAAGTGGTTGGAGAGTCAACAAAATTGTTTCTGTAATTGGTATGCAGAAATTGTGCAGCATCTCATGTTTTGATTTGTATTTTAATTGTTTAGACATGATTGGTTGAAATAAACAGCCTGTCAACTGGAAGAGAGAACAAAATGTTTGTGAGGGGTGTAAGGTAATTGGAAACACAGTATTTGAGACTATGGAGAGTCCTCCTCTTATTTATGATATGGTGTTATCTGATCGATATTTATTGTGATTCCTTGGATTGCCTCACGGATCTCTTTTCTATTGAGCTTGGTAGAAGTGAAAACAGGATAAATAGAACTAGAAGAGTGCACATGAGTTATATATCTAGATGTGTGCTTTGTCTGATATCTAATCAAATCTCACTTCCTCCTCTTCATCCTTCCATTTTCCACCTTTACCAAGCACACCGTTAAATTTGAAAATGTAAATTTATTCTTTCAATTTGGTCCTTGTATATTATCAATTTGGAACTTTGATGGATTAATTATTCATTTTGGATCTCAATATTTTGGATATATTTTTATTTTTATTTATGCTCTCTCTTGTTCTCTGGCTACTGCGTCTTGTTGTAGTCAATATAATATATAATATTAAATATGTAAATTTACTTTTCTATTTTTGTAATTTATTAACTTACTGTCCTACTATGTAATTATAACTTACAAGTGTTATAAGTGTTATGGAAGTGTTTGCTATTGTTTTTTAGCTTGTAACCAATCAGATATGAATTTATTATGCCATTAGGTGTACCAGTGAAGACAGTGAGGGTGATTACTACAGAGATTCATGTAGTGAAAGAAGTAGTGATTATGAATATGGAAAAAGAACTGAATTTATGACACAAAGAATTAGTCAGCATTTAACAGGTGGTGTCTCACTGAAAATGAACACACAATCTATACATGATAAATGCAGTACAGTGCAAGAAGGATTTTCAAGTGATGATAGTGAAAATGGGAATCCTCAAGATCTACTATTCGAGTATTTTGAACAAGATCCTCCTTATAGTCGTGAACCATTGGCTGACAAGGCAATTACTGATCTTTAGTTAATGTGTAGCTTATTTATCCATAATATGATCTGTCTATCTTATACTTTATAATATTTTGACAGATACAAGATCTTACACGCCACTATCCTGCCATTAAGTCATTGAGAAGCTGTGATTTATTACCATTCAGTTGGGTGTCTGTGGCATGGTAATCTAATGCATCACTTATCCCCGCCTTTCCTTTTTGTTTTGAATATACTTCGCAAGATTAACTTTATCTAATGGTTTAATACTTTTTTTTTGTCTGTTAACATATTTTATTGTCATGTTCTAGGTATCCTATATATCGAATACCCACAGGTCCAACTTTAAAAGATTTAGATGGGTGCTTTCTAACGTACCATACACTCCATACACCCTTGACAGGTAATTATGGAACTTCATTACACTCATTTCTCTGTCTCAAAAGGACCAATTCAATGATACTTTGCATAATTAAGGGATTAAATTGATGACAAATATTTTTTTTAGGACTAAATTGATGATGTTTGTATTTTTGGAGGACAAAAATAGCGCTTTACTCTCTACTGTTTCCCCTATTCCATTTTTGTCAACTAATACGAAAGATGGGCATCTGCTCCACTAGCATGAACTCAATGAACTCCATGTTTTTTTCACTTGACTCTTAACTCTTACAAGTAATAAGTGCTACGTGTGTGTGTTATGAGCTCAAGAAAGAGAAATAAGAAATTTATAAAATCTAACAAAGCAATTGAACAGTTTTTAATAAAAAAAATCAAGAATAGGATAACAAATACTCCTCCAAGTCTTTTTCCCTTTGCTTACAAACTTTCTAATTGTGCGAATGAATATTTCTCCTTTTTTTCATTTGCAATTTGAAATTGACCATCACCACCACCACCAAGCCTTTTTCCTACTAATTGGAGTCAGCTACATGGATCAAATAATGTCATAATACTTTATTGTAAATCATTTCTTTAGTTTACTAAATCCTTTTTTTAATGGTTTCACCTATAGTTTTTTTAATCTGTCTCTACCTCTAGCGATAGGGCTACCCTCCATCTGTTCTATTCTTCTTAGTGGGGCTTCTACAAATCTCCACACATGCCAAAATCACTTAAGGTGAAATTAAATTCTACTGGGTTTTTCTATACAATATTTACCACCCCAACTTCCTCTCTAATGCATTCATTCCCTTTCTTATTTTGTCTAGTATGTCCACTCACCCAATGAAATATTTTATCATTCTCACCTTGGAGCTAGGGTTTATGCATCTGTTGCTAAACATACATTCTACACACTCCTTGCTTCTACTTAAACCCAAAACCATGTGTTTCTAAATTTATCTTCCAATCTCTAACCTCCCACCCCATTTATTACCTCAATATTATTATTATCTATTAAAAAAAAACATTGTGGTCTCAACTCTTGGACATGCTCAATAAGCACATTTGTTTTCTCACTTGTTATGACTCACTTGTACACATGAAATGTTTTTTTTATTCCTCTAATATTGTTCCATCAATCATTGTGGCAACTATTATGCTTCCATTGTCAACCTGCCTAGCACAAAACCAAATAGAATTTTAGTATTGTGTTGTCTTAATTTCTTAAGAGAGATAGAGGTAGACCGAAACTTACTTAGAAAAAGTAATTAAACAAGACTTAATAGAGTGAGATATAAATTAACGGACGGTGTGTCTTTGGACGGAGTGGAGAAAAGTTATAAACTTGATGGAGATTTAGACCCATTATTATTTTTATGTTCCAAACAACTTTTTAGTTCTTTTCCTCCTCATTTCCCTTTCTTTCTTTCACCCTTCTTATCTTTTATTTTATCTTATTTTCTTTTCTTTTGACTTATTTCCCCTTTTTCTTCCCCTTCCCCTTCCTTTTTTTTTCAACTTCTTATCTATTGTTGAGTTCATCTATCACCAACCCCAATTAACATGGGTTAAAGGTGTTGTTGATGTTGATGTCTTAATTTCTTAATCTTTTCTCAATTACTGTTATTACACTTTGTTTGAAATTGACAAATATGGTAAAACAGAAACTGATTCTTAATCTTATGGTGCATTACTCAACTTGCTGGTTGATGTTATCTCAGCTTATATGCGACAACATTGCTTTCTGCCAAAAACGTGAAATGTAATTGTTATATCACTTTGATGCAATACTGACTAATTTATATTCAAAACATTTCTTTTGATTTTGCAGGAAGTGGTCGTACTCATGCTCCAACACTGGTTTATCCCAGTGAGATGGATGGTGTACCAAAGATTTCTATACCTACTTTTGCAATGGCTTCCTATAAGTTAAAGGGGTCTATTTGGATGAAAAAAGGAGTTAGTGAATCTCAAGAAGTGGGTTCCCTTTTGCAGGCTGCCGATAACTGGTTAAGGCTAGTTCAGGTTAATCACCCGGATTTTCAGTTCTTTAAATCACATGGCACATACCATAGATGAACTGCATAAGACGACATGTCTTTCCTGCTTTTGGCTAAAACTGAGCCTTAATTTCTGTGTTCATTGCTTGGTGCAAACTTGATAAAAGTCCATCCATTTGTAGAGATTGTGATGGCGCGATGACTGCCTAATTGTGGATTCTTGTGATATGCCTAAGCAGCACAAAAAGATGAAGCCAATATGAAGCAATGAAGTCATAGAGATTGCTAAAGTGAAAAAGAAAAAGAAAAAGAAATGTTATATGGAGGAAAAAGTATCAGATAATTGGTGGGTCCTAATGAAATGGGATAAAAACTAAATATAAAACCACAGTGGAGTATGACAAACAAGTTCACAGGAAGGATACGTGGGGATTAAGCCAGACTGTGCGAGCATTTTCGGTTCAATAATGGTTGAAATCCCTTTAATTTCTAGGGATAAATATTTCCAGATGTTGTGATTTAGAAGAAAAATAGGTGAAATACCAAGACTTTGCTGTGTTGCGTGGCCCAATGTTGGTACTATATCTGATGAACATGTTGCTCTGGTTAGGAGAGATTGTAGTGTAAGTGTACAATATTTTGCTGTATTAAAATAAGTTTTACTTTCTTACGATGCTTGAACTTGTTCTTGTGCTATTAGAGATGTTCATAATTAGCTCGATGATGGTGGAATACTCTGTAGAGAACGTAGGATATAAATCATGTAGTTTTCGCAGTGATAAATCTAAACTACTTGTGTTGAGAAAACAGTGTGAAAGTTATTTTTCGGATTCCTTGCAACAGTGGAGTATTTGGAATCATAAATGATCAATTGGCCACACAAAGAGTTATATAGCATGCCTCTTGCCATACCGTTTTTGCTTCCATCTAGTAGAATTGTGTATTTCATGTATAAAAGTAGAGCTTTAGGAATTCAATGCAGTGAGGTGTATGGTATGTAACTTGGTGCAACCAATAGTTTGGAATTCTTAAAACCATGGTTTTGGACTATACAAGAGACAAACTTTTGCTCAAATTGTAGTTTGGGACTTTCAAAACTTGAAACCAAACGTGTTATATATGAAGGCTGTATGCTTGAATTAGTAAGAGATGATGGAATGAAGTGGGATGAAATGAAATTTTAATATCGTTTTGAATTAGAATAAAATGGAATGAATTTCGTTCCATTCTATCCAAAATTTTAATTTATATCTCCTCTCAATTTGGAGGTTACGGTGTGGAGTCAAAATTAGTTTTCATTTGCTACACAATGGAGTGACCTATATACATTGCATTACATTCCACTCTATTTCATTTCATTTCTATTAAGTTGAAAAAATTAGTTGGAAGATAAAAAAAATTAACTAAAAGTTTATAGTTAATTAAAAGCTGAAAAACTAACTTATTAAATTATGAGTATTTGATAAAATTAATTATTAAAATAGTTAAAAAAATGTAAAATGACTAATAAATAATAAAATCATAATTTATTTAAAAATGGTAAACAGAAAATTTGATAAATATATTAAAGATAAAAAGGAAAAAATATAAAAAATAGAAGCTAGCATTTTTTAAAATATTACTTTAAATAGTGTTTCAAAAAATGTTAAAAATGACTAAAAAAATTGCTAAAAAAAATTTATTTATAGATCAATCAAATGATTTTTTCAACTAATAAAAAAAATTAAAAATTAAAAACTAGTTAAAATATCCCTTCTAACATAGTCTACATGCTTAAATTTCAATTAACTTTCATGATTTATATATCACATAGTCTATTAAGTTTTTTTTTAAGTCGGTTAAGTCAATCTATTTATAAAAAAAAATTAACAAACTTGGTCTCCCGTCGATTTTCTTATATCTAAGACCCTCAGATTTTTATTTTCTATTCAGAATGTTTGCATATTGAATTCGGAGAACTCGTCAACTAAAAGTCTAAAACATCAAATTTCATCTATAAAATAAAGGATCTCAAAATTTTTCTTTCCTTAATTTCACATCTTATAAACTCTTTCAAATTTTATCTTCAACTAAGTTTCTTATTTCTAAACATTTAAAACTATTTCATACCTCAATTCCATCATCTACCTGTTAATATTTTAATAAATAATACAAATAATCTGAGAGTTTTAAGTGAAACAAAATGGATGATGAAACTGAATTTGCTAAATTTTCGAAATAGAATAACTTAATTAGCTGAAAAAAAATGTACGATCAAAATCGCACAGAGCTTAAATTGTAGAAACCAAAAGTTCAATAATTAAACCTATTTTTTAAAGTTTGCTGTGTTTCCATGTTCATATCATATTATATATATATATATATATATATATATATATATATATATATATATATATCATATGCGGTTCCTAGCTTTTAGCAAGTAGGAACTAGTTATTCCCCAATCATAAAAAAAAAAGTAGGAGCTAGTTAGTATTTGGTGCAAGACCTCGAAGGCAGTTTCTTTTACAGAAAAGGGTGAGGAATCGAATAAGTTAAATACATAGCAATTGTGGATAAGTATTGGCTACTCATTCCGGACAAGAAATCTTCACGTATGGTTGTATTGTAACCACAGTTTCACACCTTAATTAGGCAATTTTTAACCAACTTGTCCATTTATGCTTTTCCAGATTCTTGTGTTGGCATAATTATCTTTTACATCTGCACATAATTTAATAAAGATGTCAAAAATAATGAAGTTAGCGTGCATTCAAAAATTCATTACATGTCACACAAGCAAGATCAAGGCTGGTTCCACCCTCCACTCTGAAAATTAAAGAACGAATGATTGTCATAGGGTGACAAGAATATAGTATTTAATTTGATTCATCGGAGTATCTCTAGCATGCCTTGTCATGCAAGAACCCTTTTGTGCTTGAAAGGTGGACTAGCACAGTCTCACACTCTCACTCTACATTGCGTTGAAATTCAATGGAATTTGAAGAATAGAGCTAGCAAAGATCAACCTGTCACTTGGGCATAGAAGCTTTAATTCTCCTTGAAGTTATTGTTATTAGGTGAAGTGTTGAAAGTTTTTGTTTTAAATCTCCAACCAAGCATAAGCCTTAAAAAGCTTCCTTTAAGGTGTAAATCATTGTTGTTTATCGAATGAATCTTACACCAGAAATCACCTAGCATATATTAGCAACTAAGCTGGATTATCTGGAGTATATTGTGCAAGAAAATCACAACTTACTAAGCAAGGTTGTCCCAGTGAAGGAATGCACCATGTCCCCTAGCGTTTGTGAACTTATATGTGGCACCAGAAACTGTTCAAGAGAAATACCCTAGTGTCATCAGATTGCAAAGACATCAATAAAACCTACATGAAAACCTAAAATTTATATGGATATAGGCAGTGTGTACCTTCATAGCCTTCAAGAACTGGATCATCTGACAACAGAAGTGGTGTGTCTAAGTCAATGAACCTACAAAAAAGGTTGCAATATTTAAATGCATTAATAAAATGGAATTTGAACAAATATGAAGTTATAAAAACTGAAAAATTGATAAAAAATTCAAACATAAATGGTTCTTATTACTTAAAACAGCCAATGCCAGCAGCAAGTTGGCCAGCAAAACCCATAGCAAGTCTAGTCTCAACCATACCACCAATCATCAAATCTAAACCTGCTGCTTTTGCCTTTTCGATAATTTCAAGGGCACCCATAACCCCAACTTTGGCAAGCTTTATGTTAATGACATCTAAAACATTCCCTTCCACAATTTTGTAAACATCAACTATGCTTCTGCAACTCTCATCAGCTGCAACAGATACTCCATATCTCTCTCTTGCTATATTACCGACATACCGAAGGCCATCCCAATCATCTCTATGAACTGGTTGTTCAAATAGAACAGGAGTCAACCCCATATCTGTAATAGAAAACAAATCTAAGTTCAATGACAAATTGCCTAATATATTGCAATAAAGTTTCAGGAGCATATTGGTGCACGTGTTTGTACATTTTCTTGCATGGCAAGACAATGACAATTATTTGGATGGAGAAAAACTTTAACTATATATGTATAGCTTTTAACCATGTAGTTTCTCAAGAACTTCCACTGCTTCCTCAGAGTTATACCCCTCATTAGCATCAAGAATATACTGACACTCAGGGTGTGCAACACGTATAGCTTGAAGCACTTCTATATCTGCATTCAGATTCTTGCCCACTTTCAGCTTTAAAGTCTTAAATCCTTCTTTATAGTACTTAGAAGCCAATTCAGCTGCTTCAGCTGGAGAAACAATTGGTATCTGCATATATAAGCTGGCTTAGATATCTTTCTAGCAGATAGTTTTTTTCTCATACTTTTGTAAAATTATTTTCATCATAAGCACTTTCTTTGAGATTAAATAAGAACTTAACTGTAATATCAGTGGTTATGGTATTTGAAGCCCCACCAAAAAGCCTCCACAATGGCACACGAATACTATTTGCAACAGCATCAATTATTGCCATCTCCATCCCAGCCCTAACCTTCAGTTACACAGAGGGGACCCCATGAGAATGGAAAACGTTTTACTGCCACATTTGTTAAGAAATCCTACGTACAAAGTCTAAATATAAAAAAGCATGTGCTATGATTTACTACCTTATTCATACATTAGTCTGTTGTTCTTTGAAGAGTAAGAAAATAGTACATAAATTAACACGAATTTCTGATGAAACCTTTTCAACTTCAGAAGCCGAACTGAAAAATCTCAGGTTGCTTCTCCATCAAAAAGTAACAACTAATTTCTTAAAATAAAATAAAGATGGGGAAAAGTGGTGGAATGCTATGTAGGGAAAATGGCAAATAGTTACTGATGCCAATTTAGTTTTATAAAAATTGAAGGGTAATGTGAAGGAGATATTAGAAAGAAAAAACATGAGCAAGGTCTGCAATTGTGTATCGTCTCAGTGTCCATATCAGTCTCCATTTGCTTCAAATATTTTGCCACTTGTCCCCTTACCCCACCTTTTACATTTTAATAAAGGATCTACTCATATCTTTGTGCTTCTAGACTTGCAAAGCCATTATAATTGTTAAAAATCGGATATGGATAAATTAGAACAATAATTCTTTATTCATTTATTCATTTATTTCTTCATTCACTTATATTTACATTCACTCATTCACTACCTCATAAATGAGGTATATTTATACAAGTAATGTTAACAATCTGAGTACAATATTAGGAAACAATAATTCAAATTTCTTCTTATCTAGACTATTTTAACAACCTGTTCCTATCTAAGAAAAGCAATAATTCAAATTCAAATTATATCTTCAACACTCCTCTTCAAGTTGGTGCATGAATATCGGTCATGCCCAACTTACCAATTACTTCTTCAAACACTCTTTTAGAAATGACTTTGTCAGCAATAGGTTCAGGAGGTGCTTCAGTTATATGAGGTAGAAAGAGAATTGAGATATGGGAAGAGATTCAGAACAATCACATGTTCAAGTCAATAGACTTCAGGGTTAGTATGTGAAGGATTCAAAACAGTGCAACGAGCTTCATATCAATGACCTTCAAATGGAATATGTGCATGGATGCTTCAAAACTAAGGTATGAGAAGGATTCAAATGGGTTTGTTTTGTGCCGTTTGTGTTGTTTTCAGGAAGAAGATTGAGATACGGGAAGGAATTCAGAACAATCACATGTTCAAGATAATAGACTTTAGGGTTGGTCTGTGAAGGATTCAGAACAGTGCAATAAGCTTCACATCAATGATTTTCAAATGGAATACATACATAGAGAATTGAGATACAATAAGGTGCAAAGGGACTCAAGCCGGGGTCGAAGACGCAAAGGTTATGCGAGACAAAGATGAAGTTTATGATAATAATATTGTAGAGGAATCGGAGAAGGTGAAAAACCATGATTAGGGTTTGAGTTTGGATGAGGTAGATGGTTGGGTATTTCAGAATTAAAATCGGCCATCAAAAAAGGGAGTTAGAGATTTGAGAGAAATAAAAGTGGAATACAGGGAAAAAAAAAGGAGTTGTACATTTGGGAATGTGAAAAAGAAAGAGAATTTGGATATAGAATGGAGGGTGTCTGTGACTTTGATATCATGTTAAAAATCAGATATGAATAAATTGGAATAATAATTCTTTATTTATTCATTCATCTATCTCTATATTCACTCATTCACCACATCTTAAATAAAGTATATTTATATAAGTAATATTAACAACTTGAGCACAATATTAGGAAACAATAATTCAAACTTTTTCTTATCTAGATTATTTTAACAACTTGTTTCTATCTAAGAGAAACAATAATTCAAATTCAAATTATATCTTCAACAATAATTATTTACTTACATGTTGAAAACTCTTTTAGCATGGAAAGGACTGTATCGGAAGATCTGATGTACAAGAACTCAATGCATGCATTTAATGCCAGTATTCAACTAAACCACTAGATGAAGTACTCAGTTTACATACACAAGCCCCTCGCTTTCAACTCCACATATAATACTCTAGAATGGCCGACTCACATTCAAGACCTCATTTGTTTCAGGCTGTCATTATTACTCATTCTAGCAAATGAAGCTAAATCAACTTGTGATGCACATTAATGCTCTTCTATGACATTTCTCCTTTACGTAATAATACAAAAATATATGCATATACTGGTATAATGTAACCACTGAGAATCACTCACCCTTGTCAAACCATGTATCATACGATACTCAGTAATAGAAAGATTTAAAATCTGGACCCTTTATTGTTTTTCCCCTTTCCTCTCTTTACAGTAAGATTATGCTTTATCTTTTTTGGTAAAGAGAAAAAGCATCAATCTGGGTAGAGAGTATGATCATTACAAAGAGAGGATTAAGAAAATACTATTTTCCCTTCTTTCTCTTGAATTATCTTAATATTGATACACAGAGGAAAAGTCAATCCAGTAAATATTACAAAATACAATCCAAGATTCTATGTTGAAACTTTCTCAAAATCTGTAACTCCTTTCATGCCCTTAGTTACCAAGTAGAAAACTAAAGCTTATATTCAAAAATTCAAGGAATTTGTTTAGTAAAAGGGTCAAAACTCAAAAGGACCATGTCAATTTCAAAAGCATAACAAGTGAGAGAAACATTAGAGGATTAGAATGATTAGCAACACCACAAGCACTAGTAAACCATGAACTAAGATTGATGTCACTCACTGAAGCAAATTGATGCCCTGGAAGAATACCAGCAATCTCCCCCAACATGGAACCCAAAGTGAGTGCAGGACATCTCCTCAAGAAGGCACATGCCTCAGAAGCCTTGGACATGGCATTTGTCTGGTCCTCTGCAGTAACAAAAGGCAAAATTGGTGCCTCGCCCCACCCAACAGCACCATTGCTCAACTCAACCCTTATGGCCACGTTCTCCACCTTGTCCAATCTAGAGGTAGCAATGGTAAAAGGGGCTATTAAGGGCACATTCAGTGGCCTGTTCTCTGCTCTATGCACATCAACAGTGAATGTTTCCAACAAATTCTTGAATCCAAAGGTGATAGGAGCTGCTGTGGGTGTAGCAGAAGCCATGATCTTGATAAAAACACCAGATTTTTTGGCAAATTGCCTTGTGAATGCGGTGGAATTGGAGTTTTTTGGATTGTGGGACAGTGACTTGATCATAGTTGAGTCCATTGGGTGTAGTGTTGTTCTGCAGTTTAGTGTTTGAGCCATGTTGGATCCTAGGACTGGCAGCATATGATTGGGTTGTTGTGAACAACTCTATGTTAATGTTTGATGCAATTTATAATTCTTTGATGCTAAGCTGGGAATTTCATTATTTAATTCTAACCAATTAAGGTGATTCATACCTGCTATGTTGCTGTCGTTTCTTCCTAACACATCACCAAACCTTTATGCTCATTATTTTATAAAGATTGTTCGTTTAATAATTTGTCATCTTTAGTTTTATCAAATTAAAATAATGAACTAAATGTAAATATTAATGATGACATTTTCTTTTTAATATTTTTTATGATCCATTAAAATTTATTAAAAGTAATATTTTTTATTATTTTTATTTTTATTTAATGATTTTTTTCTGATTTATATTAAATAAAAATAAAACTTATTAAAGTATGAGAATGGCGTTAGCATTCCTTAGTAGATACTACATAATAATGATAAGAAAACAAAACCAAAAAAAACACGACAGTGTATTCTTCCATGTTAAACGGAAATAAATTTAAGGTAAGTGGCCACGTGAAAAAGTTTATGTACTTTAGGAAAATGTTAGTTTTTAAATACCATTAAATTCTTATACCATAAATATGACTAAATATAGTACATTAGATTTCAGGAAAATTCTATATTTAAAAATGAAAATCCTTACGTAAATAAAATATTTAAAATTAATTATAATTAAAGAAATTTGAATATATGTTATGAGAAGAACTAAAATATAATAAAATTATTCTTGTAAAAAAATTATTATGTTTAAAAATGTAAAATGAATTAGATATGGCCGGATTACGTTAAGTTTTTATTTAATATATACGTTGTTTATGGATTTTCCGTTCTTCATTATTATCGACTTACCTTCTTGTAAAAAAATATATTATAATCTTACCAATCTAAAGAATTTATTCACTTAATGCTAAACGACTATACTACTAATTTAGCTCAAAAAATTAATAAGAAATTGTTCTTACCAAAATCTAGAAATGTCACGTCCTAGTACTAAGTTAGAAGTGATCCAAGACTTTAAACGTCAGATGATTAATCTTGTTAAGGAGAGGGATCTATAAAACAAAGGAAATAATTCTGACGCTCAAGTAAGTACATTAATTATGCAAGAATAACTGAGTATATGAAAGTCTTTGAAGTGGTCTCATAGTATGTTCATAGTAGATGAATTTGTAGTGAATGAGACTTAGTAAAGATTTAGGAAGAACATATATTTATGGCTTGGAGTATGGGGCTTTGATCTTTGTTTAATAGTTAATATGTGGACGAGGTATACACATATAATAACATGCATTTAATATAATTTGAATAAGAGATAAATGTGTATCTTGTAGATATGTTATTACTTATAGATAATTAACAGCTTCTTGTATATAATCCCTTATAGATATTCTAAGAAATAAAATAATTACAACAGCTTCTTATATATAATCTCTTGGAGATATTTTAAGAAATAAAATAGGTTCACTTATTTGAATAAAGATAATATATAATCGATCAGAAAGGCTTGGTTGTTGAGAATTGACTTGTGCGCTCTTATAAGACTGACAGAAAAGACAGACAAATGCATTACAAAATTAATATGAAAAATTGATACATATAGAGTGAGCTCATTCATAATAGTGATCACGTATAATTTCACTATTTATAATATACATAAAGAAAATATATAAGGAAAAAAAACTAGTAAAAGTTACCTGTATTAACTATTTAGATACACCAATTTTTAAGTATATTTTGGTCTAGATAGGAAATCATTATAACTGTTTAATTAATAACCCCACACCAACACTGCAACGATTCTCGTCCGCCATCATTGATGACATTAACTTTTGATTAAGCAGTGAATAGAAATGAATTATATTATATTATATATAATACTTCCACAGTTGTGTCTCTTTGCAATGCCAAAAGGACACAGTGAAAACAATCAGTGTCCCTCAAGCATAACACCCTTCTACGTAATTTTGGCATTATCTTTTTCTTGTTCAGTACATGTTGCGATTCACGTTTTATCTTCTAAAATCACGATAAAATACTATTTTAAGTAAATATTTACGTACGTGTTAGTCTTCCATATATTGAGGAATTAATTTTGAGTCAAAAATTAATTTCAAATTGAAATAAACTTAGGTAATGTGTGTATTAGATTAAAATTTCATGTAAAGTTTTACTATTACCATACTTTAAAAATAAAAGCATCACAATATAAATTACTTCATTTCAAAATTAATTTCATTCAAAAGAGAGTTGAGTTTTTTTTTAGATAAGAGTTTTGAGTTCTTATTTTTAATGCTAATTAATTTATTAATCTTGGTTAAATAGAGTACTTTATAAGCATATGTTAAAAAATATTAGTAAGTTTATATAATTGGAGTGGAGTGTAATTTTTAAATAAGTTTAAAGTTTAATGTCATAAATAAACCTCAAGATAATATATACTATGTAATTTCCTTTTACTTTTTAATTAATATTCCCTTTATATAATATTTTTCCACTAATACTACCTTCAACCCAACCTTCATCCCTCTTTATCTAGAAAGGTAATACAATTATCCACGCATTGGGTAATAAGGTGAACAATTATTGCTTTATAATGAAAGCACTGAATCAGTTGTAGCCTCCCCAAGTCCACAATGGCACTTTAATTAAAATACGTACGCTTGTATAAAAATAAAAAAATTATAATCAGTATTCTTAAAATATCGATTAAGGAATTAAAATGAAAAATATTTTTATTAGAATATTAAAATTGTGTTGTCAATAATTTTTTTATGTTCTTCTATAATTTTTACAATAAATATATATTTTTTAATTTTTAATCAATATTTTAAAAAGACAATTAGAAATACCCTAAAAAAATTTAAAATATGAATGCTAATTTTTATGGATAAAACTTGAAACCTGAAAGTGACCACTGGGCACAATTTATAGTTGAAACTTGACAGTGACCATTGGGTTGCCAAGATTTGTCTATGAGAATGGGAATCCAAGTCTCAGTTTACAAACAAACTGCGGGCCATCTTAGCTTCCACAATTTAATTTCACGACAAATACTGAATAAATTTTGTCTCGTATTGTATACCTTTTTAAGGTAATAATATACACTATAAAAATACTAATTATATGAATTGTTATATTAAAATTATTTTATTTATTAAAAGCATCATCACTAAAAGAGTTAGAATGTAATTATAAATTTACTCATAGTCAATAAAAAATATTATTGGAAAAAGTAATTGATATTTTAAATTTTTTTTCTAAAATAGTAATATTCTGAGACAAATTTAATTAGGCATGTAATGAGAGAGAGATACCAACAAAGGTTAAATCTAGTCCAAGAAATTAGTTTTCTGTAATGTGATGAATTAGGGTTTGAATTTTTTGAAGAAATTAGTTTTATGTAATGTGACGTATTAAGGTTTGAATTTTTTTAAAAGATATGATTATATTTAATATTTGATTGTATTTCATACATTATTATTTTCCAAGGAAAATATGAGAGGAGGTATTATCTTGAGCAAGAACTTGTTGAAATGGATTATGATTAAATGGTAATTAACAAGTAGAACCCACCCTAGTTCCCTATCTGTACTAAGGGGATAATCAGTTTCCATTCATTTGCAAGACGTGAAAGCACTAACATCAAACTGTGCCACGAACTGGGCCTACCTTTACTTGGAAAAGAGGACAAATTGTGATGCTATGTATTATAGAGAGGACCCACTTCAATCATTTCAGGCTTCACGATCCAAATGTATGTGGCGCAAAGTCAAGGTTAAGTTAGCAAAACAAAAGTTGGCCCATACGAAAATGTTTGGACTAGAATTGAAATAGAGTGAATAAAAAAAAGAATAAAAGAAATATAATTGGTATTGATTAATAGAAATTAGAAGAAAATAAATGAAGACAAATTTCTCTTTTTATTTGGATAAATCGAAGAGACAGTAAAAATAAATAAATAAATTATATAAAAATATTCCAAAAAAAAAAACTTCATTGCATTATTTTTTTTGAACATAAATCTATTTAGGCTTAATCTTTATAGTTTATACACTGTTATTGTATGATTTTTTACATTATCAAAATATAAATTTAACAAACTTATAATAAATGGCAATTCATAATTGAATGCGAATGTAAAAGTATACATGTCTTAAATGTAATCTAATTAAATTTATTTATTGTCATAAAAAATATTTTCAAGAAACCAAAAAAAAATTCTCTCTCCCCCCATTTCATGTTTGGAAATAATTTTTTTCCTTATAGATCCGATAATAATAAAAAAATCTTATTTCTTATTTCTCTTCTCAAATAAAAAACAAAAAAAAAACTAATTTTTTTATCTGAATTTTCCTCATTTCTATTTTCTTTAGTATGTTTTGTTTTTTTCGATTAAGAAAATTTAACACAATAAAATAGTCACCATTTCATATGCGGTTTTTTTTTGTTCTTCACTTAATAAAAATGAAAAGATAACTTAATCTTTTATTATACTGTCATATGCAGTTGTAGATATATGGCTTGTATTGTAATAACTAAAATTTTTAAAGTCCCTGAACAATAGTCAAGATGGCCGAGTTGGTCTAAGGCGCCAGTTTCAGGTACTGGTCCGAAAGGGCATGGGTTCGAATCCCATTCTTGACAAAATATGTTTTGTTTGATGCATTATACTTCATATTTAATAACATAGATACGGATATTCTATGTTTTGATGGTTTATTTTTTTGTCACTAACGATATCTGATCATGTAAGGTTTGATATTCTGTCTTTACCTCTAATAATTTTAGTCACATCTTTCGTATTCAAGCACTAAATATTATTACATTTGAATTAATGAATGAATCTCAGCCTTAGAATGAGATTAAATTAAAGCGATAAGGCTCGCTTTAAGAATAAAATTTAACCGGTGTCCACTGATTCTATCCCACTGTGTGTGTAGGGTAAAATGGTTAAATGGATTTTATGTGGTGCTGGATGAAAGGAAAACGGGGAAAAAATTGGGAAGTAAATGAATTAGAAGGACGCATCTGCTTGTAGTCTTTATTACATGCTTCTCATAGATATAGAAATTGCATTGAACCTGCACATTTTTATGTACAAATTGCATTCGAGTTATTTTTTTAAGTGCTCGTGAGTTTGTTTCACTTCTGAGAGAACTATTTGATGTCCAAACTGTTAATGAAACACGGGTTACAACATTATAGTAAGTTGCTTTTTGAATTGGATTTTGACATCAACATCAACACCAACAACACCTTTAACCCAAGTTAATTGGGATCGGTGGTAGATGAACCCAATGATAAATCGAAAAAAA
>CM023942.1:28228190-28311216 GCA_013407115.1 Glycine latifolia
GCTAAAAACAAAATGGTGAGAGGAAGAAGAGAGAAAAGAGAAGGAGAAGGACTAAAAACAAGGGAACGACTGGAACATAGGGTTACTAATGGGTTTAACCCTCCACCAAGTTTATCGCTTTTCTCCACTCCGTCCTAAGACATATCGTCCGCCAATCTATATCTCACTCCATTAGGTCTTGTTTAACTACATTTCCCCAGGTAAGTTTCGGTCGACCCCTACCTCTCTTTCTGTCTAGCTCTTGGTAACAAACTCTTATTCTTACAGGAGCATCCAGCGGTCGTCTCATAACGTGCTCAAACCATCTCAATCTATGCTCCCTCATCTTTTCACATACCGGTACCACTGACACCTTTCGTCGAATATCATCATTTCTTATCTTATCCATCTTCGTATAACCACACATCCACCTTAACATCCTCATTTCCGCTACCCCTATTTTATGCTCATGCTGCCTATGTGCTAGCCAGCATTCCGCACCATATAGCATTGCCGGTCTAACAGCCGTTCTATAGAATTTTCCTTTTAACTTAAGGGGAATCTTGCGGTCACACAAAAACCCCGATGCACTCCGTGATTTCATTCACCCTGCTCTAATCCTATGACTTACATCCTCATCGATCTCACCACCTTTTTGCAACATTGATCCCAAGTATTTAAAAACATCTTTCCTGGGTATCATCTTCAAGCGAAAGTATTTAGTAGCAATAATCATTAATCAATGACTAAAGTGTTAAGGGTTGGAGAGTCACAAAAAATTGCTTCTGCAATTGGTATGCGGAAGTTGTGCAAAATCTCTTGTTTTTATTTGTATTTTAATTATATTGGATATTATTGGTTGAAAAAAAAAAATAGGGTGTCAGCTGGAAGAGTGAATAAAATGTTTGTGGGGTGTGGGGCAATTTAATACAGTATTCGCGAGTCCTCCTATTATGTTTGATGTAGTGCTTATGATCGATATTGCATATGATTCCTTGGTAGAAGTGAAAATAGGAGAAATAGAATGGAACTAAAAGAGTGCAGATGTGATATATCTAGATGTGTGCTTTGTCTAATATCAAGTAAAATAGTCACTTCCTCTTCATTCCTTCATTTTTCACCCTTACCAATCACACTTCAATTTTTCTTTTTCAGTTATTGGTTTGATTTGGTCGTTGTATATAATCATTTTGTTTTGAATTTTGATGGACTAATGATTTATTTTGGACAACAATATGATCCGGACCAAAATGACTTGCTTGATGTTGAGTTGAAGAAGGGCTCAAAAGCACAAGCTAGTCAGAAGGAGACCAATAGGACCGTTGTCACCAGGTCCATTCGTAACAAGGCAGTACCTGTGAAATTGAGAGATTATGTTTAAGAATAGAAGGGAAGGAAAAAGTTAATAAAATGCTGTTATGCATGTGCTCCGTAGTCTATTAGTATATATTCTATCTTTCTGTTATGCAATAGCCTATGCTAGTATGCCGAGTATGGGTTTGTTGCACTAGAATGAGGAGTACTGAGATATATGTCATGAATTTGTTGAGAAGGAAGATATGAAAAAGAATATTATCAGATCTGAATTCTCTCCCTTAACCTCCCTTAAACCCTTGGAGTTACTCCTGTCATGAATTTGTTGAGAAGGAAGATATGAAAAAGAATATTATCAGATCTGAATTCTCTCCCTTAACCTCCCTTAAACCCTTGGAGTTACTCCTACTCCAAAGGAAATTATCCCCTCTTATCATAATATATTGAATTTTTTTAACTTATTCTATGTGGCCAATGCTTCCTCTATGTTGTCAATGTAACATTGCACATGTGACCTTATTTTTATTATTTTCGTATTTTGTCAACTTACTGCCCCATTTTTAAAGAAACGTGTTATAGTCCTTTAGCTTGCAACCAAGCAGATCTTATTTTCTTGTGTCGTGAAGTACACCAGTGAATATAGTGATGGTGATTACTACATAGTTTCAAGTAATGAAGAAAGTTGTGATTGTTCAAACTGAACTGAATTGTCCTGAATTCTTCCAATTGCAAATGCGGTTCACTCGAACTGAATTGCAAAACAGTTCGAACAAATCAAACTGAATTATTTTATAGGTGCACTGAATTCGGTTGGGAAAGAGTGGAGTTGAACTAATCGGAACAACGGGTGCTGGAACAATGGGTAGAAGGTTTTTTTATGGAGTTGCTGGAAAGCAAATTCACTGTATGAAAGTGTGGAAGTGCATTTGGAATCGGGATTTAATTCAACTGAGAAAACGGACTGAATTCTGCACATTGGCTGTGGTAAGTTTGGAAAAAAGGAAAAACTTTAAAAAGCTAAAATTAACTAATATTTTCCCTGTTTGACAAGATCAGTGTCAACATTAATCCACATAACTTCTTGAGACTATCATAAAAATATTTAGTGATATTGCTAAGTTGCATAAGAAACCAACAACATAATTTAAACGATTAAGAAAACGTTGAAGTTGGATTTTCTCAATGATTTGATGGAGAAATTTATTTGCAAACTCAATTGCACGATTAATAGGAGTGATGATATATATTTCAAATATAATAAAATTTCAACTAATTTTACTTCGTTTAATGCAATTATCTTTAAAATAATCTTCATCTAACTAAAGTTTTAATTCCAATGACTCTTATTAAATATGATCAACTAACTTTCTAACTTTCCCAGATAGCATGCTTCGTTTTTTTTTTTTAATTCTTATAATTGATACAAGAGGGAGTATCTTATAACTATCAGAATTGACAGGTGACACTAAAAAATTGGCTCGAGGAATATTCCACTAGTCCTTCCGAAGGATATAGCCCTTCTCTCAACTAATTGACTCTTCCCTCTAACGATCCCTAACTACTTTTCCTCCACCTTTTTGTCTCAACAGTATACGTATGTTTTTTTAAATGAAATAAGCACCCTAAATTTAAGACGGATGACATGTTATTAAGATTACTAAGACAAAGTATGGGCTGCAGTAGCAGAGAAATAGAGATTGCTTATTGCTCATAGTTGTGCTTGTTACAGAGTGAGGTGGCTATTCTCTCTATTTAGTGGAAAAGCACGCTAGAATTGATCAGTGTAAACAGCGGTTATAAAATAAAATGTTGAAATCCCTTGCTTCAGTGTGAGGTCATCCAGCCTTTTCTATGATCAATGTTACTCCACAAAAATGTAACATTTGAGTCAACTAGCATACAATATCGGACAAGAGGTAAAAAAAAAAATTATCCATTATTCAAGCACTAAATAAGAAAGTATGACTAAGAGGTCAGCCCGGTGCATGAGTCTTCCCTGCCGTTGTCGGGTCTAGGAAGGATCAAATGTACGAGGCCTTACCCTCTATGCAGAGAGGTTGTTTCTGCAACTGGTACCCATGATAAGACTCAAATACAAAAAACCAGGCAGCAATAAAAAAATTATGGCAGGTGAATGTTCAAAAATTCATACATCAGATCTGAAAACCTCAAGCAGGAACCTGATTAGATTCTCGCAAGCTCATTGACTTGGCATGCAGCCTCTCCATGAAAGCTGGATTGGCACGAAGCCTCTCTTTTACGTATGAAGATCGAGCACCATCCACTAGTTTATTAGCTTTCCCTGCCTCCTCAATGAGAGAGAGAAGGGTCCTTAAGCAGTCCTTTCTGTTTTCTTCTCGATGTTCAAACCTTCAAAATATGGAAAAGAACATTTCAAGCACAAATGTGGTTGGTTCCAATAAAGGCCCATACCAGGTGCTATAAGATTGAATAATACATGAATGATTTTTTAAAAAGATAGAACATTACCTCTCACTAGTTATTGTAAGCTCATCTCTCCCTGGATGATAACGTTTTCCAACCAATTCTCTGAGACGGCAAAATTGGTATTTTGAAAGCCCTAGCTCCTTCACAGTAACAGACAGTTTCACTTTCCTGTTTTTCGGATGCCAAGCATCACCACCAGGAGCAAAGACTACCCGAGTTTGCCACCGCAGAATTGGACCTTCACCTGGTGGATCATCCAAGTCCTTTTTCTTATCCGGCACAACAGTATCATCAAACTGCGAGGCCTCCTCTTTTTCCATTTTGTCCAAGTATTTTGCCACAATCTCATCCTCAAACTTCTTAAACTGTTCATAAGCTTCTTCAGGTTCAAGTTCACCTCTTTCACACATGTCCCCTAGCTCATTAAATTTTACTTCCACCTTCTGTTTTATATCATCTATGATAACCAAATCAGCAAATTAGCACAACATCACTTAAACCACTTCTAAAACTGCAATTGACAACTACACTAAAATTCAAAATGCACGGAGAACTGTCTCAAATGCAAATCATGAAATTTCAGCATGAACATGCAATAAATGTAAAGCACAACATAACAAGATGTAGTGTTGTCTACAAAACCCATTTAAACAGAACTGATTAGCCAAGACCAGAGTAACAATCAACACATAGATTAATGATGCTTAAAAAGTAATAGTACACTCCCTACATTCTCCTCTAAACTTTAATTACCATTCACTACACAACAGGATTATCAGTAATAGTGAAATAACTTTAACATCACAAAACATTGATTTTGCAAAATTTATTTTGAAGTATTGTGATTTATGTTTGGATGTTTTTATTATAAAATCAAGTTTGGGGTAAAATTCACTACAAAATTTTGGATTTGGATCCACGCAGAAGCTACTCAAAGTTGTTTCAACCCAGAATCAATTCTAAATTCTTCTCGAGTGTGAAACCAAACATATGAAAATGTATTCAAAATCAATTATGAAGTCAGAATCAATTGCCCAGCGTGAAACCAAACACGCACATCAACAAGCAATGGAATCAAAATCAAGTTTCTCCAATTTCAATGTAGACAAAACTTAGATGCATATCCTAATGTAGTTTTGGTATTATTTTCTAATCAATAATTGAGAATGGTGTACTACCAGGGAGGAGTTTGTCCCAGCTGAGCATATCCTCGAGAATCTCCTCGCACTCCTTGGTATCCCTAAGAAGCCCGTGCTTGATCCCGTCCTCAACAATGTCATCCCACTTTTTATCATCCAAGTTGAAGTACTCGTCCTTCACCATCCTCTTCATCACCACGTCCCTGGCGTTGTACAAATCGTCGATCTCCTCGTCGGTGTCGTGAATGTCCTCGAAGTCGTCCTCAAAGTCCCGGTCGTCGACGTCATCGAGGGGGCGCATGCGGAGCTCCTCCATGAGCTCGTCGTCGGTGTCCTCGTGATTTCCCGACAGCTTCCGCTTCAGAATCGCCTCCATGATCGACGGAAGCACCTGCTCGTCGCCCTTGAAGTAGCTCTCGATCTGCGCTTTCAACTCTGCCAAGGGAAATTGAACGGTAATGGAAGAAGGTGTAAAATGGCGTCGTTAGAAAGAGAGAGAGATGGATAATACCTTTGTTGTCCACGTCGTCGATTTGGGGAACCAGTGGGGGGTTTTCATTGGAGGAAAAGCGTCTGAATTGAGGACGAGATGAAGCGGCGAGTGCGGGGGCGGAGTGATGAAGAAGGTTGCGAGTGTAGAGACTGGCATTTCTCACCAGAGTTCTTCTCATCGCTCTCTCTCTCTCTCTCTCTCTTTCTCACTCTAGGGTTTCTACTCAGTCTTCCTCACTTAACCCCTCTTCTGTTTATTTTTTTATTGTTTTTGTTGAACTGAATGTTTATTTTGTTTATCTTTTATTACAATTTTTTTAAAGTTTAAATAATTTTACCTTTTTTTTTCATTTTCGTGCCTGAAAAAAAATTATTTTAATTCTTCTAAAATAATTTGTTTTTGTCTTAAAATATTTTAAATAACACTTTAACCAATAAAAAAATATTATCTAAAACACTTTAATAACAAAAAATAGAATAAATATATTTTACAATGGTTAAAATAAAAAAATACTAAATTATAGAAACAAAAAATACATTTAAACTTTTTTTCTCACCTAATAGAAATTACGGACAATTTTTTCAAAAATGTTAAAAATGTATGTTTTTACCATTTTCTTCATCATTATTTTATGTTTTATTTATTTTTTTAAAGCAAGATATCTCATAACCTTAAGTATAAAATTAACTCTTGAGGTATAAAAATTACAAGTGAATTGTCTTTTTTAATAAAAATTGAATTCCTGGCAACAAGTTTTAAAAACTTAATCATCTACTATGTTACAATTTGTCAGTATAATATTCATTCTTCAACTGTTTAATTCATTACACAATTAAATCACTTTTCAAGGAAATAAATTAATAATAAAAAATTAATAAATACATTTATTTTTGTACATAAACCTCATACCTCACTCCTTGTCTTTTGTTAAGCACAAAAAGGCCTCCTTCCATATAAGGTTTGGAAATGACTGGCCAAAGCCCAAGTACTTCAACACTTACATTCAAGGCATTTGAATATGGTATTCCTTTATTTGTATCGTATGTCTTCCATTGCATTTTAAAATATCCATTCTGAAATATAAATTTTACATTTTTAGAATGGAATTTTCAAAATACAATAAGAAATGCTAGATTTAATAGTGAGAATACATGAAACCAAAGCCTACAAGCAAATTGACACCAATACTGCCATTCTGCTTCAACAATTAACTTGCTGTTGAATGCAGCTTTTCTGCTTTGAACCCGTATGAAAGAAACAATTGATTTTTGTGTAAACCATTTTGGGGGGGCGATGGACAATGAGAGATTACATAATTTCTCACTTGTAACATTAATTAAAGAATAAGAATTCACTTAAGCCTCGATCGCCATTCCTAGCCTCGATCTATTTACATTCTACTGAGTTCAACACCACATACTTACATTGCAAAAAGAATAACACCATATAATGGAGCTAGACTAAGCTAACTAACCCTCCCGAATTGGACGTTTCCCTTTTGGGTCTGTTTCTACAGTAGCTGAGCTAGTCCCCGTGGCACTAGTAGTAACCGTGGTATTATAATTATTACTAGAATCAGAAGTGTGTGAATCAGAGGCACCAGAGGTACCCACTGTGGAAGACAATGCAGTGTGTCTCCGAGGTCTTCTGTATCTTGAACCTGGTATTCCTGGTCTCGTAGGTTCTTGCATGTTCCCTGGCTTCCTCGACAGCATCACAACCACGCGCCTCATCGTGGGACGTAGCTGAGGATCACCTTGAGTGCATAACAGACCCAGCTGAACGCACATTGCTACTTCTTCGGCTACTATCGTAGATGCTAATGCAGAATCCACAATTTCTAAGCTCTTCCCTTTCTTGTACATCTTGTATGCCTATAACCAACAACAAAAACACCATAAGACTAAGACTGGAGATTAAGATATAAGGTGAGTTCGATGGCGACGGGAGAAAGAAAGAGGAGAAAGGTTACAAATTTGATTCTCCATCTGTTAATAAAAATTTAACATTTTAACAAATTAATATTTGTCAATTAAAAAAACAAAACACGAAGGCAAAAATCAAATTGGGATCGGTACTTTTTATAATTTGGGGGCAATAGGCAAAAGGTCTAGTTCTTAATAGGAATTCTAGATGCAGTTTGATTATGTAGGCATGAGGTAATGCCGTGACGATGAAGTTGGGTCAGGGTGTTGAAGTTAGAGTTAATTTTGTAAAGGTTAGGGGTGTTGAGGTTAGAGTTAATTTTGTAAAGGTTAGGGGTGTTGAGGTTAGAGTTAATAGGTTTATTGAAGAGGGTTATCAATCAATGTCCAATGACCAGTTGCTACTAATTAATTAATTGATAAATTAAAAGTTCTCAAAACTCATGGAAATGTCAATGAGACGCATTTTGTTTCTAAAAAAATTCGATAAATATTTTGGTGATAGAGAAACAACTATACCTAAACCCCTCACATCAGAATAAAGTGAAGGAAGTAAAAAAAAAATATGAAAACTCTTACCCAATCAAGCAGATTTTGCGCATCCACGTCCAAATTAAAAGAAGAGTTTCGTTGGCCGGTGATCAACTCCAATACCAAAACTCCATAGCTAAATACATCTGCCTTCACCGAAAGATTTCCATGCATCACGTATTCCGGAGCCATATACCCACTGTAATATTCCCAAGTATTAGTATTAGTATTTTTTATAAGAAACAAAAGAGTATTAGTATTAACTAGTCAAAACACTTGACTAATCATATAGATGCAAGATGCGTCGTAGCTAACACGCAAGTTTTTAATTCTGTGATTTGATATATGATGTGCCATGGTTTGTCAGGTTTGATGCTAAAAGGATAAAAAAAAAAACTTTTTATTGAAAAAATATTTATTATAGTAAAAACATAAAAATCATATGGTGATATTTAAAAGACGGCAATATACTTCTTATGCCTATCAAATTTCTTAATGATAATGTATATTAAATTTTAATATCCATTAAAATATTTGTAAATACAAAAAATGTCAAATATGTATTTGTTATATTAAAAATAAAAAATATTGAATGTTTATTTCTTTAAACAATTTAAAATATTCAATAAAATGTATCTTTAAATAATCCTACATAAGTATCTTTAATAACACACTTGTTACAAAATTAAGAAGAAAATGATTAACAAGAATTTTCTTAGTTTGTACGCGAATAACAACTTGGTTTATTTCCATGGTCAACATGCAATTAACAATGCACACGTATATTCAAAATTTCACTGAAAACTTTTGCCAACAAATAAGAAAAAAATTAAATAAAAAATGAAATAAAAACATAGGCTTACTTGGTTCCAGCCACACGTGTATTGACCTGGCTTTGATCTTCCGGGAAGAGACGAGCCATCCCAAAATCTGCAATCTTGGGCGTCCATTTGTCATCAAGCAAGATGTTACTCGCCTTGATATCGCGATGGATGATGCAATTGTGAGAGTCTTCGTGAAGATAAAGCAACCCCTTTGCCACGCCTGTGATTATTCCGATCCTACGTTTCCAATCAAGCTGCACTCTCTTTTGTGATTCTGCATCATCCATTTCAACTTACTGTTAAACAAAAAATTAATTAATCTCTAACAACAACAAGCACAAATGTTTTTTTTTTTAAAGGAACAAACACAAATGTTATTGTTAATCATAAATTTAATTGTCAATTATTTTAGTAGAATGTTATTGTAAATTCTTGGTACCTATCTATGTTTAATTTTTGTGAATAAAAACAAAAAAAAAAGAAAAAAATGCCTCACATAATCATGATTCCTAAATTTACATTAACTTGATCAGAGTTAGTGGATTAGTAACTATTCCACGACAACTAATATAGTATCTAGAAAATAAGAGTTCAGGTTTAGGAAGTTTCCAGTATCCTTCGTAGAAAGTGGAAGCGTGATCCAAACTTGAAAGTTCGTCTTCTAACTCCAAATGCTACCTTCTATTAATTACCCCATGTGTTTGATTGACAAGGAAAAGAGAAAATGGGAGGGATGGTTCATTCAACAAAAGTCGTCATGGCTTTGATAAGATGAATGAGAGGAGTTTCGTCGTGAACATTCTATTGTCTACGCAAGATATCCGATAAATCAGATAAATGAATAATTTTATGTGCATGAAAGTCAAGGTCTCGGGTGAAGTCTCTTTCAGGGTTTCAGGTCCATCATGGGTCGACATAATATAAAAAAATCGTAAAAAAAAAAAACTAAATTTGAAGAAAATAGAGTTGGTAAAGGTGAAGTTAAAATTGAACGGCACATAATTATCATTATGCAAATAAAAATTGATTCTTATAGTGGAATAGAAAATTTGTTTGACCATTAGAAGATTTAATCACAAGGAAAAGGTAGGCACGGAAAGTTCATGTTCCGCAGTCGGCTAGACCAAATGAAATTTGGGTTGAAGGGAAAAACTCAATTCACATCCTTCATGGTAAATAATATGGACTAATGCTTAATTATCTTGATTGAGACTGTGAAAATTAAAATAAATTTCATCTTCTAGAAATAACGCTCACCAATTCAAATACCAGCACACCAAATCTTTCATCGTGCTTCACAGACAAAAAACATGGTTTAAAAACAATCCTAACTGGAAGCAACTTTTTGAAACATAGGATTCATTTCATCAATGATTTTTATTGGACAGAATAAAGGGTTGGCATAGAAGAACTTACTGAATAGAAGTTTGTCTAGGCTTTCATGAGCAACATACTCATAAACAAGTAGTTTCTCGGTGCCATGGACACAATAGCCCACCAAATTGACCACATTCCGATGCTGTACACGAGCCAACAACTTTGCCTCATTCATGAACTCCTTCTTCCCTTGGTTTGAAGTGTGTGATAACTTCTTCACAGCAATCTCTCTCCCATCATTCAGCTTCCCCTGCAAGAAAACCCCCAAAACACAAATTGCACTTATTAAAATGAGTCTTACTTAGGTTCTCATTTTATCAAGTAAGCCACAATAATAATAATAATAAAAGCATTTTGTTTTTGACGAATTTTCCGCAAAAGGGGGGAAAACCTAATACTAGCAAACCAATCAAGTTATTGAATCCAACCATTAATTTGATTCATTTTCAGGGAAAAGCTTTCTCAGTTTTTTTTTCTTTCTTTCATGCCACTCTTGCTAGCAACATAAGACAAAACACGTAACAAAAATGGTGATTAATTTTGAATTTACCTTGTAGACGGGTCCAAAGCCTCCCTCACCAAGCTTATGGAGAGCACTAAAATTCTTAGTAGCAGCTGCCAAGGTTTCGTATGCGAAGATCTTCTGCTCCTGTGCAGCCATTTGCTGTATGTCAGCTTCATTGTTTCGCTCTGATAAAACACAATAGAGCAGAAACATAATCCTAGTATAATCAGAAAACTCATCGACCACAAAATTAAAACACATGTTGAAGAAGAAAGAAAGGGAGATTACCTTTAGGGAAACCGAATTTGAAGTGTTTAACAATACTGTGAAGAAAGCTGTGAGTGTTAGACTTGTCCTTGTCCTTGTCCATGCCTTGCGGTGTCTATGGTTCCCGATTCCAAGAGATGCCCATGAAACAGGAATGGAAAAAGAGGAGTCTTCTAGATTGAAGCAAAGTTGTGATTTTTTTGGAAAAACAAAATGGGTTCCTGGGGAAATGAGAGGTGTGCACGAGTAAGAGAACCAAATAGTTTTTGTTTTTAGGGTCAGAGAACAACAAACATAAACAATGGAAAAGAAGACAGAAGCGTGTTGCGCTTGTTGACTTAGTCACGCAAGCTTGACTTTTCTTTATGATCAGATCGTAAATAATAATAATAATAATTGATTTTTTATAATAATAAAAATAAGGATTTTTTTTAATTATGTGCCATTGTCATATAGTTTAAAAGCAATATGATCTTTTAAAATTATTAAAAAGTAAAAAAATATATATGAATATGATTTTTTTGAAGCAAAATATTAATATGATAAATAATTTTTTATCTTTGACTTTATTATATTTTTACAGATATATTGTTAAAAGTAATAATAATAATAATAAATTAATAATAATGAGGATGAAGAAGAAGAAGATTTGTATGCTAATTTTGCTTGTTTTAATTCGGAGAATTTAAAGAAAATGATTATTTTCAAAGATGCCTCAAAAGTTCAAAACAAATGTTAAGGAAAACTTTATGTAAGTAATTTCTATGGTGTGTTTTTGTATTAGTACATTTAATTAATTTCATTTATTATACCATGTTTTAATTTAATAATAGCACACATGTTCCTATTTTTTTATATAAGTTCCATTGTGTTGAAAATATGAATGATTTTTATATTGTATATGATATAAATTAAAAAAAATTATATAATTATTTAAGTTATATTTAGAATTTTTTAAAGTGATTAACAATTTTACACTAACATAACATCAAAACCAAACCCTTTTTAGTAAGGTATTTATATCATAGATACCAACCAATCACATTAGTTCAACCCGAAACTATATTTAAATTTCTTAAGATTTCATATTTAAATTTCATTAATGAAAAAATGATTGGGAGACAGACTCAATAAAGATTACCAGGCATATTCTTAAGTAAATATTAATCATCAGTAAATTTAATAAAAATTAATAGATATTTTAGACTAACAATATGGCCACTCAAAAAATGTCATACGGACTTTTATATTATAAGTTATTTGATTTGATATAAAAAAATACTGAAAGTGATATATGATTATAGATGTAACATCTCATATGCATCCGGTTGTTAACATTAAATTATGATCATTAAATGCAATAATTAATTAACAATAATTAATTAGGAAGTAGCTAATAAAATGACGTCATCATAGGTCCATAAGTAATAATAATTGTACATTATGTATGATAATTGTTCACGAAATTACAACAATACAAGACATCGGGTACGTTTTCCCCTTAGGGTCGGGTTACAAAAGTGTGTTGACTTAACAAAATAAAACTAAGGTTCACTCGGAACCCATCCCAGCTCGGCCTCATGTTCGAAATCCCTTGGACTGCCCTACTACCCGGGCCTCCTGCCTCGGGATCCACCATCCTCTCTCTGCTTATCATCTGCAAAGACATATAATCCCCAACCGGGGTGAGATAAAAATCTCAGTAAACTTCAGGTCCTTTGAGGCTTCTCCTTCCCCGGGTTCACTTCCATGATGCATAGTATCAAAACATGCATTACACAAGCTAGCAATCCCGGCTGCCATATCACACATCACATGTATATAATCACACAGATATAACAAGAGAAGATCATCCAACTTAATGGGCACATTCTCTGTATGTCGTTGCCTGAGGAAGGTCATCCAACTTAATGGGCACAATCCCTCAGGACTTCGGGCAGACACTACCTGAGAAATATCATCCACCGAGGGGCACATTCACTCATGGTTCTGCTCGGACGTATATGACTCTTCCAAGAGAGGATCATCCTTACTATAAGGGCACAACTCTCTCAGGGTTTTCATATATACTAATTGACCACTTAGAGTTGTTCCACATGACTTTGGCTCCGAGGGAAGTCCATATTTAGTCCATTTTACTGGCCAGAGAATCTCATACATCACAACATATCTTCTTGAGAAACTCCAAAAAATTCAACATCTTCTTGATCCAGCTTTCTTCTCTTTTCTTCTTACTTTCTGCTACAAAAATGCATAGCATGAGAAATATTTTGCTTGAACATAAAATTAATCAAAATATTTACAATTGAGGTTAAATAATGTTCAATTATGATCGATTCTTGCTTCTTTTAGCTTGAAAAATATTATATGATAAACGCATATCAATACTTCTGTATCCATATCACACAGAATTCTTTATGATATTACAACGTTGTACGGAAAAGAGACCACAAAAGTTTTTACCCACGAGTCACTTGGGTAAGCTAAGAGACTAAGAGCTCCCATGTTTTGAATGGAGCTATCAATGCATTCCCATCACGAACATGAACTGTTTACCCTTATAAAGAACAATATTCAACATTACAAATTGCATTCACTTGATCAAATTTATTATGTCACCCTCTCCATCTTGAAATTGTATTCTGTGAATGTAGTAAAAAAAGAGATATTAATAGAGTTTGTTTACTCTGCCCAGAATCAAAGACACCAAAAAATTCTCTCACGTTTTTTTTCCATATAATATTTTCAAAGTAAGGGGTCTCCCTCCTTTAGATATGAACCCATCCTTTATAGTTTGACTTGCTTATCATTAGTTGTTGCGCTTGTATGAATGGATGCATGTTTTCTTGGTAACTCTGAATAAACTCTGCATAAATGATAGTGTGATGTGTAATTTTGTATAAACGTTTGTTTTTTTGGTGTTGTTGATAAGACATTTTAATAGTATATAAGTTACTTTGGTTAGTTTATAAGTTAATTTGTCTAATATCATTTATTTGTAAAGTTATTTTTATCAAATATTTTTTTTTTGTAATAAAATTTAAAATGGAGATATTACCACCCAAAAAAATACAATTAAAATTCACAATAAATAAATAAATTTGAGTATTGTAAGTTAAATTTTAGATTTATAATGAACAATTTAAATTGTGATATAAAATTATTTTTAATTATTAAAAATTTATTTAAAAAAATATTGACATTCAATTTAAAAATAGAGATAAAAGAGAATGGATTACAAGAAATACGGAGTTAAGACAACTAAGAGAAAAACTATTTCCCTGCTTGTGGGGGAAAAGTGTGTAAAATGCTCATTCAAATTACATAAAATATAGAACATTAAAAATATTTAATTGAGAGAGACATTCTCCATGAAATATATTTGCAACAGAGTTCATCTCATGAGAAACATGATGAATTTGCACCTCTCAATCCCTTTTCAACAACATTAGACATGATAACGAGCCGAAATGAGAATGGGTATGAAGATTTTTGTCCTCATTTTTGCTTTCCCAAAATCATCCTTGTGTCCGTTTCCAACTGGTATAATTTTTTTGTCTCCGTATCCAATAATTTTAACTTTGTTTTTGCAAAAATCATTAAAAAAATAATTTAAAAAGTATTGAACAAAAGCAAAATATGTTATTTATTCAATATTCAAGTTTAAATAATCAATTAATCATAACCAAATATAAAATAGTACTTTTTTTCTTATAAATATCATATCTCAGTCACTTGAAAACTATCTCAAAACTGAGAAGAGAGAGAAATAGTAATTCCTAATAACTTATGTTTATTTTTGAAGTTTTAGTTTCAATCTTTAAAATAATAAAAAGAATAGATAATGAATAGTAAATATAAAAGTTTAATAAAAATAATTAAGTAATTTATATAACATAAATAAGAATAATTTAGAAATTATGTGTCAGGTTTGAACAGAAATAAGAACGAGATGTATAGATACATACTCATATTTGTTTTCATTTAAAAAAATCACAAATATTACCCATATTTATACCTATATATGTTCAATTATAATTGAAATTACCTATCGATTTGACAAATGCTAGCAATGCCCATAAGTACGAGTTTATCTAACTTATCTAAATAAGAGACGTATTGAGCAAACTAACGCCCTAGCCCCTGTAAGATGCTCCATACCCCGTTACCCACATTCTGGACAATGAACTGCACAATAATTTTTGAATCAAAATATATAATTATTTATTTATTATTAACACCTTTTTAAATAATATAAAATATTACATCCCACGCAAAATGCACCCGTGTACTGGTTGAAGATCTGGTTTTAAATAGAGAAAAAAAATGTGTCACAAAATTACTTTTTACACTATTATTTATATTTACTAATATATATTTAAATTATATTGACAGACAAGTGATTTTTTCTTTTTTCAATTATATGTTTAAAGATAGTAATTCTTTATAAAATAATAAAAATTATGAAAATTTTAATGTCTATGTATGTATATAGATATAGATAGATATTACATTTTGTAATAATAACATTTTAGTTAATAATAATAATAATAATTTCATATATATAAACTCATGAAAAGTCACACGTTCACAAAACATATATTAAATTTAATAAATTCAATAAATATATTATATTTAATAAATATCTAAATTAGTATATAATAAGTAAAATTGACTTCCCAAAAAGCCATAGGTTTACAAAATATATATTATATTTATTAAATTCATTAAATATATTATATTTAAAAAATATCTAGATTAATATACTATATATAGGTAAACTTGACTGCCCAGAAAGTCATACGTTTGCAAAACATGTATTACATTTATTAAATTCAAGAAATATATTATATTTAACAAATATCTAAATTAATATATTATAAGTAAAATTCACTGTCCAAAAAGTAATATATAGGTTTACAAAACATATATTACACTTATTAAATTCAAATATATATTCTATTTAATAAATATATAAATTAATATAGTATAAGTAAAACTAACTACCCAATAATATTAATTGATATATTTATTAAATATATTATGTATTCAAATTATTAATGATAAAATATTATATATTTATATATTTATCAGCTTTTAAATATTGCACTATCACATACATAAGTTTTAAAAAAAAATATTTTATCAACTAATTCTTTTAAAAATGATAAAAAAATTCAATATGTTAGAAATATTTTCCGTTTAATAAATATCATAATTAATACTAGTATATTATAAGAAAAATTGATTATCCATAACATTAAATACTATATTGACTAAAAATAATTTGTAGTCAAACTAATGAGTATATAAAAATTGACAGACAAGTTATTAAAAGTTAACAAAATAAATAATAAAGTAATAATTAACAAAATACTAAAAATTACATGATACGTGAGGATATCTACAATCTAAATGCAAGTTGACAAGATTGAAGAATCCTTTAAATAAAAATATAAAAAATCTTTATACATGATCTTAATTTGTTTAGATAAAAAAATTTTGACAATTACTTTTCAGTTAAGTCAAGATATAATTTATAATTATAATAAAAACTATATAAAATCCATACACGCATAAATATCTACGTTAAAACTAGTGAAATAAGTACAATTTGCTTAAAGTTAATTTTACCAAATGTTAGATTATTTTAATTTAATATTGACTTATATAATTATAGAATGACTTTAATGAAAATATGTTTAATTAATATGATAGTTGTTAGACTTAAATGTATTAAAATTATTGGGGTTATTTTAGTTTTATTAAAATTAATTTTTTATTTTCTCACTTCATTAAGGATAGTATTGACATTAAAGAAAAAAGAATATGAAAAGGAAATTACGGAAGAAGTTATTAAAAAATTTATTTTACAAAAAGAATTTTTTTTCATCTATCAAATTTTCATTTTACTTTGTCTTAATGAGAACTTAGTAAGAATTCTAAAAAATCAAGAATATTAAAAAGAGTTTCTATATCATTCCCGAGACCAAAGAAAAGAAGTAAAGAAAAAATATCAATCAGAAAATTCTAAAATACATCAAGGATAGGATCTGGATAGATTCTCTTAATCTTGTATAGAAATTACAAAATATTATAATAATAAGAAATATATTATCTAAAATCACTAAAGTATATTTTTTTTATAATAAACTCAAATAAATTACACATATTAAAAATTTCTAATATCCAAAACCAGTTAGGAATATATCCCTAACAATATCATCATCACCAAAAGAAAGGAATATTTCCTAAAATATTTCTATCTACTCAGCTGTACTGGAAGTTCTCCTCTGTGCATGCTACCCTATCCCCAAACATAAGTCTTCACACCATGGGAAAAAAGAAATCATGAGTGCCGTGCATTAATAATCTCATTTGACGTAAAACCCTGCAATTTTATGATTTAATTTTGAAGACTTTTATAGTTTATTTTATTCACGTTAAAGTGATCGATAGGGAATATAACAATTTTTTTTATTATTTAATTTAATTTTTGAACCAGAATTTCAAAAACTTCATTACACAATAAATTGCTTTCGGAACGAATTATTGGAATTTTTAATATTTGAGCTTTTTTTTCTGAAAAATATTTGAGCTTCTTATAGTAGATTAGTAAGAGTAGAGTGACGATCTATAATGACCTTTTCTAAAAAGAGACGATTCTTAGAAATATAACAAGTAATTAACTGTTATTTATCCAAAAACAGACTTAAAAATCATTTATCACTTGAAAAATAGAAATTCTTGTAAAGTGAAGAAATATCTCAGCAGGTTGAAGAGAGTATTACATACACAAATATAAGAGACGCGAGTTTGAGAAATATGAAACTCTTATCATGAAAGTAAAATTTTATCATCTCCTATAATTTTTACGTGAGTTAGGTTTGAATGATAACATACTGCTTGAAAAAGGTTTTATTTTTAAGGTAATAAATATCAAACTATATACATTAAATTTATGTCCTGTTTTCTGAGGCACTTTATAGCGTGTTGTCATCTTCTATCCTTCATGAGCCATTTTTTCATGAATAAATCCAAGGGTGACATGACTGATGAAATTTCTTGCTTTGGTGGCAATTGTTGCGTAGCTGTTCATACTTTTTAAAGCATTATTATTAGAAACTGTTCTCACTTTATCAATAAATAAATACGCTTCTGTCTGTACCTTGTATCTTTGTGCCATCCTTCTGTTGTTTTCAGCGCAGCATAATATAACTTACTAATATTATTATTTTACTTTAGTTCTATTGTTTTCAATCTAATCTAACAACTAACAAGAAGTTGCATTTTTCTTAAAGCACCATCAAATATTCCAATGTGAAAGCAGCGTAAGCTTTAAACAATCAAATATATACTCCATTCACTATTTTTAGTTGTTTACAAACATCTATCTCAGTCACAAGGTTTAAAAAATAACAATAAGCGAAGTTAATTATTTCCGAGCAGTATATATAAACAAACACACTTTTTTTTTTATATAATTACAAATGAATACATGTAGTATACAAGTGACTCAGCTTTTCCCCCTCAGAAATAAACAAATCTCAAAGGATGATGTAATAATGCCAAAAAAAATAAGAGAAAGAGAGCAGAGAGAGGCTACTTACCTCAATCTTTCACTCTAACAAAAAAAAAAAAAAAAGAAATGACAAAACTAGTGGCCCTAATTTTGTCTGTCTAAACTAATGCTATTTTACCTGGCACTGGAATCTTTTTGGGATATCTCCAGCTTTGCAAGCCAGGTCTATGCTCTCACAAAATACAAGTGGACAGGGTGGCTTCACCTCACTAGCCTACACACACATATACTCATCATCCTCCTTTTCCCACAAAAGGTGACGATGTACACAACCCACCAAAAATTTGGGCTTACTTGGACTTGGACAAAAGAAACAAATAAAAGAGAATGGTAGACTTCAGTTTTCTTGTCCACCATTGGATTCTCCCCTCTCCATCAGGGAACTCCCACTGACCTTTTTTTTTGTTAAAATTGAGGTCATGCATTTGGTGTCCTCTATTATATGTAGACCACAGTGGTGCTCATGCATGCTTCATTTGCAGCTTGTAGATCAACTCCAATGTAACAAATCTACATAAATAATGAGTTTAGCTTCTATGCATTCGTCAGTGTTAAATTTATATTATTAATTAATCAGAAATTATCGTTAATATAACTTTTAAGATATATATTATAAAATTCAATATACTTACCGTATACAAGAGTTGCATATACTATTTACTCATAAATAAATGATATTATGATTGAGAAATATAAATAATTTTTAATAGATCAAGATTAGCATTATTTTTACCTATCATCTCTTTGGCATAGTTGAGACTTCTTACACTGCTAGATCTCCCATGTTCTTGACCCTGAGTTCTACACTCCTCAGATCACGAAGATGTTGTAAAATTTCTTGGAGAAGATGTAAACCTTTATCCCCTTTTCTCAAGGAGCTGATGCAATGCTTTAGAAATTCTCTATCTGCCTCCAGCACCTGTAGTCTCTCGTAAACATTATCGACCTCATCCTCTAAAGCAATCTTTTTCTTATCCGGATTAAACTTTTCAACTGAATTGTTTAGCAAGTGAGGTAAATCTAACTCGTCTCCACTCAACTCTACATCTTCTGCTTCTGAACTCATTGCATCAAAAAGTGGAAGAAGCCTCTTGCCTTTTGCACCCATGAGTTTCCTCCCTTGATGCTTTCCATTTATTTCCTTTGCATGACCATTTGCAAATCCATTTACTTGACCATTGTGATCATCATCATCATGATGGTATCCATTTCCATTCTCTTCACAGCGATGTTCTACTAATTTAGCATCGTCGGAGCAGCGATCTTCCTCATAATTCAATATAACTAGCTTTTCTTCCAATACCTTGAGCTGTTCTAGAATTTGTAACCTCTCTTCCTCAAAGTTAGCCAATGATTCCTCCAAATATAAGACCGCGTCCACGGGGGTGTTCTGGTTGCTGCATTCTTGATCTTGATGACTATAAAACCCGTTTTCCTCCTTTGCTTCGTGATTCAAGTCAATGGACAATCCATCACTATCTTCAGCATTGCTACAAGAGGGAGATGAAGTTCTGCTTCTCATGCTACCATCTCTTCTTGACATCATCATCTTTTCTCTTACCTCATATTCATGAACCTTCTTTCTATATACTTCAAGCTCCTTTTCTAGCTCTAGCTTCTCTTTCTCCCTCTTCATCATGAGCTCATTCAAGAGTTGCAAAGCCTCCTGGTCATACTCAGATTGTTCGTCCATCATTCTTTGATACTGCAAGGCTTCCATCTGCATTGCTGCTTTCTCTTCTTGAAGCCTATTTATCATTGCCATTGTTTGATTGGCTGCTATAGCAGATGCACTTCTCTCTTCTTCAAGTTCTGCATATAGAGTACTTAAGGCTTTCCTTTCAGATTTCAATGCTGATTTTAACTTATCAATTGTTACCTCACCACCTTCTATATCACTTATCACACTTCCATCCAATGACTCTTCTGTTCCTGATTCTTTCCTCTCAAGGAGAAGTAGTTTCTTGTGTAGCTGATGTAGACTCTCCAAAGAAGTGGGTGTGTCAGGAACCTTTTCTTCCTCATTCTCATTAAGCTCCAATAAGGATGGCAAATGGTTATTTACTGTTGGCATTTTCACTTCAATTGACATGGTTTTAAATTCTACAAACTCTTCACCTTTGTCATGACCTAGTTATATATTGCAATCAAAAGAAAGAAGTGATTTATTAAAAAGTTTTAAAGATGGACTTCAGGAAAAGGGAAGATAAGAAGTTTAGGCTTACCAATTTCATCTTGCACATCAAATATGACTGCGCTACTAGATGCATCTTCTTGTATTTGTTGATTTGTATACAAAAGAACATCTTGGCTTTGATACTCATCCACTTGCTCCTGATCAGGAATTTCAGTCCCTATTGAGACTTCTGCTTCATATTCCTCACCTTGCATTTGTGATGCATCTTCAGATGCTGCAGGAATTAAGAAAGTATTAGAGATCATTGCACATAGAAAATCCAGAAGAAAAAAGTATAAGAACTAAAAAGACTTATTGAGGAGGAAAATAATTAGAACCTAGAGAAACATCTGAACATAGTTCTGCAACTTTTCTTTCCATGTTGGCTTCAACATTATCATCATTGGTCAAGTCATCAGCGGTTTGAACAAATCTCACATCTTCATAATTCTGCTCTAAATTTTCTTCATCTACTTGTAACAACTCTGAAGACTGGCCTCTGGTCCTTAATTGAACTGATTCACCTTCATTGGACTTGGAAACATTTTCATTCCCTTGTGGTGAAAATTCTGCCACAACATCCCCAGAAATGTGCCAATTCTCAACAACCGGTTCAGCTTCTGCATCAACACTCTTATCAAAATCCAGGATAAAATCTTCATTGCTGTCGAAGCCTTCACCTCCCACCTTATATCTGCTTTGATTCCTGTTTTCCGGGGCAGGGGAGTCAACCAATTCAATAGGAATCAATCTGCAATCATCACCATGAATGAAAAATTCAAGATGTATGGGTGGAGTCTCCACAATTATCTCTCTAGTGCAATCAACTTGAGCAATGGATTTCTCACAAGCTTGATCATCATCATCAGCAACAACAACAACATCATCATCACCATCATCATCCTTAGGATTAGGGACATTCAAACTTTCCTCTTCAATTGTTTCTTTTCCTTTCTCCACACCCAAATCCAACTTGCGAATTTCATCACACAGAATCTCCACACTAGCATCACACACAGAACAATCACAACTTTTCTCTGCCTCCTCATCTTTTCTATCCAAATCCTGATCAACCTCTAACACCATGTGGCTTCCCTTGTTTTCTTCACTCTCCTTTTCATCATGATGATGATCAAGCACAATATCCGATCCGGTGTGATCTTCATCAATCTCCACACCAACGCCGCGCTCCGTCACCGAATTCTGCTTCTGGTCATACTCCAAAACATTGAGAGAAGGCTTGATCAGAATGCAAGGAGGATAGAATCTGTTGTCCAAGTTGACACCACAGCAAGAACACCTCAAAGCCTCTTCCACCTTCACAATTGCCTTGTCACCAGCATCAGCACCCTCATCCTGAATCATACCTATCTGCTTCATCCATGGAAAGAAACCAAAACTCTGAGAGAGTTTGACATAATCTGGTTGTGATGAGGATGAGCAATCCTCACACATGTCTTGTGACTCAGCCAGTTTGTGATGATTAGAGCAGAATCCCAGTTTGGAAATCTCAGAGGCATGAGCTTCACACACAAGATCTTTGCAAGAACTCTTGTACGTCCCAGGCTCTAAGATGTGATCGATTCTGGTGCACCATATGCAAGGTCTTTTGAGGCCAAAGTAATCGGCAAACTTTATGATTAGATAAGAGAAGAGAGAATTGAGGAGGAGTAGGAGGATGAGAATCCATTCTAGGATGGCATAGACTAGAACAAGGGTGATTTTGTTGGTGTTTCTATGTAACATGGTTGCAAACTTGTTGGCAGCCATGGTTGGTATTCTGTTTTTTTTTTTATATGTACAAAGAAAGGTTTTACCTAGAATATCAGATTGGAACCTAAGCAAGCGTTGGAACGAAAGACAGAGAAAAAAGGTTTAAAGGGAAAGACAGTTTTCACTTTTCAGACAAGATGTCAAAACTGTATTTTGGGTGTGTAATGTATATGAGAGAGAGAGAGAAGTAGATAGCAAGTGGTTTTATTTAGACTGAGTGAGAAATAGGCGGTTTGAATTGAATGGAATGATAACCAAGGAGGACTAAGGTAAGCGGGGGAAATGAAATGTTATTAAGTCAAAAAAAATCAAAGAAGTTTTGTATTTTTTTCTTCTAAGGATTGTTTATGGAGTGCTTTTTGACAAAATGAAGCATGGCAATTTAACAGTTAAATGGTTTCACTATACCAATTAATTAAGTGCTAAAAAAATAATTGAAATACTGATATTCATTTAAGAAGTTTGATATTTTTCAACATATATTATTTTGTATTTATAGACCTAGATATTGAACATCTACGCTTACAGATTGTATTATACCATATTAGTAATTTTACATTTGTACCTTAATATTGTTGTGAAACTGAAGAATTTTTCAGACAGAAAATGTGAAACTGTCCTTCTGTAATCACTGCTTTATGTGGATTAGTGTTTTGGGATCTAGATAGTTTGAGTTTGTAATGAGTTTTTTCATGGTCTAGAATTTTCTGTGGCTGAAAAATATTATTTTGATAATCCTGCTGCCAGCTCCTCTTCAATTTTTCTATTGAGGCAACAAAATGGAACGGCCCACCAAACCGCACACATGAGCTGGTGGACCAGACCCAAAGTAAGGAGTGGGGCCTGTTATAGCTGCAGATGCTTGAGTCATTATGTGAGTATGCTTCCTAAGAAACTTTGTTTTCTTTATATGAATATATTAATATACCCTCCTTCTAACCAATGAAATCATGTATAAAATCAAACTATGTTTTGTAACATAGCTGCTTAAAAGTTAATTTTCATTTATTTTACTTTGTCGACAAGCCTCTTGTGTGGCAATTTTATTTCACAGGGGTGACACCTTTTAAGATAAAGTTGATAATTCACTTCAACAGATGGACACCATATTAGAAAAAAGTTTGTTGTTATCCCCATCAATAAGTTAGCTTATTTTAGGTTCATAACCTTTTTTGAGTTTAATTTTCATACACTACTTGTATATTTGTTTTTACACCATCAACATATTAGAAATTAATATAAATATAATTTCAATTATATGACAATTCAAAATTAGATAAATATTGTAATTCTTTTACACTATTGACATATTCTAATAAAATTATTATTTTTGTCTTTCTCTACTTCTAATTCGTTAATTTCTATTGTTAAAATAAATTTGCATCAAATAATTTATTCAATTATTTGAGTTTTTATTGTATTTTTGTCCTCTTTCCCATAAATTTCATGTTGGATGAACAATGAAATAACTCACTAGTTAGGTAATCCAATTAAACCCTGGAAAGAGAAAGGTGGCTTTAAGAAGCCGAAAAATAGTTGTTTCTGTTAGGGTCCAACAAGGATGAATTTGGCTTTTGGGATCATGGATGCACCGCCACTCACCGACTAATTGCCATAGCAATAGCACCCTGTGTTTTGTAAAATAATATAATGTGATGACATTTCAAAAATTTGTTCCCATACGTTATCACACCCATATGTACTTTCCAAAACAATATCTACATTTCTATATCTCTTTTATAAAAGGAATCTATGGCTACTTTGGTGAATGTTGTGCTTTGGCCCTCCAACAAATTGCTTTTGCTTTAGTCAAGTCTCCACTGCACTACACCATAAGTTTTTCAGTGTCTCATTTGGCCCTACTGGATATAATTGAGCAGATACCTCTCCCTCCCCCACCCCCCACTGCTAATATAATTAACCTAAATTGGGCTGCCATTATTAAATTTATTTAGTACATATATGCCAGCTGAATGGAAATATATATGATCACACTTTTGCTCTTGTTGATGATAATATTTGAATGTAGATCCATTCAAATATTCAAAAATACAAATTAACATAGTATTGTATGATTGATAGATAATCTTCTCTTTTAAATATGTGATCAAGAATTTAATCTTCATGATTGTGTAAAGAAAAATGTGTTAAAAAAATAATATCTTAAATATATCTTAATATCTATCTTAAGCTATGACGGAATGATACAATAGTTTTTTTTTTTAAATACAAATTCTACATGCAAATTATGGTTATGTATTGAAAAAAGTTAGGCACTTCTTCCTATCATCAATGTTTGATGTGCACAATAAATTAATAAACTAATTTATTTATCAAAGTTCAATTGATAGAATGCTTTGTAGCAAATATATTAAATTTATTTATGTTTTCCCATAAAATATTTGTGCTAATGGGTTACATTATAAGTATTTGTGTAATTTGAAAGTTAATGAGAAAGGTGCTAGAGTATATGACAATTAAATGAAGGTTGGATGCGAAGATGGGACCATTTATTATGATGTATTGTTGATTAGGCAAAAGCGCAAAGAAGTATACAAAACGAAAATAAAAGGGCTTTAAATTCAAAGCTAGACTATCTTTCTTGGAAGGAACATCAAAGCAAAACTCACTTTTTAAAGTTAATCACTGGTAGGAGTCCTTAATTGTTCTTCTTAATCCCAATTTCTTCCCCCTTTTCTGACCAAGGAACCATAGCTATTTGAAATGTGAAGCAAAAGAAGGGATCGAAAAATGTCATTGTTTTCTGTTGGAAGCCCTCACAATTGCTCCTTCTTAATCTCAATTTCCCCTTATTCTGATCAAAAGATTACCAACCATCTAGAAAATTAAACAAAAGGCAGAGCTTAAAAAATGTCATTGTTCTTCAACTTTGCAATTCAGGAGGCTAATGAGTTCCATACTTCGCACACATGACATGATCCAGAAATTTGATTTAAAAAAAACACGTGAATAAGAATAATATACGCAAAAGATTGCCAATGTTGGTCCACTTATTGTTGAAAAATAGTCTAAATTATGGGGCAAATAGCTCCTAGTAAAAAGTTGTATTAAAAATTTCAAATTTGGCGACTTAAGCTAAAAATGAACTCACGGATTGCATTTGTTATCTAATTGATCAATTAGATTGGGACCCGTAGACCTCATCTAAACGGCTTGCGTGGGTACAAAGACATCACCCAACAAAATTTAAAATAATAAAACATAATGAAACGAATGTTGAAGTATTTTGTTTAATCTTACATATTAATCATAAAAATGAACCCTATTTTCCATTTTCAATGATAACTATTACAAACTTATTTAAGTTATATCATGATTCATTGATTCATGAAAATAACATCCTTTTTTAGCAAACTCCGACTTACCAAAAGATATAGGAACTTACCCAAAAAACACTCCGCCTTTGGAGGGGTACCAGAAATCTAATTGCAATTTACTTCTTTCACTTTTATTTATTTACTATTACATTGAAATCTTACATACTAGAACCGGTGGAATTGAGTTTCATTGTTTCAACTAATTACTGTTTTTTAAGTTAATTGATTTACTGATACTCTAAAAAAAATTTAATTGAAGGATACAAATATCATATTCTAACTGGCAAATATAATGCTTTGAATTGGAGTCCTAATAGTAAGAGTGAGTTGGAAAGGTTAAATGGCCTACAAATTAAATGGGAATGCTACATATCTCAGTCATTCCATTTAACTAGTTTTATGATAAAGTATCATATCCTATTATAGATGAGATAAGAATGGGTGATGGTTAGAATGTCTAAATCTTTGGTTCCTGAACATGAATAGGAAAAAATAAAATCTTTTTTTTATAAAAAATTAAAATAAAAAAATACACTTTGCAATGACTAAACCTTTATTATAATTATATATTCTCACATTTTCATTCCTAATTAACAATGCAGTGAAAGGGATTTAGTTTTTCATGAAGTAATCCTCAGTTTATTTTTAGATATATGTATAAAATATATCATTAAAAAAGTCTCTACTTTATGCGTATAATCTCTTATTTGCCTACTAAGTGAGGAATAAAAAATGTCTTGTAGAATCAAAGCAGACAGAGGGTTAATGATAAAGAAAAATAAAGTTCATGCTATGCCATCTTAATCTTTCAAATCATAACGAAATATCCACGTATGGACTATGGACCAAGAACCAATAATAACTTTTTGCTTTGGTTAGGGAAAGATAGCCTGCAGTTATCTGTGTTTTTCCACAGTATCAGTGTATATCCCAACCAATAAAGTGAATAAACACTAAACCTTGATGGATATTTCCTATTTCTTTATTTTATTTATTTATATTTATTTTGTTTCGATTTTTAGGCACCGAATATCATGGATTTGAATGATACCGACATCATGTCTATACAAACATAGCAAAGGAGTGAAAGGACATCTGTTATCGACAGAGACTTCTTCCAATGCTTTGTATTTCTGAATTGATATAATTTTAACCTTTTTTAGAATAAATCTGGAGAATGAAGTGAAATTAGACTCCAAAAAATTAATCAGACACCATTTCATTCCTTAATCATTTTAAATCAAAATTAACTCTTATAAGCAACAATCAGCAAGCATTTAAGGGTCAGATCACCCAAATGGGACAAAAATTGCCCCAACTAAAAGAGATGATAATTGAGGTGTTTGGTGGTAGAAATGGAAATGCAATCAAAACAATATTAAACCATTATGTCATTTTGAAAAAATAAACAGAATTTCAATTATTAATGAGTGAAAACCAATAAAGTTAGAGAGTAACATATCACAAACTTTTTGACAAGTGTATCAAGTAATTGCATGATAAATACTTAAATAGAGTATGTTATATCATGAGAAGTGAATTTGTCTCATTATTTTACTAAATCAAATTAATTAATGGTGGCACTCTAAAAAATTTAGTGTGTGCTAGTATTTTAAATGATTACTAAAAAAGAAAAATAGAATTTCCCAAAAACAAGAATAAGGAAACTTAAAATTCAAATCTAGAAAATCGAATAATGACAAAGATAGTTAAAGCATAGACTTCACCTATTGTTCATGTGATTAACTCCCGCATAATTCAAGCATCTTCTTTTAATGTTTAAGATAATTTTCACTAACATAATTTACACCCAATTCCTTGGTATACAAATTCTTTTGAACTCATACGCAAATATTCTTACATTTATTCCTTAATTTGAAATATCAAGAAGGCAAGAACTAGGCTAGGACAATCTTTGTCTGGCGAAGCATGGATCCACTGTTACATCCACAATGCTCAACTTGGTGAAAGAGTACGAAGAGAGTGTGAAAATGAAGTTAGATTCGTATTTGATGGGGCTAGATTACGCTTATACAGTGATGATTTACTAATAATGGTTCGTGACAGTTTTTGTGTTTTTTGTATCTCTTATGCTTTAAATTTTGATTGATCCTTTATTATAGAATAAATTGTGTTGGAAGGAGAATATTTATCTTATATATTCTCATATGGTCTGGAAAAAAATATAGTGGTGATTTTGGCCGAAAAAAATCATTAGAAAATTATTTATTTTATAATTCTTTAATCTCATTAATTATATATACAACATAATTCTTAATTAAAACTAAGTCTAAAGTTTACTATTTAACTTGATAATGCTTTTTTTAAGACCAAATATAAAAGATATGATTTTATTATTTTCAAGATCAATGAAACTCAATATTGATTTCTAAAACATCCTAACATCATCGGTAAGTGGTTTAAACTCCTGATGAATAAGCTTTATTAAATCTTTCTACCCATCATCTGTTATGATTATAATAAAACATTTTATCATTTGTTATAATTAAAATAAAACATTCTTGATTAAAAAGCTTCTTATGTATCGCCAACAAGTAATTCAAATAGTCAACTATTAATATCAGAGGTAAGAATTTGAACTCCTGGTAAATAAGATTTATTAATTAATTTTTTCTACCCTTATCTATATTCAGTAAATTCATTAGCTACTTGCATGTTTTTGAAGGATTTAGCTACTTGCATTCAACCATATCATTTGTTACAATTATAATAAAACATTCTTGATTAAAAGCTTCGTTTTTCTTAGAGAGATATTAAAAAAAAACTTCTTATGCAGCACCAACAAGTAAATAGTCGTTTTTAATTATATATGCACACATGTGCGCGAGACAAGATAAAATGCCATCAAGTATTAAACATAGTTTTTATTTATTGAAAAAGATACTAAATACGTATTTGATTTAATTTATTCAAAAATAGTTTTTTATAAAATTAAAAAACAATTATTTCTATATAAAAGAAAAAGTCACTAACGTGAATTATCTGCTCTCTGCGGAGCCATAACAGTCCTAGTCAGGAAAATATAAATTAAGAGCTTTTTTAAGTATATATATATATATATATATATATAGATAGATAGATAGATATAATGAACCTACAGAAAGCAAATTGTTATATTTTTTGCAAGATTCCAAACAGTTATATTTTTCATCTTTAGGCAGCAAAGGTACGTTAGAAATTCTGCCTTTATCTTTCTCTTATTTTAAAACTTAGGATTCTGTTAGGATAAAAAATTTATAAAAAATACAAAATAGAGAGAAAGTAAGAATCATGGAAGTGTTGGCTAATGATAGGATACTACTCATGGTTCCTTAACCAAGAAAAATAAAAGATTAATTAAACTAACTAGGGGAAAAAGGACACATAGAGAAAATTGGGAAATCTAAGTTATATGAAGGGATGTGGTAGCAATGATGATGATTTCAAAGCGTTAGGATGTGTGGGACACAGGTCCCCTATTCACCTTGCCCTTTTCACCCTTCCCTTAACCATATTTTTCTCTTAGATGCCTCCCCTTCTACCTACCAATAAATAACCTTCTCTTTATCTTTCTCACTCTCTTCTCTCTTCCCACTTCATGATGCCATACCACACAAATATGCGCACGCACACACGCACGGGGACACAATGGGTAACTATTATCCTGAAAGTAATATAGTGCACCGTACTCAATTTATATGTTCATGTGCTCGTACTTGTTAGACAGTATCTAGTAAGCATGCTCAAACAAACTTCATCATTGAACTTAGGGCAACACTTCCTTTTTCTTTTTTCTTTTACTTAGGAGGGATAGACCTACGTTGTAGGTACAGGGACATTTTTTTTATAAGATGACGTATAATTTATTATTTTAATATATAACTTTAAATTTTATATAAATTTGCTCTCGCTACTTGTTCAATCTTGAGAGGTAAAAAATTTCTAGAATTATATTATAATCTTATGCATCAAAGACAGTCAAGTTGAAAATGACAATTATGGATGACAGAAGTTTATTTGTGTACTTAATACAATTATGTATCTAAATATTTAAACTCAAGACCTACTTAAACTACAACTCTGTTTGTTTATTAACGTACTTGATGGTACATATAATTTTATGATAATATAAAAAATAATTTGCAATGATAAAAATTAAAAATTAAACTTGACAATTTTACTTTTTTTGGTAAATCAACTTATCATTCTAAACCATAGAATATGTAAATATAAACATTCGACGATTTTTTTCTCGTGTTCATATTGTTCTGTCATCAAACCGCCAGCACTTAATGCTCATTAATGGCTCATTTTGAACTGTTCGTTCAGTTTTATAGTGCTTAGTCGTGATCTAGTCTAGAAGAAAAAATCAAGGCAAATGCTACTCAATTCCAACATAATTAATGCATGTTTGAAAAATTGTAGGAGTCTCTCAAACATAAATTGAGTCCAAAAAATATCGAAGGAAATCCTTTTGCAAACCTATATTCGGAGTCTCCAAACGAAGACCCAAACATGCACACACTGACTCAGATATAACTAGTTGTTTAGGCAAACTCTGTATTGATCCAAACACACCTTGAGCCACGGAAAGTAATAAGAACAAAGTAAATTTTCCAATATACAGATCAAATATCAAATCTAACATACTAGTATACATTTAGTATTAAACTGTTCAATAAAATCTGAATCATTGGCATTGGTTAGATATGACCAGAATCAACAACCCCGGGCAGCTCCAAATTTTACCCCCTCGCCCCCAATTATAAACAAGAAACGTCAAATGAAATCAATAATGTGACACTGACACACAATGGAATACAAAATGTGGAACCATACAATGAATACATGATATATGAACATGTGTAAAAGTGTTCCAATTACTTGAGTTCGGAAATGTTCAAAGAAAGCTATCCCACCATTATGTATATTCATAAAATGATCAATACATAGTGTGTTGTCTCCATTTTACAAGGCACACCACCTCCCATTCCAGAAAACATCTATATATCTAGCAACAAATGAGAAACTCATGTTACAATTTGCTCAAAACCAACCTACTTGATTGATTAAAAACATCCTCGTATCTTCAAAAAGGCATCTGTTCTTTATAACAAGCCTGTGCTTCCAAATGGATTGTTGTTCTGTGGGTGAGGAACAGGATTGGGGGCAGGAAATGCTCCAAATCCTGCATCCCCAAAGGGATTTGCTGGGTTCATCAACATATGATGCTGCTGCTGCTGCGGTTGTGGCTGAGGCTGAAATGGTTGTTGGTAAGGACCAAATGGATTTGCTTGCTGTTGCATTGCTGCCATTTGGACAGCCGGTGGGGGAGGGATGCTGCTTGATAGAGCAAATGGATCCTGCACTTCAAATGGATTTGGGGCTGGTGCTCCATATACTGGTTGTTGAGATCTATATGCCACTTCATCGTATAAGCTATTGAGAGTGAGAGAGTCCAATCCACCAGCCTGACATTCAATGGTACAAATATGACAAACACAGCGAGATTTATGTTTTTCTCATCATTCATTATGGACCATCTACACTTATTTTATCAGACAGTGACATTAAATATTAAACTATGGACTCTTTCGGCATCAGAACAAGCAAATGCTCACACATATCAAATGTCTTGTAATAGAATAAAATATTAAGAGCGGATATAAACAATCAAATTACTTGTACCCCTCAAGTCCTGCATGTAATGCATATTTATGTCTGCTGAAACAGTATATTAACACCAAATCTTATGCATCGTGAATTTATGCAATATATTGACGCCAGAGTAAACTTCATAGGATATGACACCAAATAATTTATTAAACAATATAATTTTCACTGTGTTGAATAATGAGGTACTGCTATGTTTATCCATAGTAAATACCAGTATAAAGTTAAATATTTTAGAAATCATATAATACATTAATTTCAGGAGCAAATAATGGACCGCAAACTCGCACAGCGAATCGCGGCCGTGTCACCACGATCGCAGGCGCGATGCCACCCCCCCTGTCGCGGGCGCAACAGCCGCAACGCTGAAACGCACCGCTACTCTACCCCTTGTAGCGGCACATGTCCGCTCCGCCGCAATCGCGGCCGCGACGCCCGCTATTGATAACTATGCCGCAAACTAATCTTTTTATTGATATGAAAATTCCTGTGTGATCTATATCCTACTTGATGTCAGTTTTTAATCCAACGGTGAATTTTGTGGTTAGTTTTCAATTGGAAAAATTTTCACAAATAACAATCTCTAAAGGTCACGTGAAGGTCCTACCAATTGCCTCTCATTGGCTGCAGAAATATCAGTACTTGGAGCGCTGACCAAGGCAAGCTCCCATCCGGTTGGATCAAAATCTTTTGTCTGAGCAGCAGTCGTGTTAAAAGCTGATGTAGTGCCTATATGCACAAAACAGTCAAATTTCATAGATAAGCAAAACAATACACTAAACCTTTCTAAGCAGCAGAGTTTGAGAAGAAGCCAAAAACAAAACTCACCAGTTTCAGTGGGGACTATGGCTAGGGCAAGAGCATTTCTTTCCTCTATGTACGATGCATCAGGTGCAGTGTCATTCAATCCCTGCAACATGGACAGCATAAGGAAAATAAATCATACAAAACAAAAATAACAGATAACTTTGGCATCCAAAACCTTACCAGCAAGTCTCCAGTTTCAAAATTGTTGTGAGACGGTGGTGGTGGTGGAGGTGCAGGTTCAGAATCAGAGACAACATTATTATCAACAGGAACTGGTGGCTCCTGTTCTTCATCAGATGGTTTGGCATCTTCAATTGCAAGAACTTCTTCTGGTCTGTAAGTCAACTGGAGCTGTTTATACAGCACAAGATATGAGTGGCTAGAACTTGAATGTGAAAGAAAACAAGGAAAATTATACATTGTTGTCCAACCGATGTTCAGCATAACCATAACAAAAATCCATTGACAAAAGAAACTATAACAGCCATGCTCTACATAAACACAATAAATGATGTACTAACCAATGGCTCAGTTGGAACTGTAACCACTCGTGGTGCCTCCTTAATGTACTCTTCCATGGTTGTAAGAAAAGATTGTGGAGGCTAAAAAGATCAACAATGAAAATAATTGGAACCCCAAATTAAAAATGAACAGGAGGAAACTTGTTAAATCAAAGCATGAGATTCCCATAATCATAAAGACGTACCTCTCTTAAGACAGGAAACTGAAAATTCCTAGCGAGTTCCAATCCTTTGCAAACATCATAGAAATCAGATAGACTTGCTGCCTGCAACAATTTGGGTGTTTTAATACAAGCAACACATCATGAAATTAAAATGCAAAAGACAGTGGTTAACTGAAAGAAATACAAGCAGCAAAATATCACCTGCTGACCCGCACGTTTATAGGCTTCAAGGGCTTTAATAGCTTCATGTCTGGGCATCTCAAAAAACTACACAAGGAAATTATCATTTTCCAGTATAAAACGCATTTTATTTAAACATGACACTCATCGCATAAATAATGATAAGCCCATTTACCTTATCAACAAGATTGATAATGCCGTCATTAATAGCACAATAAATCTTAAAGCTCTCTTTCAGTACCTAGAAAGAACAAAAGAAGCAGATCAATATCAAGTTGGTGATCAATTACATCAACTCCAAATTCACAACTATTTACTAACAAGGATTGTTTCACTATGACTACGGATTGCCACCATGCTGTCCCTTTCCAAAGCATAGTTTTAGATGGAGACAATTTGATATCAATTCCAATTATCAACAACCTAATATGGAGGATAGTCCCAGTCCTACTTTAAATGGAAGAAGCATCAGTAAATGGTTCCGAACGTTTTGGAAGGTATTCCAATAAAAGTTCAATTTCTAATCCCAATATTCACATCTTAAAAGTTTCAATCAATGAAATAAAAGAAAAAGTATTCCACAACCTCAAGATCAACCAATATAGTTACAGTCAAACCAAAGAATCCCGTCTTTCCCAACCATGCGCTATATATGCTCTCTGACTCTTCGCCAGAAAAATCTAATATAGATGGTACATTCCAAACGTTTACATATCCTATCTGCAAACTCTAAATCTCTAGTTCAATACAAAGAGGATCTTTAGATAAACAGACAACAACACATACCAGGGCAAGAGCATATTGTATCACATAATTGCTAACAGCTGCTCCTTCTGGCTGTAAAATGAAGCATACAATCAGTTTTTATTAAAAGATAAATAATCATTAAACCAAATGATATAAACTGGTCAAATTAAAAAAATAATAATAAAAGATAATGAATATCTACATTTCACAATATTACCCGACAACCAACAAGTCGATACAGCAGCTGCTGCAAAGCAGGCAACTGCTCCAACAGCTCCTCACTATCCAAATCCCTGGTCTTGCTGTACCCCTGTTTGAAAAACAAATAAGCATGATGACTTTAAAAAACAAACACAATTCAAAATAAGAAAGCCATTTGCTTCAAAAACACAAATAATCAAAGAATAATGAGTCAAATAAATCCACAACTAACCATTTAGAAGTTTTTAACAATGTCAATCAGCAATGAAAAATATAGACAATTCCAACAATGCAAAATAATGTATTATATTGAATTTCTTCCACCCAGGTCAATTAAATAGAGCTCTGCAGAATTCTACCACTAAAATAACTAAATGTTCCAACCTCTCCTCGTATTTAAGCTAAATACCCATCCTTCCAAGCTCCAACCTCAGTAACTAACTAATTTTACTAATCATTGATACTCTATGTATCTTATTCTTGATATTTGGAACTCTACCCCACACACTAACACACAAAGGACTTCTTTCTTGCCAAAACATTGTGGTTATCTTGAGAAACAGTTCCAAGGGTGAAAGATATGTCAACTGTCCACCAAGAACCCCAAACTTTCACATAATAATAAGTTGGCTAATGTTTCTAAACTACACCAGCACATGACACAACTTCTCAAGTGAAAGAACAAATTACACCACACCAACCCATTAGTATATGACAATCCAAATCCGAATTAATTCTTAAGACAACAAAACACCCATTAAAATACTACTGATGAATTTCAACACCAGAATACATATATACACCATCTTTGCCCTCACATGCACCATCTTTGCCAGCCAAACAGCTTCATCCGCCAGCGCATGACAGCGCGTCCGGCACCTTTTCCAGTCACGATTTCCTGCAACTGCATCGTCTACTTTATGTGCCTCTACCCCTGGAGTTTCAACACCATCGAACTTATTTGGGGAGAAACCCCCGTTTGGCAGCGTTTGTTTCTGTTTTGTGCTCTTTTAGGCACTGTTAGGTTCGCATCTTGCAATTACTGTTTTTATTCATCATGGCATTTGCTGGTTCTTATGAGGATTTAAGCCAGTACTACCTTCTACTTGCCATTCATTTTCCGGTGAAGAACTTCGGCCGCCTATTCTACCGCCGTCTTTTTCAGCGTGTTTCTGGCCACCACCTTCAGCTTGCCACTTATTTTCAAGCAAAGAACTTTTCGGTTGCCTATTTTGTTGCTGTCCTTTTCCGGCGTGTTTCTCAATGACTTCTCTGGCTTTTCTGTCACTTTATGATGATTCCGTCTCTTCAGTTTGAATAATTGGTGATAATTGCTATGCATACTTAGTTTGTGCAATTAAATTACATAACAATTATCTAATTTCTTCTCTTTTGATGCTTCTTTTTACATAAAGAAATAGGAATTTAGATTTTTTTGAGTTTTTATCTTAAGAATGCTAAAATTAGTAAATTTACAGTGTTTTGTTTTATTTTGTAGAGTTTTTGGATATATGAACAGAATAATGGAAGATGTATGAAGAATTAGAGCAGCACGTGAAGCCAAGCTGGAAGCCAATTGTATTGAACATGGGCGCTAAGTGCACGCCTGTAGGCTTAGCGCATGGTCACTTAAGTCAGTTGTACTTTGCATGTGCACTCAGCGCGCACATGCAAGCTTAGCGCACAATCATTTTCAGAAAGCATGATTGTAACATTGTTTTGAAGATTATAAAAGGATACATTGTGCTTTTTGAGGGAGTTCGTTTAGGGTATGCTCTGAAGCAAAAACATCCACTTTGGAAGCTATTCTTCTTACATTTTTCTTGTTCTATCTTTTGTTTTTTAATTTCTCATTCTCATAACTATGAGAGGCTAAATTACCCGTTGTTGGGGGCTTGGATACCAGCACTCTTTGATTTTACTATCCATTTAATGTTATTTCAATATTATTGCTTCATTTCTAAGTTTATTGTCTTGTTTATGGTTTGATCATTCATTCACATGTATGTTATAGGATTTTAATCATTGGGAAATATTTTTACCCTAAGAACTTGAAGAAGCTTCTAGATAATCCATGTCTAGGGATAGAATGGTCTTATTTGGCCTTATTTATACATCTTTATTCTTAAAGCAAATTATTGGTTTAGCTCTTAAGGAATTAAGAGTGAAATTAGGTGATTTAGGCTCTTTCACATGAGGAATCATGGTTAAAGTAGTCTACACTAAATAAATCCTTCCACACCCAAGTGGTTGTTTTTCTTGTCTCTTACACCTTGCTCTGTTTTTATGTGCTTAAGCATTGTTGAAGTTTACATTTCTGCACTTTAATTCTGAAATATCCACTTTAGTCATTTCGTTGCTTAAAATTCGGTATATACAAACTCTGAGCACAGTCAAAGTCTCTGTGGACTCGACACTTGGTCTTATAGTTTAATATTACTTTGACAAATTGGTACATTTTCCAAGGAGTTAATAATTGGGTCTCCACACTTTGTTTGAAGCTTCCAAATCTTGGTTTTAAGAAGATCGGAACTTGCTTTGGATTTACTTAAGCTGATGAGTGTTCCAGCTCTCTTTTCCTAGCAATATTCCCTGATTTCACCAAGATCCCTGAGTTGTCTTTAAAATATTGGTTTGAAGCTTCCAAATGTGGTTCTTAAGAAGGTCAGAACTTGCTTGTTTTGCTTGCCATGAATTTCTTATGCTGCTGGTTATTCCAACTCTTTGGCCATGTTATCTTTCTAGCAATATTCCCTAACTTCGCCAACATCCTTGAGTTGTCTTTAAAACATTGTTTTTCAGTGGAACTCAATTTTATGTTTTTATTATTAGTTGGGAATAAATTTTCTTATAACAAGCTAAAGCTTAAGCTTGAGGGGGAGTGTTGAGAATCAGGAATTTAATGTATAATGATGAGATCTGATTTAGAGGAAACTGAATATCCTCTAATTATGTGTAATCAATACTACCTGTCTATATAAACAAGCATCCGTTGTGTACTCTAACACACGGTTTCAATCTATCATCCCTCTATATTTTCTCTCATTTTACATGGTATATTTTTCTCTCATTTTACAGTTTTCATGGAAACACTTCTCAAGCCATATAAAGACATCATCATAGCTACATACACATACACAAAACATGACCATTTAACCCAGAAGAGTATGAAATTACCTTCTCCTGCCCTTGGGCAGGTTTGGGTAGACGCTCAGCTTCAATATCATACTTTAGAATCCGAAAGCATTCAAGTCTTTCTTCCAAAAATAATGCATACGTACGTACCCAGGCAGAGCAATCCCAAGCTGCAAGCAAATGAAATCATATGGGCAAAAAATATATAGTACACTTAGAAACCTCTAACTTAAGCCCATATGAAAGTTAAACAAAACATAAAGATGGTAAGGTCAAAAAAATAACCAATTGGGCTAGAATCATCCTTGAAATTTGATAGTTGGAGAATTCGTCCTCTCTGTGAGAAATTCAGAAGTTCTTCTCTAAAAGTAGGATCACCCTCCCTCAATAACCTATGGATGACTATCAGTGTTTTCAATGCCACCTATGAACAAGACGCAGGGTAGTGAAACATAAGCATATTTTGTTATCTACATATACACATTATACAATTACGGGCTAGACAAGGGAATTGAGCTAGCAACTAATGCTAAAATACGCATAAAAAGAAAATAGTTGAGACTCAATTTGAGACATTGCAGAGGACTATGCATAAATTCTTTATATATAACCTTTAAACAATCTGACCTGAGGAATAATGAGTAATATTAGATGCTCAGTGGATATATCAATAATGAAAACATCTTAAGCAATAACAAAAACCAAGTTCATATTCAGGAATTCCATTACATGAATGAGAAACTCCCATGTTTTTACTTTTTAACCAAGAATTTTTATTTTTAAAAAAATTGAGAAAAAAATAATGGTGACTTTGTTTCATGGAATCCTATTCCCTCCCACACAAGGAAGAATCTAGAGATTAACTACTAGGGGAGCCAAAAAAATGTTTTCACAAAAGTTTAATAACAGGAAAATATAATAAGGTGGCCTTTTTTTAATTTAGTGAAAGCATATCAAGTGAAAATGAAAACAGGAAACCCACCAAAATTACCAAACACCACTTTAGGAATTCTATGTAGGGTGTAATAGTGGCACAGGAATAAAAAGGAAAGCTGGACATGAGATCACTGCTTGATCCTCTAATATCTTATGAGAAAAACAGACAACGAAAACCTCATAACATGTTTACATTACTTGAATACAATTTCTTGGCATACAACAAACTTTTAAGATATGGCTATCTAAACCAATGCATAAAATATTGAACAAAAGGTACGGTAAATGCAGCTTTTAGTAGTAAAATAGTAGTAAATAGTAATAAGAACAGGAATTATCAAGCAATTGGATCCACTATTGCATCCTTCATCAAAACAGATTTGAATTTAATTCTTCATAAAAATTTCCTTTCACCATTTTGTGTCATCATAGGCACATGCCACAAATCATTATCAAAATTCAGAAATAGCACAAAACCCAACACCAGTGCATTAAGAGGGAAAAACAAAAGAATCCAAATAAGCATTAGTTTCACATTCAAAACCGGATTTCTAACAGGAAATGTTATTGAATTTGACGGTGAAGAACTTCACTTCCAAACTTTGTATAACATCTTCTGACATCAACAAGCCGATATCAATTTTAGACTATTGAATCTCTATTATCTCTATTCCTACCATGAAATTCCGCAAACCTAACAACATCAATCCATCAAGTAAAACAAGAAAACACATACAAACGAATACTCAAACAAATCAAATTGCACATCCATCAAGCGATTACATAAACTCTGTCATCGTCATCATCAATCCTACCGTCCAATTCCGCGTCTTTGCCAACCGTCGCGAAAGCGCATGGATACAGTAAGCAACATCAGCCCTAGGTCTCACAGCAGACGTGGCAAACAGAATCTCTACAACAAAACCAAAGAAATTTTCAACTTCATCATCATCATCTCTCCATACCAACAAGAACAAGATCAAACTAATTCGGATCTGAAAGCCTCAAATGACTCACTTCTGAGGTGCCTCTCTTTGGGGGGACACTCGACGTGGTTCGTGGCTTTGACTATGGCAACGTCCAAATCCTAAAATGAAGAACAAATAATACCACCCCAAATAGCCAAAACGAATCGAAAGCAAAGAAAGATCCTATCTTTGGAAAGAAGGGAATTACCGCGTAATCGCTATTGACATGGGCAAGACCCACTTTGGTGGTGTCCTTGATGGCACCGTAGGCTCTTCTCCAAGACTGAAGCGTACCCATTTTTCCGATCTCTCAGGGTTTTTTTCTCTCTCTAACGCGTGGTGGGTGTCGATCAAGAGAGAGAAAGTGAGGAACTTTGATCGGAGAAATCGCGCAAGTGAAGAAGAATCAAATCCAATTCCGACAACCTTGGCTTTTAGCGGTCCCTCCTTCGCTGTGTATCATCATCGGTTTTTTTCTTTTCTTTTTCCTTTCTAATAACTTTCCTTTTTTATTATAGTTATCATTATTTTAATATATATTTTTATGATATGGTAAGGGTCGGTGTCTTATTAATGTGATAATTGGTAATTAGTTATTGTTAACTATTTGCAATCAAGGACATTGAATGTGTGTATCATGAAAGTGAATATTGGTTGATGAAAAGGGGAGAAGTAATTTTGTGGTTGGCCTCACTCTCCAATCACAACTCAAGTACCTATTAAGGAATGGCTGTCTTAAGCTCCAAATGATTTAGATTATCTAACTGTAACTGTAGTTATAATGTGGCACCATCTGAAATAATGTTTTTTATATAGATAAATTTATGTTTTCTTTAAATTAAAACATTTCTTTATTGATTAAGTAGTTATAATGTGTTTGAATTCTCAAAATAAAGATTTAAAATAAGTTCTATCAATAATGAATTAGAATAAAATTGATTTATCTGAAATTTGATGATATTTTTTATAGAAGTAAATTTGGATCTATTATCCCAATTTTTCCCATTAGATAACATAATTAGAAAAAGATATAACCATATTTTATTTTTCTTCATATAATAAATCATTTATGAATTTATGAGTAACTTTTATATTTTTGTTATAAAATAAAAAAATTATCCTTCCTCATTTAAATCTGCAATTCTCCCTAAGTATCGATTAGTCTACCTAGTTGACCACAAAGTACATATATTTGTCGATTCCTAATAATACACACTAAAACATAGAAATGTAATCTTTAAATTTTAAGTTGTATTGTTTCACTCTATACTAATTATTTGTAACAAAAATATTATTATTAACGCTTAATACTAGTTTTGAGTATTTAAGAGTGGTCAATTTTTATTTAAAAAATAGAATATTTATTGCATTTTTATATTTTAAAATGTAATAAAAATTTAACATTTTAAGATGTTTAGTATTATTCTTAAGATTAATATTAACAATGTTGTTAATCATAAAAAATATTAACAATGTTGTATTTTTAAGTATGGAGTTTTTAAAATGTTTTAATTTAGTACAAATAAAATAATAGAAATGTTGATTAGGATTTTATTTGAGAAACAACTTGTCTAATGGGTGATTAGGAAGTTATAATTAAAAGTGCTTAACGAGCAGTGTAAATAAAAAAAAAAACTAAAGATTTTTATTTTTAGCATTCCTTTAAAATAAGTAAAATATAGTATATAATTTAGTTTTCTATGAAATAATGCAAATTTTATATCTACCTTTTATTGGTCGCTGTCTCGCTGATGAGTCTTTATAGCAATTTTGTAAAAAATAATTATCTTTATTTATCAAACTATTAGGATAATCCTAAAGAATTTAATTTCGATGAAATGTAAATATTGAGGGGCAAAGTTGTAATATGTCACTCTTCATTCATTCCTTTGTACAATGAACAGGAGAATGGTCTTTTTACTTGAAAATTTTGATTCACATAGAACTGTATGTAATTAAATGTTTATTTAAGTTTTTTCACACACTTTTAAACATTATGATTAAGTTCAATAATTGATCTTATCGAAGTAGTGAGTTAATTGATTAGTGATTTAATTTGTGGGTCAATAATTAATCCAATTTAACCTTATATTTATTAAAAATTTAAAATTATATATTATTTATCATATATCATATATGTATATAACTAACATTATTTAATTAATAAATATTTATTTATACTTCAAAATTCAAAATAACAAATTGATAATAATGAGATATAAAAATAGCGTCATAGAAATGGTCCATTTTTTTTTTTTAGTAAAATTAGACGGGTCAGATTGATTCAATTAGGATCCGATGAACTAACTAATTAAATTTAACCAGATCATTTTGAGTCAATTGTGTAATTAATCTAATAATAAAACAACCTGATTATACTATCAAATTTTAATTAGATCAATCCAATCGATAGGGTGGAACCAAGTTTCATAGTAGTGCTTTTAAGTTGACATTCATTTTGTAGGAGCTGACAAAGAATCAGACTGGGTCTGAAACTACATGGCTATACCCCAAGTTTCATGCTAATATGAGATCATCAAGTTAGCTAACAAATAATTATGGTTCCCTATTTATAGCCACACGTAATCTACATTTAACTTCACCAAGTTTCGTGGAGGCCAAATCCACCATAAGCTAATCAAAACTATCATCATGCATGCATACATGTGTTAACCCTAAAATTTGTAATCTGCGTTTGTTTTTTTTATAATAAACATAATTTTATAGGTATATTTAAAAAAAGAGACAAATCTTCATTTAGAGACTTTTTATCCTCTTGATAGATTATTTGTCATGGATTTATGTGTTAAACTTTTATCAATATCAAATATTGGAATAAATTATAAAATAAAAGGGTGGTGAGTTTTGATAATATTGACTCCAATGATAATTTTAATAATATTTTGATAATAGTTATAATAGATATTTCAATAATAATTTCGATTGTAGTTTTAATAATAATAAGAAGAAGTAGGGATTGAAATAGTAAAAGTTTTAAGAAGAAATGAAAACTGGAAAAGTAAGGTTACGAGGAAAATAAAATCTGGAATTGAAATGTTGTTTGAAAACATTGTCCTAAGTGTCATTTCGTAAATGTTGTTGAACTTAAGAAGATATGAGAGTGTTACATGTTCTAACCCTTATTACAATGGTATAAACTAGTATTTATAGATAATAATTTCTAACTATCCTTAACTTTTCAAATAATCATCTTCGTGATGATTTTTTTTTTTTTGAAAATGGACGGGATTCTCATTTCTAATGTGGTGTGATGACTCATTTCTTCAACAAAGATGAATTACATATCCAAAAGGTTTCGTTTCCATGGTGATCGGCGTCTGTGGTGTGATCTTACTGAGGTGTTTGTGGGTGAGTCTTGATTTGTCAGACCGAATGTGGGTTTTCCAAAAATTTTTGAAATTTTTTCCAAATGTTTTTCAATGCCCCTGATCGGTTTTGTGGTTATTCCTGATTGGTTTCATGAGACTTGGTTCTCATTTTGTGCCTAGCGATGCAAATGAGACATCACTTAATGTTTCCATTTGCCTGCATGCCTTTGGCATGAGTGGTAATCGATATATTTTTGTTGCATGACTTCATGCTTGCACATGCAACATGTGACATGCATCATTTTCATTATTACCTTAGGATGAATTTTGTCTTCAATCTTCACCATTTATAACTTATATCTTCAATATTTACATGTCGATATCTTGTATTGTCCTGATGATTTTTAATTTTTTTTCTTTTATTATTATATAATTAATCAAAATATTATATTTTAATACTTAATTAAAATAGTCTATTAAAAGACTAATCTTTTATGGCAGATCATTTTTTGACTTTCAACAACATATTCATCAATTCATCTCAGAAACCAACAACTTAGAAAATTTTCCATGCCCAACGGTTCATCAGAACAATAATGATGCCAATAATATAGAATTTTTTTTCCTCGTTAACTTCACATTTGTTATTTGGAAATTTAGTATTTTAGAATTACTAATTAATAACAAATATTTTGGGATCGATTTCACTATGAAAGTGAAAAAGAAATTTAAGCAAAAACAACAAAATTTAAGTACACGGCATTCACATAAAAGCAATGAAGTGCGACAGTTTCACATGAAAATGATTAAATAAATTCACGTGAAAGCATAGTAGCACAGTAACCTGCAAAGAATTGAAACTATTATAATTTTAATCTTTTTTGGTAGATCCTATCAGACCATATCAATTTTAAAAACTTTTAACAAATTTTACCACAACAATGCAACTCTTTAAGAATTTGAAATAGGTCCAATAATAGTGAACTAAGTTATGAACAGTTCTTAAATTTAGGAAGAAACAACCTAACAGCTATCGCTAAAGATACTCTCGATAAAATATAAAAGTTACTTTACTTACACGTCGTATGAATCAATATACTAATTAATAATTCATTGGTATAATTTGACTCTTTCAAGAAATGTAAACATCAACTTAAATTTGAAATGGTTGAGGAAAGGCGTGACGTCCTCCATTTATAAGGCAATGCTTCATGAAAATGCCTAAAATGGGAAGGGCGTCGCGTTTGGAAAACTTTGTTGATGAAATTAATATTAATGCTATAAGATTTCATGAAAAGAAAAATGTATCATGTGGATGGGAATTGAACTATAAAATGGTCACGATTGTTTAAACGAGAAATTAAAGCCATATTAATTTTCTCCCGGTTGGAGCCTCTGATTCCCACCCCATTCTACTTCTATCTTTTAAAACCCAATGATTGAATTCTTACCAGTCTCTTCTCACATTAAAATCGTTGTCACAATGTACCACAAGAATTATAACTATTCACCAAACAAAAAGAATTATAATTTATTTAATGCACAAATATAAAAATAAATAAACAAATTAATGTGTAAAAAATGTTAGAAGTAAAATTCCATGTTATATTTTCGTTCAACAATTAAGTAGTTTTATTTTTTGCAAAACTCATCGGTCAGCACGTATATGTTGACCACAAACTATAAAAAGTTTGGGGAATTTGTGTTACCCACATCAAAACTTGAATGGACAAGAAAAAAATGGAGGTGGATGAGTCTAATGTCCACGTATCATCTCAATCAACATTTAATTTTGTCATTTTTCCCCCTCAGAAGGCCACTTACTCATTGCCATGGAACTGAAGTGAGAAAAAGGATAAGGAAGGAGCCAAACTGTGAGAGCTCTAAACAAAAATGAGCTTCACATTCAACCTCCATGTTCCCAAAGCTCTGCCTCCTCTTCCCTCTTCATCACGTGGAACAACTTCTCTATTCTTTTCTTCAAAGCCAAATCATACCACAACAACACTAGTCCTTGCCAATCACTACTTGTACTTTTCTTTTTCTTCTGCCAACTAATTCTCTACTAGTTCTAGTTATCCTCATTTCATTGAAAAACTTGTCTAACTTGAACTCATGAATTCAATGGCAGATAGCATGCAGAAGCCACAAACCAAATGATGATGATGCCAGCCTAAAGTATACAAGTTTGGCACTGGAAACAGGAGCACTCTTGGCCTTGGTGATATTCTTGTGTACATAGAAATTCTGTTTTTGTTACTCTTCCAGCAAACGAGTAACCTAAACTCCTAAATCCCGGATAACTAGTAATCAATAAATAGATAGTTTTTTTTATTGAAAATTATGATAATAGTGTATTGGTAACGTTAAATTACACTTTTCTATCGACAACAGTTGTCATAAGTGATAACAACTTGTGTTCTTTTTCAAGTGGTTCAGGGTTAGCAATAACACAGTTAGAAAAAAAAATCACTTTTTCAGTTAGTTGATTAAGGTGCCTGAGTTATTGCACATTCTCTTTAAAAAACAACTTTATAAAGTTTCCTTAAACAGGTATCTTTGAGCACTAGTTAGCATCATTCTTCATTGTTTTTGTTTTTTTTTTTTGACATACAAAAGTTGAGTGTGGCTATTTAAACAGGTTGAGCAGCCAGTATTAGCAGTGACTGGAGAGAATAACCGGCCAGAACTCATTTGGGTTTTGACACAATGTGGGGTTGTTCTCTTTGGATATTTCCTTGTCGTGCCAGTAAGCTCTTTTCTTTCACAACTTTTGAAGTTTGTCCTTATGTAGTAGTATCTGAAACTGAGTTGTGAAATGTGAGTGAGCTTAACATAGTGAGAGAATTGCAGCCAATAATCTTTTACTGGCTTTGGAAAAGATGGTACAGAAGAAACTTGCTGGAGATGTATTTACAATTCATGTGTCTTCATTTTCTTCCCAGGGTGAGCACCTCTTCCTCTAAAAGCAAAATATATGTACTGTTGTTGTCTAACTTTGTCAAAAGACTACTCTCATATTTAAAATTTTACGAGTTCAGGTGTCAATTAGGAACATTTTTCATGTTATTATATAAAGATGAAGCAACTAGTATAATTGTGCGCAGTGATAACAAATCTACAAATTAAGTTGGTTCCATGACTGCTGAAATTATTTGTTTTAAGAATTGGCAGCATATTTCTAAAAGCTAGCACACTAATGTGTGAGCGTCAATTCTTGCAGGGTTCTTCTTTGGGCACCATATTAAACTTCAGGAAATTCCCACGGGACACTTCCTTGCAGTACCCTTGGTCTGTACCTGAAGATCCTTCAAAAATTAGAAGTTCATACGCAAAGTACCCATATGCCGAACCTGAAGATTATGATAATCTATGATATCAAGACCAAAACACAACAATTCAGATGTTCTATATATGTGCAGTTCCCCAAAACTACATTGTTGTGAATGTAGGGTTATACCTATTTTTCTGCTTTTGATTACAAAATGAATATATTGGATGGGATTCAGTTGCAAAATTAAAGGTATCCCTTCAAATTTGCGCACTTTCTATGTGGAACAATATGAGATTCCGTAAAAGAATTCAACAATTTTTTCACTAACCTAATATAATAAGACTAATCTTGATGTAATGTCAAGTTATACAAATTAATGCGAGGTGGAGGTTAAAATTAATGGACATTAATGTATTACATTTGACAAAAAAAATTCATTGAATCAAGGCAGTACTTGATCTACAAGTTATGATGTCGATCCTGCAATGCAAATTTCAGAAAATTTGATCAAAATATGTTGTTTGACATGTCTCTGAAGAAGAAAAAGATCTATCTGGCATCAATATGCTACTGTGTCGAGAGCCTTAAAATGTTAAGCGCTTATCAAATCAAAATATATATTTACTGAAATCAATTATCCTATTTCTCCCTTTCTCACACACCAAAAAAAATCACATTCTTGGATTAAATCGATCATCTGATAATCTCAATAATGTTTAATCAAAGGAAAAAAAAAAAAAGCATCGAGATCAGGGAAAAGGCAACAGAAAAGGGCACAACCATCCACCCATGATATCAGAGCAAAAGGTAGAGAAAAAAATCGCAATGTACCACCAAAATTCCTTTGATTAAAACTAACTTAACTTCAGGATACAGCTGTAGTTACCTCATTGGCATTTTGCCAGCATAAGTTAATGTAAAGGCATAGAAACTAAAATGTAATTAAAACTCAACAGAAACAAGAACAACAAATAAATTATAAAATGGTCAAACTAAAGTAAACCTCAAAGCATTGTTGACCTCTATTCTCTGTCATCCGAACAGGATTTGAACTAAGTGTACAATCTCCGCATTAAGCACTTTATTATGAGGCTATTGATTTACTGTACCCATTGTGATTTATGAATGAGATGGGCTGAAAAGAAAATCGCCATTTTGAACCAACCAACTGCAGGTAAAGCGGAATATTCTCCAGAGTACTCAGTGCTGAACGTTAAAAAGTTCCGAGAGCTTCTTAAAATCCAAAGATTCCAAATTGGGGCACAAGGAAACAGCAGCACCCACAGCCAAAGCAAGAACTGTAAAGGTTAAACAAGTCGTGCACCCATAACTTCGCGAAACTCTTCCTAAGATTATCTTACAATATTTATCGGCATCCTTGAAATGTGCATGACGAGCAGCATCAGTCTCAGAGTCCAATACTTTCTCATTCTGCAGCCAAAAAAAGTTAATCCATTATTTACTTCAAACATTCTGTTACTTCAGTACAATAAAACACAATTCAATCAGTCCCATCCTGCGAGATTGGAGAGCAATCCCAGATGCAATAAACTGAAAGTCTAGCTCTTTTGCCAGTAAAACTACCTTTTGCTTGAAGTTCTTTATGGTATCCCTCAGTGGATCATGAGGAGACAATTTTGTCGATAGCTCCTTCCAATCATAAGAAAGCTTCTTCAGAACTGAAACACTTGCTTCAATGTTGTCCTGATAAACTTTTTCCTGTCCATATAAAAAAAGGAATAATACCAAATAAGTAAAATCTAGAATTATGATTGGGTTAGGTAATAAGCCCAATGGGCTGGTTTTTGTTAGTAGAGGGAGTTAAGAGTTTGTGTTGTTAAGAATTCTATCAGAATTTGGCACAGATAAGCGGCAATATAGAGATGATTAGGGGTTTTGTTGAATTTAGTTAGAGATCGGTTTGGAGGAGAAATCTCAGACTGATTGACTCAAGAAATCCTGAGAGGAACAATTTGAATTTATTCCTTCTCCTCCTAGCATGGGTTCATCACTTAACCAGGGCTATGGGAGATCTCATATTGTCAACAAAATCCTATCTTTTCGTTGATTCTTTCTCAAATACTCAGAACCATTATCTATCACATTGTCATATATATTAAAAAAAATGCAAAGAAATTGTTTCATATAACAAATTTTCTTGCTCTATCCAAAAAAAAAAAATCAATCACTTGCATAAACTCGAAAAGGTAAACTTCTAGACAAAAATACTCACCCATTGCTTGTAGCATTCAGTGTTTTGACTCAAACACCAAATAAAAATACCAGCTGCTTCTTTTGATAACTCAGGATTATCTGAAAATGCAGTATGTTTCAGAATATCCTCAAACATTTATTTCATCAAATAAGAAAAGAAGCACAAATGTACTAATAAAATCAGGTTTCCATACTTTCTCCAGCTGCTTTGATAGCAAAACTGAGTATCTGCAGTGCAACTTGTTTCATTGCTTTACTTCCAGCAGAACCTCCAAGAGCCACCTCTTTCAGAGTGGGATATATGGCCTCAAATCTTTCAGTAGCCTATATAAAAGCAACATATTGACATAAATTTTGAAGGTTTGGAGCTATGATAGACTAAAATACAAACATACAAAGCCAGCTGACATCTACCTTTACTCTAGTTGAAGATGGAGGGAAAGTAGCCCGGACCAAAATTTCAAACGCAGAAGGAGGAATTAATCGTTCTCCTTTTCTCACAGCACCGTTTACTAAAACAGGTCGGGCTTTGGGGGTAGACAAAATTCTGCCAGCAAATCACAGAAAACACAATGGTGATCACAATAGCCATGATAATGAGATAGGGATATTAAAAAAGAAAGTAGCTATATTTATGTACTTTTCCACTAGCTGCAAAACCAAATCCCTGGATTGGGGGTTACCACTTTTGCCAATCACTATGGGTAGGAGATTCCGTGCCCAAGCATGCAAACCTACTGAGAGATCTCCTACAGCGGCCTACTCGGAAAATATTAAGCATTAATAAAATGAAGGGAAAATGAAATGCTACACAGAAAAAGTCAAACAACTTATTTTTTTGGGATTTCTTATAAGATCTCTTAGTTATTTTGGCTTTTACCCCTCACCTGTGCTATCATCCATACAATCACTGGAAGCTTATCTTGCCCTTGATACTTTGTACTCTCCCTCAATGTGGGCAATACAGATATAAGAGCATCAGGCTTCCGACGCAATACCATTGCTAAAACAACAAACATTGCAACCTGCAGTTCATGTGAACTGAATGTCAGTCTACAGCTGAAAAAGAAGAGCAAAAAGACAAGTATATCTGCATTTGGATACCTACAAATAGTCATGTAAAGGTTGAATGTGATTTAGAAACCAAAATTACAAAAAGAAACTTCAAGTCAAATTTAAGGACACCTGTGAATTTACTGCTCATCTCAAGAGCACCTACTTGTGTTATCTATCTTGACATTGACTATTCATTCATATTGAGTGTACAGATCAAAGAAGATCAAAATGGAAAAAAAAAATAGAACTAAAAATAAAATTTAGCAACACTGCCTGCTCCATGTTCTTAATTTATGCCAATTCCAGTCATTTGAAAACTTAAGAGCAGAGTTAATCATATCAAAACTAACAACTTATCACAAACATATTAATTAATATATCAAAGTGCACTAAGGCATATAATATAGAATTTCAAAGTCATGCACTAATCAAGCATCCCTGTTGCATTCGGTTAAAAGAGAATATTTGGATTTATTTAAAGGAAGTTGTCCTTTGATAATCAATCATGCTTTGGGACAATATTGTTTAATTGATCTCTCTTTAGCTGTTCAGCACATGGGTTCTTCCAGAGGGTCTCCTTGATGGATTTGCAGAGTGAACAGACAACTATTCTGTATTGGTATTTTCTTTTTAGCTTAGCTTTGGTTCAATTTGGTGAGTGGCCTTCCTATTAGTTTTCAAGAGTGTTTCGTTATCCTTCTTCTCTCTAACAAATCTTATCTTCTAATGCAAGTTATTTCTGCTATCCAATAACCAAAAGGGGGAAAAAACACTAGTTCTTGACAGAGAAGAGTATATAGTATAAGTACCTGAGATTTTGAGGACACTTGTTGCACAGCCTTTTTGGAACCCTTGGCCACATTTTGCTGGCTACCCAAGTCAGCAAGAATGCTATCTAAAGACCAAATCAGAAAGGTACTAAGTGCTTCAGGAGAACGGTGGTTAATCCAGTCGATTGATGTTTTATATACGGCATCAGATATGTGAGAAAGTGGTGTCTGGCAAAAAGGAAATTCATTAATAAACATCACAGGCAAAGATCAGAAACTAGGACAAGATTTTAATAAACAACAAAGATAGAATATGAATAAAATATTCTTCAAAAATCAATTTACCCATAAAACCAGAAGAACAAGACATAGTACTATGATTCTGAAGCTGATGAAAGGACACGTTTAATAACTATGATTATCAAGGTCATAAAGCATCAATAACAAGACACATTACAATTTATCGTGGTAGAAAAAGACAACAGGTTTAGGAAAAGTCTTCTTTAACTAACGGTATTAAATTACCAATTTTAAAATAGTAAATACAGTAAATGGTATCATCACATAAACCAATATCAATTTAGTAAAGCATCAATATGCATCTCAATTAAATTTCACTTCACCAAAGACACTAACTTTGTATAATATCTTTCTAAACCACAAATGTACAACAGACTTGAATAATTTGAATGCAAATAAGTAAATAATCTGCTGCTATGAACCTTTTGAAATAATTTCTTCATAAGCTATTAATTAGAGAATAGTGTGACTGAACTTCACAGAGATCTAGTGTGGTGACAACGGACAACCCATCTTTGAATTGAAGAACTAATTTGGCGACATAAACATCTTGAGAGGATCAAATTGAAAATCCTTTTCTAATATCTACAATGAAGAACAAAAAAAAAATACAAGATATTCGAGACTCACATCGGTGATCTTAGCCACGGTTGACTCCCTGAACAATTTCACCCAGGGAAACTGAGATGCGGTCACAGCAGAAAAAGCACGTCCAAAATAATCAGCGAATCGCATCAACAATATATCCTGCTGTTTCTCGAACGATCCCTGTGGTGAAAACAAACAACAAATCAAACGAATCGCATCATATCATCTTCCTGATCCAACTAGATCAAACCCAAAAACACAAAACCTAAACATGCACGATTCAATTCACAATGCCCTACCGATATCTCAAAGAGGAAAGCGCCCAAGTCAGCGGCGTCGATCTTCGCCGCCGCCTCCGCGACCGTCACCTTAGGCTTCTTCGGCTTCTTCGGCTTCACCTTCTTCGCCTCCTCGGTCTTCCCGTTCTCCGCGGAACGGTCCACATTCTCGTCATCGTAGTCGTATTCGTCTTCGTCGCGATGCCGCTGCTTCAATCTGAGCGGCGCGTCTTCGTCGTCGTACGCAGCATCAGCCAGCTTCTTCGCCTCCACAATTTTTCTGCGCCGGTCCTCCGATTGCAGTTCGAGCGACCGGAAAACGCCGTCGTTGCCGGACAGCGTGCTGTTCGGAACGAGCATGTTGGAATTGGCGCGGGAATCGGCGCCGCCGTTAGCAGCGTTAACGGTCTTCTTCTTCTGTTTCTTAGCGTAGGTCACCTTCTGCCAGCCATGGTCGGCGCCGTGAGAGACGCCGTTAGATTCGGCATGTGCGGATTCGATGGCTGCTGCGTGCTTTTCCTCCATTGCCGTGACGTGAATTTCTTCGATGTGTTTCTCTTTCGAGAGGGGAAATTGCGAAGGGGAAACGAGAGAAAGTGATGGAAAGTGAAAGGAAAATGATAGGAGGAGAGGAAGAAGACACTCGAATAGGGGAATTTTCGATTTTTCAATGTGTTGACTTCCTGAAATTGACCTCGCTATCGCCCCGGAATTACGGAAATGCCAAGGGGTAGTTGTGTGTTGAAAGAAGCACGTGTTTTGTCGAATAGGCTCTTAACACGTGTATAGTCCCATTCGTACACACGACGTGTTTCACTTCGTTACGAGTTAAGAGGAGATCCTAAATACATCCATCACCTTATCTCAAATCTCAAATATGGACTTTTTTAATTGTAAACATTAGTTATTAATCTCTTAGATTTTATTAGTAGAGGATTTCATCCTAGAATCTTATATTTTTATAGGTTCAAGCTTTTTCTTTTTTCTTTTTAATCAAATTTAACAATGATTTTGTGCCCAAGCTTACAAATTTATTGGGAGATTTTATTTTATTTTGTGAGAAGGAGATCATAAGATTGCAAGAAAAAGATGAAATTAAAACTAATTCCAAAAATAAATATAAATTACATTAGTTGATACTTTACTAAATAATCTACCATTTGGTTGGCTTTCCGATAAATATGATGTTAAACCAAACTTATTTGATCAACCGATTGATGAATATTTCACACAATCTGATAAGAATGATTACAACTCCCAATAAAAAGTTGATGATAGCTAGAGAATTTGATTCAACAATCAGATCACTAAATCCTCTCTTAGATGCCAACATTAAACCAATATTAATAGTCTCGAGCTCAGTTACTAAAATAGAACAAGATCCAAGGAAAGCTACAAAGGAAAATAAGACCACACCAAAATTATCCCTTAACACCCCACATGCAGCCAAACCATTCTCCCCCATCGCTCGATCACAATTCAGCTTGAACTCATTTGGAGAAGGGTAAGCCGAGGAAATAGAACCATTGGAGCTATTGATCCTATTAAAAAGCACTTAAACGCTACTTATCCTTTTGACATTGCATAATACTACCAATCTCCTTACATCAAAAGCTATATGAGATGGCATATGAGTCTTCCCACGAAAAACCAGATCATTCCTAGCTTGCCATAACCCTAACGGAGCCACAACATATTACCTTTTGAGAGTTGATCAAAGGAGGTTTAAGAGAGATTGGAGGCTAGCTAGCTATTAAAATCCAATTTGAAAAAGTCCATGGGAAGGGAAGCACCATTCAAAACTTGACATACTTGAATTGCATGCGGGAAACTCTCAAACATCACACATAGGACAAGCATTAGACGGACTCATATCTATCTTAGCCCGAAAATCATTGGTAACTAACTAAGGTTTGATGATTAGTTTTCCATAAAAAGAATTTTGGTCCTTTCAGGCACCGGTTATCTCCAAACAACTTTTAAGAAAGGATTGACCTAATTGGACTGAGACGAAATGGAAGCATAAGCAGATTTCAAAGTAAATCTGTCATTAGTCGCAAGCTTCCAAACTAGGATATCAGCATAATTACAAGTCTAAGGTAAAGGGAGACACAAAAAATAAAGCAGATATTTGAGTCTAGCACCACATGTAGTTTTTCCTCATCCCAACCACCATTATGCTTGGTAAATTCAAAGACCTTGGCTTCCTTATCAACATCAGTCAAACAAATAATTGCTTTATCAACTATAGGACCAATGAAGGGAACCCAATCATGGGTCCAAAAATCACATGAAGCTTGAATGAGAGTAGCCCACACAGGAAACTTCTTTGACATTAACTTCCAACCGACTTTCACGAAGAAAGCTCTATTCACATCTCTAGAATATCTCATCCCAAGGCCTCCATCATTTTTAGGAGTGCATACCTTGTGTCAAGGAATAGTGTGAACCTTTCTAACATGTTCAAAATCACCCAAAAAAAATGTATTTTTTGTCAATCATATCAAATATAGAGAGGTAATAACACTGATTGCATAATATAAGATGGTAACATCTGAACCATTGATTTAGCTAAAGTCAACCTTCCCACCATAGACTATAGAATCCTACTGAGAAAAATATTAAACATTAATAAAACAAAGGGAAAATGAAATGTTACACATCAAAGTCAAACAACTTTTTGTTGGGATTTCTTATAAGATATTGTAGTTATTTTGGCTTTTACCCTCACCATATACAATTTAGCCATATTTGTATTCATAATTGTAAAACTATATTTGTAAAATCATTACATAACTCATGGCTATCTATAAAAATTATATATTTAATTAGAGATCAATTACTAATTATTTTTGTTAAGATGCTTGAATATAATTATATTTTTTGTTGAATCTTGAATATAGTTATACAATGACATATAATGAAATATTTGATATTTTAAATTAATTTTATTATATATCTTATCATTTATTTAATACTTTTCAAATAAAAATTTAATTCAAATTAAAAATTGATCCATCTAAACTGTTTTAAATTGGAATAGATCATATTAAAGTTTTAAGTAAAATTAATCGAATTATGAATTAAAAAATCCAAAATAATTGGATTGGATAATTTTTTTGTTTAAAACTGATATAATGCAATGCAAACACTCCCAATAATAATTACCTTAATTCTTATAAAATTATGTATTTTTAAGAATTATATTTCATTGAAAAAGGAATCTTTGTAGTAGTGTTGTCACATGAAATTTGCATGTGATAAAACATCATTTAATATAATATAGGATAAATAATTATTTTTGTATATGACAAAACATTATAATTTTATCTCGAACAATGATAATTTAAATTTAAATTTTTAAAAATGAAAAAATGCGACAAATTTATATATCCATTACTATTTTAATGAAAAAAATCTATATAACACATAAAATAAAAATATCACAAAAATAATTATTAATTGATATTTTTTATTAACTCTCCAAAAATGAATCATAAAGATAAACTTATTATTGTAAAGTTTTCACTTTTTAGGTGTTGGACTCCTTTTTTTGCTAACCTTTTATTCTTCCCGCTTTCTCTTCAATGATTTTTTTTTTTTCCGGTAGGTGAATGATTATTTATTGCTTCACAAACTAAGAAACAATTCATGTCCGAAAACACCTTCAAACATAAAGTTCAACGTTAATTTCTCAGCAACAAAGCGTCGGTGTTGACGTTTTCACGGACAATAAAGTTTATTTGAATTGAAAATGATATAAAAAAATTATAATACTTAAATATCATAATTAACCAACTAAACTATATCCTTTGGTGCCTATTTGCATCTAAAGCTTATATAAGATTAATGAAATTGACAAGATAAAAACAAAATTATTGGGAGATAAAGAGAAAAGGTGAAAGTTGAGAAGAAAAAATGAAAAATTAACGAGTAACATTTATGAATAGAAAATCAGATGGAAAGTGAGCGAAGAAGGCGCAGGCCCTAGGAAGACAGAAGAGGCGTACCGTAGGAGGTGGTGCGGGCTTCCAACACAGGGAAAGATGAATTTAGAGCGGGAACTCAATTAACATTTAACCAGAACACAACCCTGTCTCCTCTCCATTCAACACTCCATCATGCGGTCTCAACTTGTGAAATTGAATGCCAAAACCCCTCCAAGGCTCAAACGGCGTCGTCAACCACTCAAATCATGGCCTGTTACTTTCTCCCCCTTTGCTCGCGCTCTCTCTCTCTCTCGCATCACCTCTCTCTCTACACCAACAAATCGTCACTCTCCAAACTCTACCCCAACCCTCTCTGCTAAGAAACCGCAACCCTCCCATGTAAGACCTCTTTTCTCAATCCTAATCTCTTCTCATTATAAACTCTTTCTAATTCAACATTCAACTAACTAATCTGCGTCTTCTTCTAGGGAACTGTCCTAGAAGATTTATCCCAACCGGAACACTCCGATTCTTCCGACAAGGACTTCGATGTAAGACCTCTCATCCTAACCCTAACGTGTTTTTCCATTATTTAAACTGTTTCCAATCAACATCTGAACTAGTGAGTTTAATTGTTGTTGTTTTAGGGAGTTGTCCAAGCAGATTTTTCATTTTTCGATCCCAAACCTAATGATTTTCACGGAGCCAAGACCTTGCTGCAAACCTACCTCGACGACCAGGAATGGGATTTGAGTGCCTTTGTTGACTTGATTTTGGCACAGACCACCGTAGGCTCTGTTGTTAAGATAGAGGACGACGAGGATGAAGGAATCTTCGCTCTTGTTACTGCTCTTAATTTATATAGATACAGGGTAACTCGCAACTCACGTTCTCTTATGTATGTATCAATTTTGCTCTGTGACTGGTTTAGCAGTAGCAACTCATTTTTCAGCTGTCTTGTATATACTTTTGCTGCCTAGGAGCATAAATGTATTGCGACAGTTAAGGATTTTCTCCTCCATAAAGCGCTCCAAGAGAAGAGTGTCCATGACCAGTTGAGATTGCTGTTGGGGGAGCAAGCGCATGATGTTGGTCTCCTGGTATCGCAGCGCATGGTGAACCTTCCTCCCCAGCTTCTGCCACCTCTTTATGATGCCCTTTTTGATGAAGTGTCCTGGGCCACGGAAGATGAGGTTAGATGTCAGTAATATCACATCGGTGAGGGTGTTACTATGTATTTATGATTGACTGCTAGAGATGGATTTTCCATTTAGAACTTAAAATTGTTGTGTTTTGTGTTTTACAGCCAACGGAGGAGCTCCGGAATTCCTTCAAGTTTAAGCATTATATAATACTTACCAAAATTTACGTGGTATATATGCTCTGCAGTGTCTCCATTTTTATATATTTCTGGCTTATGTGGTTTAGATCATTTGCTTATGCTCCACTTTCATGGTTTCCTGACATTTTATTTCTTTTTTGGGTGTGTTAAAATATAGCTCAAGAATGTAGAACAGAAAAGAAAACAGAGCAATGATAGTGATGAGGCAATAATATACATAAAGCTTGAGGATGAAATTTTTCACAAGGTATTGATATTTTCTGGCATCATTTTGGATATTTTTGTTTCTGATTACTGATTATTTTCCAAATTAATTTCCAGTTAAGCTCGTGGTCCTTCTGTTTTCCATTGCAAACTCAGCAGCTTGCACCTCATGAGGCAAGTTTTATGTTTCTTCAATCTCAATTACCATTTTTGTGATGTTCTTATTAACTTGCTGAAAGTTACTTCTTTTTTTATCAATTTCTGAATGTAATTTAGAATACATAGTGATACCTCTGTTTGTAAGAGAAATATACACTTTGTTTACTACTTTGGATCTTGGCAATGTGGTCTTTCTGTGTGGTTGTGATGTTTATATAAAGGAGTACTGTGCCCAATACTGATCAGTTAAATTATTGTGTATTGATTATTGTGCCCTTAATCGGGTAACTATCAAGTTTCCAATTCCTATGGTTGATGAATTGCTTGATGAGTTGCACAGGGCTTGTTTCTTTTCCATGCTTGGTTTCATGAGTTGCATGTGAATTTATCTGTATATGAACAGAATTGTCAAATATAGTGAACGAAAACCTTCAAAGAAGCCTCATCAAGTTCAATATGTTAGTTGTTTCTTGAGGCTCTTGTCCCAAGTTTCCAAGAGCATAATTTACTGCAACCCAAGAAGATTGTTTGCCCCCTATATTTAGATTATAAACTTCATCATTGACATGAATAACTTCACAGTTCACACTCTCTAACAAAATCAATATTAAATTAAAAGATGAAATCTGTAAAATATTTTTTCCTAATACTTAAGTGACACTAGTAATAAGTCACACTGTTTTATAATTTCTATGATAGGATTGTGTGTTGTGAATTCTCCTTGTTCTGCATCTGTTCATGGCTGTTTCAATAAAATTTCTATAACTGATTGTGAGCAGCCTTGTTTATTTGAGTGACCTAGGCACACTGTTCTTTTTAATTTTTTTACTTCTCAGAAGCATTCCTTTTCCTCCCTCAGATGTACTTTTGCTTCTATATTCCTTTCTATCCATTCTTCTTGTATGACAGAAAAGTAAAGTTCAATTGAATACAAATGATGGACACAATGGGAAAGGGGGAAGTAGCAAATAGTTTTTCCCATCCATCTTTTTGGAGACGGAATAAATTTTTTTAATTCCTCGTGGGTAGCAGCAAATAGTTTTCTTTTCTTTTTTATTTTGGGGAGGGGGGCTTCTGTTAGAGATTGACACACTGGATAGCTTGTGGAATCTGAAGTTTGTTTCTTGTGTGTTTTTCTTTGGTTGTTTTTAGAATCTTAGACAAGCTTTGATGTTAAGGGAATGAGTAGTGTTATTAGTTACCATCTAAATTGCAGTGCCTTTGTTTAACAGTCAACAAAGCAATCGTATCACATAGAATTTTATTTTCAGTGCCACTGGAAATGATTGATTGGCTCATTCCTCTCCACTGCCATATAATAACACATGATTTAAACTTTGATTTGCTTTTAGTTTGAATGAATAAGGCTCTTCATTTAATTTAAAGATTAGATAGGTTCTACATATTTAAAATTATTAACATGGAAGGCAATCAAACAATTGTTTTTAATTGATTTTTAAGTTGTAATGTAATAATTCTGATTTTTCTTTCAATTATAGTTTCTTGCTAAAATTTGATATTGTAGAAGCGGATAGCAGTCTCTTTTATCAATGATTCTAAACAATCTATTCTTGTTTGTGCCTGTTACAGCTGAGGAATTACAGGTCAATGGGATTAATCGTGGCTGTTGAAGCAGACAAAATTCCAACATTTCGTCAAGAATTAGCTTCTTTAATAAATGAAACCTGAAGGCATCGAGAAGGCTCCTGGATAATTTATTATATGATAGAATCTTAATACTTTCATGAGACATGCATTTTTACGCAGACTGAATTCTTTTTGCAAGGGTTTGAGCTGCCAAATTTTGAAATTTTGTTTTTTAATTTTCCATGACCCCTCAATGACTATTGCCAAGACAACTTTCCCCTTCCTGATTTTGTCCGTATGCCTTTCTCTTTCTGGGTTTCTAACTAGCGAACCTGCATAATTGTATGTGCTGCGAGGTAAGGCATTGCCGTGATTATGAATACCACTATTCATTCAAAACAGAGAAAATTAGTTTTTTATTTTATTTGTAGGAATTGAAGACAGATTTTAAAGTAAAAAATAGTTATACGACAAGAATTAGTTTAATCAGCTCTTTGGTTGTCATATGAGAAGGAAAAAATATGCTCATAAATTGTGTCAAATAGAAACAAGAATTTAATTAGATTGCAGTGAAAGTGTAAATAATTTATTTAAGAATAATAAATTAAATTCATTCAAATATGCAATGACCAATAATGATAATTGAATAGGGGATATTACTTCAAATGTTGTTTGAATAATAATAATTTAATGGTTAACAATTTATTAGCTTGAAATCTGTGTATGGATAAATTGTTTTCAATTAAAAATTCCAAAAACTATGCTAAAATAAATCAAAGAATCTTTTCAATTTTAAATAATCTTTACCATAAAAATCTCATTTCAAATCTTAAATCTTGAAAATAAATATTATTCACCCCCCAAAAAAATAAAAAACACCGGTTTAGTGTTGTATCTTAACCTTTGGCTTGAAATTGTCATCTAGAAAAAAATGATTCTTTTATTCAACTCTAGAATGATACATGCGACACATGTTGAACACACGCCATTAACACACAAGTGCTACATAACAGGTCATTTGTCAAGTTATGAAGACCATTGTGGGAAATGTTCAAATCCATACTCAACCAAGAAAAAAAAAGAAAAGAAATTCAACAACTCCTTAAAGCATAAGCAATGCTTGAAAGCCTAGAAAAATTAAAACCTTAACTGATAATCCAACAAAAAAACATATATGTTTGTAGTGATGAGATGAGACTTAGTTTCTTCCATGCATGCAGTTAACAAAAATGAGGTTGATGCATATTTGAATCATACAAACCATTAAGTTCAAATTCTGGTGGTTGTCTTGGTTGATATGGTAGGGTCTGGAAAGTTGCATCATATTGTAAGTGAGAAGGAAGAGTTTGCATATGTGACCGAGTTGTTTGCATATTTCTATTGTAGTAGGAGTTTTGATTTTTTCCAGATCCATCCTCCTTTAGTTCTACACTCATTTTGGGATCACAATTAGCACCAACACCAACTTGATTAGCTCAATCCACCATTGTATTTTCCCCATCAATTGCATACAACTTTGATCCAAATGGAACATAGAAGGTTGAGAACTTTGGCCTAGTTGAAATGGGTAAAATGCTACTTGGTTGTTATCACTAGGTGGGAAAAATTGTGCTTGAGACATGTTTTGCATACCTAAATTTGAGGTCATGTAGGGAGTAAGTGTCTCAACTTTGTCTTTTCCCTTCTTTAACATATTCATCATTTGACTACAAGCATCAAACTTAGCATCCAGAATAAGAAAAAAATCCTCAATTGTTCCTCTCCAAAGAGTATTGTAAGTCATTCCAAGTTGGGTACATGAGTTTGATCTTCTCTTTGTGCACTTTGGAAATCTCACTGATAAGAACCTTGTGAGAACCATACCACAAAAGCTAGCTATTGTAGTTGGAGAGCCCAATGCCATATAAACCCAACACTAGAATCCCATACTTCGAATGTGGGACTCCAAGTCCCATACCTTGCAATTGGATCCCAACATCCCACCACGCTCTGCAGCTCCGACGCCCACACGGACTGGCTGTGCACTAGCCCTTTGACTAGTCCCGGGCGAACACTGCAATGCTGGCGTCACCACCCGCGCCGCTCGTTTGCAACTGGGAGTCATGGTGGAAGGCTCTGATACCAATTGATAAGAACCTTGTGAGAACCACACTACAAAAGCTAGCTATTGTAGTTGGAGAGCCCAAGGCCTTATAAACTCAACACTAGAATCCCATACTTTGAATGTGGGACTCCAAATCCCATACCTTGCAATTGGATCCTAACACTCACCTTCAATAATTTTCATCTTGTCGGTAAACTACTCTTGCACATCATACACCTTAGGACATCTATCACTAGTGGTGTTCTGATATTTTTGAATGACACGTTTTAACTCTCGAGTCTTGGTCTTGGGTTTCAGGTTCATCAAGAAACTTGGGAGCATAGATAATTATACCAACATCAACTGCACAAAGAGTGGAAAATTCATAAGCTTTCTTCAATAATCCTTTCTTTTTGTTGTTCAATGTTGTCTCGCGAGCTTTCTCCTTCTGAATGAGTTCCATAGGCATTCTTTCAAGACCCATTTTCTGCATAATTAGTCACATTCAAATTCAGTATATATTATATATACAAGTGTTTAGACAAATTTATTATTATTATTATTGCTATATAGCAATATTATGAGTCAAAACGTGAAAAATCAAAATCATTTCATAAAAAAAGGAAAAAAATATTTTATAAAAAAAACGTGAGTTTACAAAAATTCTAAGGATCAAGAATAAAAGTCAAAATCCAACAGGACACACAAAGGCGAACATGAACAAGAAAAAAAAAATGTAACCCCATATGATAATGCATTAAACCTTACCCGTAATCTAAGTACGAAAAACATGATTTATACTACTGATTGCACAAGAAACGAAAAATTAAGAACAAAAAACGGAATATTTTTTCGGAGAATCGGTGGAATGGGGTACCTGCTCTGGCTTTCGTTTCTTCAATTGGATTGGAAGAGTAATTGTTTCATTTTCTAATACGTATATTCTAATTTATAATATGTGACCGGATAAAAATAATGATAGAGGATTCTTTTTTTTTTTTACAGCAACAATTAATATTGGATTAAATTAGCATACCTTTTTTTTTAATCAGCAAGTCAAGATCCAATTTCATTAAAAAGGTATAAGATATACCCCAGCCAATTACAAACAGTTAGTTTTCCTTTCCCCCACTACACCCACCAGTCATGGTTACACAGCATTAATAGAAACAGAACAATTAATAAGGGGTAACCAATCACAAAAGCATGCACCCATCACGTAAACAACAAAAGGAAAACTATGTATACAACAATGGACCAGTTTCACCAAGAGCACCCAGACCATGTTTTCACGCGTAGCCAAACCATGGTACTGTCATCAACAGAATACCTCAAAGAGCACCCCAGCAACTTAAGCAAGCCCCAGTATTAAGGTACCATTGCACATGTGGTAGCTAAAACCGCTAGACAACCTCGATAGCCATTTCCACCCCGTTAACATGAATTCCTGACATAACTTCTCCTTCTCGAAGGGCTTGTTATTAAAGATGCATATACACTAATTAGAATTTGGCACCTAAGATCCCACATGACCCTAATTAACATGTATATCTTAAATTCATTTTTTTATTACATTTTATCAAAACAGATTAAAAAATTGTTTCTAAAAATAATCACGAATAAAATTACGTATTAACTTAATTCTCAATAATAATCATGATGCTTTTTTTAAAGATAAAGATACTTAGCGCATTTCATTCATAATAGTAGAATAGATACATTGAGGAATATTATCAAAGTTAGAGATGCCAGCACAAAACCGAATTGCCCTAGATAGGGAGTGAATAAATTGGTTAGCTTGCCTCCTCACAAAACTCACTGTTGAGTTGAAGAATAAAGTTCTACAGTTAGATACAATGTTTTGATATTCTGAAGAGCCTCTAAGGGAGCCATATTTATTGAGTCTACAACAAGCTTACAATCAAGCTCAAATATGATATTCTCTTTTCGCAATTATGAAGTTCAACTAAGAGCATGGAAAATACCGCAGGCCTCTGCCTCCCTAGGATCTGGAATGCCCGATGAACAAACTAAATTGGCTTTGATGAAATTCTGTCATGATCTCACAGGCAAATACCAACATCATAGCTATTGGATGGATGATTTGAATATGGCAGCATCAACATTGCACTTCCCGTATGCAGTTGGTGATTTCGACCAAGAACAAAAATTTAATATACATTAATTTTATAATAATCATGATGTTATTCTTTACGATTGCATTAATTATGTATTTAATTTAATATACGTGTCAATGTTATAGTGATTATTCTTTTTTTTAAGGACTGTAGTGATTATTGTTTACAATTACATTAATTATGGATAACATATCATGATATTTTTAATATATTAATATAAAATATTCCTGTCAATGGTATTTTTTTTTGGTGAATACGTTTCAATGGTATAGTGATTAGTATACTAAAATTAGTATATTGTATTATTAAATTATATATATATATATATATATACTAATTACTATTTGGCACCTAAAATCCACTTAGGGCGTAAATATGTGCCTATATATATTAATTAATTGTTGGGAAATAAAACTAATTTCGTATATAAGTTCATTCCAAGTGCTTTCTAATCAGGTAAGATTGTATTTGAGTTTTTGAAAATCTTTTTTATTTTTAACGTATAAAATCATTATACATATATATATATATATATATATATATATATATATATATATATATATCATTAACCAAAAAGAAGAACTGCTGAAAGAAAAAATGTTGTAAAAAAAGAAATTTTTAATATCTCCTTTTTACCAAACTAGTAAAACAAGAATTTTAACTTCCTTAACACTAGAATGTTATGTTAAGCAAAGTTTAGAAGATATTTTTTTAAAAAGCAAGTAAAGAGAACCATTTGAAGTTCATTATATATTATTCTAATTTTATTTTATTGGTCAAAAGGTAATAAAAATAATTTAATATTTTTATTTAGTTTATTATTATCTTATTTTAATTAAGATTAATGATTTTTTATTATAGTTCTCTCTTTTTAGTGTTATAAAAATATAAAATATATTCATTATTTTTAAATAAATATAAGAAAATTTGTGAACAAATAAAAGGCATTGGATTCATTAATAAAAATAAAAATAGATAAACGTACAAAAACAGTGATCAAATATTGTTTATTTATAGTATATTGTGGATGATGTGAGTCCACAAGAAATTGTCAAATGGGAAATGAGAGAAAGTGCAGTTTGCGCCTTGACTTGACTTGGGTCATTCTACTATACGTTATATCTTTTGCTTAAATGCTACATTAGAGCATTTGATTGGTTATCTAGACTCCACGTGGGGTATGCACATGTGCTTATGGTGTGCGTCAGTGTGCTAGATTACTGCCGTTTGGTGTACTTCAAACTTCAAAGTCTCGCAGGTTCCATAAATAATTAAATACGATGTGTATATATATTTTTATTTTTACTTTACGATGTGTATATAATGTTGTTTAGTGAAATTTCTTATTCGTATATATAGAGATTGAGAGAGTGTTTTTCATTTTCGAAACTTCTTTTGTTTGATCTAGGTGTCATTCACAAACATACCACATTTTCACACATAGCTTGCAAGAATAAGATTTTTATTTTTTTACAGATTTTGTAATTTTCAAATAAATTATTATTACCAGCATTTTTTATTCCTATTATTATGCTATTATTTCAAATTCCAATTTAAATTAAACCTTTTTTAATTTTAAATAATAGTAACTACTGTACTATTAGTCTTAAATTAAATTAAATTGCATTAATTATATTAAAAGGAGAACACGTGACTTTTTTTGTCCATCTATCCATAAAATGGGAAATAAGAAATATATGTCTGTAACTTTAAAAGAGACAAATATAATAAAAAAAAACTATTTATATTAATTAACATAATCTAATAAGAAATTAAATAAAAATTTTAAATTGTTTTTACTACATTTTTGACCAATAAATATTTTTTTAATAAAATATATAATTAACTTTAATATGTTCTTTTTACTTTTTATTGTTTTAAGTTCATTTTCAAACTTTGCTTAACACGGCATTCTAGTGTAAAGGAAATTAAATTTTTTCTTTTACTTTTTTGGCATCAAGGAAATATTAAAAATATATTTTTTTCCCATTCAAGTGCATAGTTTTCATTATCCCTCAAGTTAATCTTTTATCATTATTATCAAGTGCGAACTTATATATTTTTTATTTATTTTTCGTATACTAGCAATACTTTTTATTTTTAGGAATATTTTTTTGCGTTATTCACCTTATTTATTTTATTTTATTGTTTTTAATGATTGTTAGGCAATAAAAATAATTCAATTTTTTATTTAATTTCTTTTTAGATTAAGTTAAATAGAGATGAATGGTTTTTTTGTTATATTTAAATCTTTTCAACGTCTAAAAACTCTAAAAAATTAATATTGTAACAATGTCATATATATATATATATATGGGATTAAAATTTCTCATATTACATTAGATAAACTTTTTCCCTATACATTAAAATTATGTAGTTTTAGGTTAAATTTTTTTCTTCATTTTAATAAAAAAAATACAATCAAAATAGATATTTTTCTCACTCACGTCTCCTCTCTTGTTAATGAATAGAAGATAATGTTTCTTGATTTTAGGAGATGTTGTTGATAAAATTTGAATATAAAATCAGAAACTAAGTTATCTTTAATAACAAAATAACAATTTTGACTTATTCAAATTAAAATTACAGTATCTCAAGACACGATTTTAAAATTATGTTTTGATTGTATTTTTTTTATTAAAAAGAAGAAAAAAATTTAACTCAAACTACTTAGTTTTGACTTATAGAAGAAAAGCTTATCTGATGCAGAGAATAACATAATTTTATGAAACAATACCAAAACAGAATGATATAATAGCGTAAATGAAGGAAATAATTGTCCATTTCCTTTTTTTATTTTTTATTTTAAATGTTAGTTTCCTTTTATTAGTTGTTTTTAATGATACGGTGTTGGATTGGTGCTTCTCTAAGTACAATTATAAAAATTAATATCCTGTCAAGAAAATTTATTTAAAAAATACATTTATTATTTTTAAAATTGTTATTTACTTGAATTTTTTAAACTAATATGAGAATGATTCGATACATAGTAGAAGCTGATACACAGTAAATATATTAATTTTTCTTAAAAGTTAATATTTTTTTGTGTGAACCAAATATTTTTTGATCGAAAATTAACTACTAATTATTGAAAGGTATTGATATCGATTTAAGTTAATAGATACTTTTTTTTTATCTTATAATTTAAATTATTATTTAGTTTTAAATATAAAATGAAATTTATAGATATAATTTTTTTATTAAAAATTTAATTACGTAAAAATCAGTTTTTTTTTCTTCTCTTCCTAAGAAAAAAACTTTTACAGTATTCTGTATATTGATTAACACTTGGTATTATTTTGACCCCCTTTTGGGAGTGTAAGAGTGGCTCTTGGTTTGCACTTAGGTGGTACCTTTCTCTCTACGCTTGTATTGTGTTAACTTGTGTTGTGTTGGGGTTCTGTTCAATTCCGATGGATCTTCACGAAACCCCCCACAATTCTGGGATGAAGAAACGAAAACCGGAGCAGGTACCCCTTTCCACCAATTCACCGTAAAAATATTCCCTTTTTTCTTCATTTTTCGTTCCTTGTATCACTCATGTTTTTCGGACTTATATTATGGGTAAAGGTTGTTGCTTTATCATATGGGCTTATGTTTTCGTTCTGTTTATGTTCGCCTTCTGTGCCCTCTTGGATTTTGACCCTTCATCCTTGATCGTCTGAATTTTGCAAGCTAAAGTTTTTATTCTTTCTTTTTCTTTTTTGATGATTTTTTCTCTCCCTTTGTTCTTTTGGTCCTCTTCTTTTATGAAAGGCTTTTTACCTTCCTCGTTTTGGCTCATAATTTTTTTGTATCGGTTGTGTTGATTTCTGACTGGTGTGCAAAATTGAAACGTCGCCATTAATAATTTAACAGCGATATTTGCAAATGTGAGTGGGAGCAATGCGTAAAATGCCATAAAACTTATTCGTTTTTTCTAAGAACTCATCACCTTTGAAAATAGCCAAAAGACCGACTTTGAAAACGTGTTTGTGTTTGTTTGTGCATTTGATTTTGGAGTATGTAAATATCTTCTAAGCTTTTTAGTATTAAATTTCTTTTGTTGCTGTAAAAAAAAAATGAAACTGGACTCTTTTTTCTATTGGCAAATGTTAGTTGTTAATTGTTAGTATATTGAGTGAAACTGACTGGACTTTTGTTTCGAGTGCCAGTTACATGGCCTGCAAATTCTGGATATGATCCTAAACTGAATAAGTAGTTGGTACATGTTCAATTCATGGATAAGGGATTGTCTTTTTCCCCTACCCCTTAAAATTAATGATTTTGATATGCACCCAAGTACTTAGAGAACCCTCCCTTATAAACTAGGTACTTAAGTACTTCACTGTGCATCATATACTACCCGATGTGGGACTTAAGCACCCCATAGTATCCAAGCCCCTATCAGAGTTGACTTCATAGCCTATCGATACCTGTAGCTGAATCATATTACTTCTGAACAGTGATATAATGTGGTTGGTATGTTCTTCATGATACATCATGCCTATGGTTTAATAATAGAGACAAGAGAGTGTTCTTAAATCACCCAAACTTAGTTGGAAAGTGAAAAATCTGTTGACATGGCGGCTTACTGCTGGACTTACTAATCTGCACATTGCAGCAAAGTCACTTCCTGTGTCAATCCTGCATATTATGCCATTACAGTATTACCCAATGGATGGGTTACTTTTTACATAACAAGGTTGAAAGAAAGAACAATTTCTTGGGGGAAAAGATGGGGCATGTGTATTGGGGAGGGTGGGGGGGAGTATAATGAAAAAGTTGCAATAGGTGGCAGTGGAAAACTATTTTTTTGTTTAGCTTGGGGACCTATAGTACTATGTGTTTATTTTTTTTTTTCTGGTTTATCTTCTTTTGCAGGATACTTTGATCAGTGATCATGGAAACTCTGTGAGTGTTGGAGAGTCATCTGGGAGTGGTGATCTCTGCAAGAGTTCTACCTCAGGATCACTGAATTCAAACAATCAAAATGGTTCCAATTCTGATATTTCATGTCAAGATGATGAGGATATGATTGATGATGATGCAGATATGATTGATGATGACGGAGATGAAGATGCTGATTATGATTTTGATTACAATGATGATGATATTTATGAAGATGATTATTCAAGTATGCAGGACCAATTTGACAATGTGGATTTGCCTCCTGGGGTGGAGGCATCACTGCCTTGGTTGAAGGACATTTCTTCTAGTGAATGCAAGCAGGCTGTTGCTTTTTCCCGTACAGAATCTAGTTCCAAGGCAAAAGTGGATGAAACTGAAGATATTGTCCTGCAAAAGTTTCAACAATTTAAGCAATTTGATACTGTTGACTCTTTTCCTGATCATCACTATGATAAGGAGGGAACTAAAGATGCACAGGTGATAAATATTGGGAAACTATTTTTGTGTAATAGGTTGCATTTGCCAACATGTATTTTTAAATTTTAAGCAACTGATTGAATATAATCTGCCTTTTTTAAAATGTTACAGAAGCCTAAAAATTGGGCCAAAAAGATCCAGGAGGAATGGAAAATTTTAGAGGAAAATCTGCCAGGTAAAGTCTTTCTATCTCTAAGAAATTTGTTATCCTTTATCTACAAGGTTATATTTGTTGCTGTTGTGGCCTTTCCTCGAGACGTATTATTTGAAGTGTCTCTCATGCATGTTTTTTAATAACAATTGCCATCTTTAAAATCTTTTTTGGGAGAATGGCAAATCATCATCCAACTTCTTTTGTTACCATCCAATCTTTTACCATTGTGGTGAAACATGAAATTCAACCTTTATGAAAATTTGCTTTCATTTTCAATTATTGCTTGTGGACTTACTTTTACAGAGACAATCTTTGTGAGAGTTAGTGAATCAAGGATGGAGCTTCTAAGGGCTGTTATCATTGGACCTCAAGGCACCCCATACCATGATGGTCTTTTCTTTTTCGATTGCCTCTTTCCTTCTACCTACCCTGCAGGTCCACCGGTATGTATCATCCATGTTCCATATGTTTTAAGGTGTGTCTCGTGCTGTGTGTATAATATAAACTGATATTATCTTCTGCAGAAAGTTCACTACCATTCAGGTGGCCTAAGGCTAAATCCAAATTTATATAATTGTGGAAAAGTCTGCCTTAGTCTCTTGGGCACTTGGCATGGTAGTAATAGTGAAAACTGGATACCAGAAAAATCAACCATGCTACAAGTGTTGGTTTCGATACAAGCTCTAATTCTAAATGAGAAGCCTTTTTTTAATGAGCCTGGGTTTACATCAACATATCCTGGTGCTGAGGGGCAAAGAAGATCTAAGGAGTACAACGAGAGTACATTTATTTTATCCTTGAAGACAATGATGTATACTCTGCGTAAACCCCCAAAGGTATGTAGACTTAAACAATACATGATTCTGTAATCTTTGGGTATACTCATGTCTTCTGATTTCGATATCTTAGTGGCTGTTTGATTTGAGAAAAATGTTTTCTGTTTTTATTTTCTATTTTCATTTTTAATTACAAAAAATGCCACCTTGTTTTCATCTTGTTAACTGTTTTCAAAGTTTGTTTGTATAAGAAATAGTGAAAACAAAACAATAAAAAGTTGTATTTACTGTTTCATATACAAATTACAAACATATAAAAACAGCATACAAAGTTAAAACAAGATGGTATTTTGGTAATTAAAAGTGAAATCAGAAAATGAGAATAGCAAACATTTTTTCAAACCAAATGGTCACTTATTTTTCCAGTAATTGTTGTGATTCTGAGCTGAATTTCAAAGATGGGTGGTAGATGGATTTAGCTGCCTTTTTTATGATACTGTTTCTACTCGATAAATTGGACCAGGAAAATTAAATATCTGTTTCAAGATTTTAGATGTCATATCATATAATATATAGTATATTAATTTATAATATTAAAGTTTGACTAGATATTAAAAATCAATAGATGAGAAGAGTATTATGAAGTCACTAAACAGGCTACAGATTTTAGGAGCTGAATAATGCATTATGTTGCAAAATTACTTTCAGTGACTTTAGCATATGGCATTAAAAATTTTAAGAAATTATTATGAATAAATTTTAATTCTTCAAATTTAAAACCGTAACAGATAACTGACACTTCATGTATTAAGTAAAAAGAAAGAATCAATATGAAATCCATTTTACTAATTATTATTTGAGTACTTGTGGATTATCACTCTCCAACTTATTTAAGATATCTTTCATGTGCAGCACTTTGAGGAGCTGGTTGCGGGACATTTCCGTACCCGAGCATTTGAAATACTGAGAGCATGTAAATCATACACAGAGGGGGCTCCGGTCGGGTCGGTTCTACATAATCTAGCTCCAAGTAGTAGCAATAGTTCTATGGTTAATGCCCAGAAAGAATTTGAGTCAGCTGTGAGTAGGATGATGAATACTATGATTGCATTTTTCACCAAGAATGGCTCCACAGACTGTGATGAGTTTCGATCTCCCGAGATATATAGTCTGTCTGCTGTGGCTACTTCAAACTTAGAGGTTTACAAGATAGAGTCTGGTACAAAAACAACAACTTCAACATCATTGACCCAGGTGTGAAGGTCCTAGGTTGTTTATGCCGATGATGAGAACAAGTGTAGTGGGTGGTATATTTTCCTTATACTTATTGTGGTGATTTTTTATGTCCCACATGACATGACAAACCTCCTGGCTGGTTATATAACCCCCAGTTGTAAAGATTTACATGCTAGTTCTAGCTTCTCGAAATATGGTTACTGACTTATTATAATTTGCATGTTTCTTTAATAAAATGTTAATAGTTTTATGAGATCATATTATCATGTAGAGATGCTAGTTTTCCCAAAATATCATTTTCGGTTGGACATCACACAAAACTCCCTCTGTAAAGCATTGGATGATATATTTAGTTCTTTGATGAAATGTATGTAATTACTATTTCTACAACCAGCACGTTGTTGCACGTGTTTGACACCATTTGTGGTAGTTTTATCCATACGTATTGTTAAGCTGGGGGTCATACTTTGACAACGTTTCAAAAACATGGAGTGGGTCTAAAGATGTATCCATCATTGATTTTAATGTTAATAAAGTGTATCATGATTTTAACTTGTTAAACGTTGGCAATAGATACACATTATTTCTGTATGTAAACAATAACAATTTTTTTATCAAAATATTATTAGTTGTGTTTATAAGGATTTTTTTTAGTAAAAATGTGAATAATTTAAGGTAAATAAGTTTTTAGGAAAAAGGTCGAAAAAAAGTAAATATTTTTACAAGTTAAAAAAGATCATTTAATAGTATTTTTTTTTATAATTTATTCAATATGAACAGTATTTTTTCGAAGGAATGAACAGTGTATTTTAAAATGCATTTTTTATGAACAGTTAAACCTATAATTTATCATAAATTTATTAATTTTTAAGGTTAATTTGCACTCATGAAGGTATTTTTTTTATTAAAGTCAAATATTATTATATTATGATTAAAATATTCTCATTTATTCTTCTCTTATTTTGATTAGTATATTTTTTCAACTATTTATAATTTGTTAGGCATATCTCACTGCAGAAATTAAAGTTTTTTAATCTTTTAATCAATACTTTTATTTTTTTTATCTTAATTTTAAAATAATTATATAATGTACTAAATACTTACTAATGAAAATACTAAGTTAATAACAACAATTTACTTTGTATTTTTTCTTTTTTTTGCACAATGGCGCAAACAAGGTTTTAATATAGGACCTTGTTTAGAAATTTGCCTATGATTATTTTTTAACAGTATAAGATTTTAGCAGTTAAATATTTTTCTTAATAATTTCTTAATGGAAAACATTAAACTTGCGTGAAACATTAAATAATAACTATACCACCTGTAGTTTAATTTTAAAGGTAATATTTGGTAGACAATCTAAGAACAGAACATTTAAATGTTTTTTTATATTTTATTAAGAAGGTAATATGAGTCTTTAATACAAGTATATTTCTAAGACTCAAACTTAAAATTATTCATTATGGAGAGTTGTTATTCTCACTTCTAATTTTGCAATTTTCACCTCCTTGATTTTTCAAAAACATGCAAAATGATAGTCTTACCCTCCTTCCTCTTTCCTCACCCCTCACTTCCCAGCGCTATGCTTTTCTTATTTTCTTCTCTTTTGCCTCCACACCTTTTTTTTTTCTTTCTTTAAGTTTTAGATTCAACGGAATCATAATTCCACAATTCCCCTAAGGAGGATGAATAACAAGCACTAATTCGAGTAAAGAGGATTCATCCATGACTATTTAGATGGTATTTTAAAATTGAATACATAAATTTATCCAATTCCCATCTAAATTTTTCTTACTAAAATTTTAGATAGCTTTAGTCATTCCATCTCCAAATGTGAAAAATGTTTTTTCTTTAATTACACTTCCCCTTTTTTATGAAGGAAGTCAAGAAACCTTTGATGGCATTACGGGGGAGCTCATACTTTCCACTATTCAAAAAGTCAAAACGCTTAGTACTGAACATTCCCAACAATTATTACAATGTAAAAAATGCTAATTGGCATCCCATGCACTGATACAAGCTTATAAGAAAATAAATGTTCAGCAATTTTTGGGTAGCTTTAAGAAATTCCAAGTCAGGCTATATCAAGATATTCCCTATTCAGCTACACCAATCTACATTTGCTTCTTCCCGTGACAATGGTTTTGCTTCTTACCAAACATACCTGAAATTTTATAAATATAAAAAGTTTAGACGGAAGAAAAGGTCAAATTGATACAGTAATTTCAATTACAACATGCACAGACATTCTCTTGCAATTGCAGGATAACAAATCATCAGAGAAATAAGGTCGCATTTCCAAGCTGGTCTAGCGCAGTTTAAAAAAAAACACTGCTAAAATTGCAATATAAGTGTCTTCAACAATAATTGAAGATTTTGAACACTATTATTTTTTATTCAAAGGCTGTGGAAGTATTGCGTACAAAGAATCTACAATTCTACATTTACTTGCATATTCAGAATTGGGAATGGGAGCTGAATCGGATTCTAAGATATAAAGGGCTCTCTGAATGGTATATCGCTGCACTACGAAGGATTTACATCAATTGGATCATTTGGATGCCAAGAATATGAATATATAATCCCCCTAAGAATTGTATGTTGCTGTGCTTATTTCGGCTTGGATCTCTAATTTACAATGCCTGCAGTGAAGGAAAAAATTGGTGAAAAAGTCTCAACTTTGAGTTTTTGACCGATGGTTATCATCAGATCATTGTAGAAGTCCGTAAAGATGTTGTACATGTATAGATCTGAGTTTTCTAAAATTTGCATATAGTCTAATAGCCCATAGTATGGTCGATAGAGACAAATGTAGGAGTTTAGTGACGTAAAAAAGTATTTTGTTAAGAGTTTGCATAGGTGGAGATTGGAGAAATGTCAGAGTGTGCTGTTTACTACATGCATGTTAAATATTCTCTGCAGACTAGTGACATGCATTCCTAAATAAGTGAAATAAAAACTAGCAGAATAACCATATATAAAATTATATATCATTATAATCTAGTGAACTACCAGCATGTTAAGAATTGGCCAAATTCAATTTATGTCACTAATTAAAAAGACAGAGGAGATGCACTACCTCTTGAAGAACTGAGTAACGTATCGTAGAACAAAACACATTAATATAATCACCACAATATCTACAAAAGTTTAGGAACTCCAACAAGCAGTACCACAACAGACAAGGCAGCATATGAATTTAAGAAATTCCTTAACTTCTTTGTCATAATTCTCTAACATAGTTTCAGTTGTCTTTCTAACCTAAGGACACCAAAACCACTATTGGACAGACTAACTTATAAGTATGAGACAAACAAATTTCCAACAATTGATGAATCTTTTTAAAGAAAACTCCACATAAATATCTAGAAATGATCAAAATTTTGCATTCCAGGAGAATTACAAAGGAAAAACACATAAAGGAGTTAAAATCCATTTATAATAGACTATAGAGTGGAATAAAGGATACTGAAGGTACAACGCTCCCACCAGTCCAACATATACAGCCCAAAAGTCACATTGTAAAGGTAGATCTTGCGCTGAATCCAATTCATCTCTTCCAGCTGCACAAATTTTCATTTTTGGGTCAGTCAGAATCAAGTCAAATAACTGAAACATTTTTTTCATATAAAATCTTTGAAAGTGTTTTCATCAGACTTAGTGCGTGTTTGGTTTCACGTTATATTCTCTAGAATTACGTTGAAATATCACTTAATGCAATTTTAGGTAATGTTTCATATGTTTGATTCCACATTGAAGAATTGATTATGGGTCCAAAGTTGAAATAACTTTAAGTAGCTTTTTGTCAATGCTACTTAAATCACATCACTTCGGAATCAATTTTGTCAATAATCGTGGAAACAAACAGTTAAGAAACACATAAGCTTTAACTACTTGTTGCAATCCCTTCAGGTGTATTCCCTATTAATATTATTTCTTATACATATATGATTAGGGAATTAATTTTTACATATAGCCTCACACAGTAGCTTTTTTATTTTTATTGAAAGGCCAAGATGAATATAATATTAAAAAACACGCAGTTTTAGCACAAGTAGTGCCCAAAACCAAGACAGAAACAGTATACTACATCATACCTCTAACTAATACCCAGAGTATAAATCCAACGCAGAGAAATAGAAAGAAAAAAAAAACTTTAAATACCAACTATATTTCTCTGCTCACTTCCTGCTGCAGCATATTACCAATCTTTAAACCTGCATAGTTCGAAGCAACCAAAGGACCAAAAGCACATCATCGATTCTGATCATATGTAAGCATCCAAAAGCACATCAACTTTGAGTTAAAATCCATTTATTCTTTTCCTGGGACACATCTGAAAGCATTCCCTTTTATTATTTTAACTTCCTTTTATCTGTTTAAAATTGGACCATCTACATCTAAATTATGTATGTAGCAGATCCAGAACCAAGTGCCCACCATGTTTTCGATCCATATCCCCAACTGATACTTGAGAATTATTTCATAACTTTGACCGCTTCCGTAAGTCTCCAAACTTGAACATAATAATATCTACCAACTCATTCGCACAGTTTGGTCCCTCACCATAACTATCCCATGCTATTGCACAACATGTCACTTATAAATTCTTTATTCAGAAACTGCCAATTCCAACGTCCACCAGTCAACAACCTTATACAACTGATTTCCCATATTTCAACCTCCAACATTCTGCATCATTATTCAAAGGATGTATTGAACTTGCTCCAAGACACATTGTCTAGGATTTGATATCCATGATGTCAAAGAATAAGTAAAACCTTTCCTCCTTGCCCTCAACCATCTCCAAGAATGAATTTGAAAATCCTCAACTATATCTTGTATATTAAACCAAACGCACCCTACTTGTTTCAACCCAGGAAGCATGCAATTTCAAATCTTTTTTTTTTTAAAATATAAACATATATTAAAGAAAATAGGAATGAGAATTGACTAATTAGACCAAGGCCACAAAAGTAGATGAACAAAAACAAGACTTTAGAAGCAGAATAGCTATCCCTATGACTATGAGCGTGCAACAACCAAAACAAAAGAAAAAGCCACCCTGTGCCACGAAGAGAATCTAAGAATCTAAGCATCAAATCGAACAGAACAATAGATTTTGGAATCGGTGTTTGTTACCTTGAGATTCGGGATCGAGACACGAAATTCGTAGGGATTGCGGTGGTTTTGCGCTTCAGATCGCCGAGAGAAAGGAGGACGAGACCAACAACAACGAAAGAGAACACTGCGTAGGAAACTCACAAATCACAAATGGTAACAATTTCTATGTTTTTTTGTTTTTTTACAACGTAGGTATTCGCTTTTTCTAATTTGTTCTGCATTATCATTTGGCGGCTTTAACAAAATTGGAAACGGATCGCCGAGAGAAGCCCTTGGATGTATATGAACGGATGGGATTAAAAGTTATAAAAATCTCATATCCAAAAGCCAAACAACCTAACATCTCATTTCTATCCAAAAGCCTTTGGTAGTACTTTAAGTTATTCATTCATTAATAAATGCTTCATTTTTATAATTAAAATTTATAATAAATAGGATTTTTTAAAATACATAAATTATATTATAATTGAAATTTATAATAAATAAATATTTTTGGCAGTATAAAATTATATTTTGAGTTTACCATAAATAATTTATATTGTAATACAATATTTTTTAATTATTGAGAATTTATTTTTTAAAATTATCAAAATTGAATTAAAAGTAAAGATAAATTGAAATAAATAAATTGTTAAGAATCTGTAAAAAAATGTTAAGAAAATAAAATACACGGATAAGATAAAAATGATTTGAGATAATAGAGAAAGAATTTATTTGAGATAAATGTTGAATCAAAATAAAATTAAGAATATATTTGAAAGAAATAAAAATCTAAATATATAAGAGTAGGATAAGATATGTGACTTAAATGAGAGTGAAAATAACTCTTACAAATGTTTTTATCATCTCAATCTACTTTCTTTTTATCTTTACTAGTATATTTAATTTTCTTAATTATTTATCTCTTTTAATCACTTTTCTTATTTTAAGTGTTGCTTAATGTCAATTTCAAAAGGATAATTTGAAGTATTAACAATAGCAATACACTTTTTTATATTATTATTTTAAAATCACGTGAGAAATTTGAGATATTTTATTTTTAAATTATTTTACTTCCTTTTTTAGAAATTTATTTTAATTATTTTTTCTCAAATCCAAACCGGTTTATAATCAATTGCTATTCCAAGTGGTTTCAGTCTTGGGAAAGATTATTGATCAGCAGACATCATGGGCTTCTCCATGTTTTCAAAAGCCTTTCCCAAGCCCTTGTTACCAAGAATGCCGGATGACTAAAATGCTGACGAAGAGTAGCTATATATAGATCTATTTTTTAAAATTTATGGTTTCAATGTTGTAGATGTATTTGTTTTTTTTATAGGTGTATAATTCTAACTACTTTAGAGAAAGTAATATATATACTGACATGACAAAAGATTTACACTATTAATTAATTAGAAATATTATCTATAATATCTTATTAACTTTTATAATAAAAGAAAATAAGTTATGTATGAACTTATAAGACTTATCATAAACTATCATTATATTAAACTCGTATAAAATTAACTTATTTCTAACATTATTTGTGATTGGTTGACCGTTGAAAATTGTTTTACACTCCTTTTTTACACTGCAAATTGCTTTACACCTGTGCATCGATTTTAAGCTTATAACTTTATTAGTAAGAATGTTAAACATAATATTATTTCTATAAGTGTGAAGTGGAATCTGAAGCAGAAGGGACCAGCCTCAAAATCGTAGTTTCGTACGCGTCGATTGCAGATGTGGGGAGGGTCTTTAAACCTATCCTTACATGATGAAACTAATTGTGAATAGGCTATTTGAATATAAGTTATAAATATTTTAGAAGTTTTTTTTATTAAAAATATAAAAAAAATTAGTAAAAAAACTTTTTCAAAAATATTTCTAATCTTATATAAAACAAGTTCTACTTTACTTTGTTGCTACTAGGCGTGATATTCCCCACCATCCAATTTTAGGAGATTTTGAAAATGCAAATCAAAGCGTTTTTCTTCACAGAACAAGAACTATTAAGACATTTTGGTAGACTTATTTCACAAGAATAGACAAATATCGTATTTTCAAATTTTGCTGGCTCACTAGTATATTTATTCCCAATTTATTCTCTTAGGTGCCAGTTTTTAATATTAATATGTATTTTAACTTATTAAAATTCGTCTAAAATTCATCATATGGGGACTATTGAAGCTCATTTTAATTGTAGTGGAAATTAGATTATGAAATTAATATTATATTTATACTAATTCACAAAATATAATATTTTTTGTAGTATAATTTTAAATTTACTTTTTCCTTCATATTTCTCACACACGTTAGATTAATGCAAAAGCTACAAATTCCGCAACTACGTTGACAAGAAAGAAAAATAATAATAATTGAATGCATGTTAAAAAAAACATTATATCCAATACAATAATCAAGGATTCAAGATCTCTGTTAAACTCTTTTGATACTTATGCTAGATTATGGCTACTGCTTTTATAAAATTCTATAGTGCAAGAGAACTATACCAAACGTTATTTTTTGTGGTAATTATTGTGCCTCTTAGTGACAGTTTAAATATAACTGCTAAAACATTTGCTAACAATTAGATTATGGTTAGTGTATTCAGGATCGATAAAAGTATTCTCGAATATTTTAGTGAGTGCAAGTAAAATACTCATTTTATTGTAAGAAATAATTTTATTAGCTTTTGCCTATTAATGTTATAAATTAACCTTTTACACACTAATGCTTATTTACCACAAAGTATAATCGAAAATGTATTTTACTAGCCATTAGTTTCTTTTAAGTACTAAACCATTAGTTTATATCACAATATAATTGTTTCAAAATAAATTTTGTTGTAATGCAAGTTAATATACGTATACTTTCTACCGACTTATCTTTAGTTCAAATAAAATTTAACTCAAATCATTTTAAGATTTTCAGATATTTTTGATGAAAATTAATCATCGATAAATAAATGAATATTATGTATTAAGGTCAGGTGATAAAAAAAAAACAGTATTTTTTTCAAAATTTTTTATTAAAAAAATGGATATATTCTCAAATTTTAACACTTCAGTTTTAATCTAGAGAAAATTTCAAGTAAACATTAGCCACCTACCATAGTCACACTCAGCACTAGACATGGACAATTTGTGTTGTTGGTCATATATACTAAAAAGTCGCTATACATATCAACTGATCCTTAGCTATAACCGTGCTTGTTCAAGAATTTCCCCTCCATCAAAGACATGAATTGATGAATGATGAGGCTGCGTGATTAAAACTAAAAGGCACACATTAGCACCAAAAGGAGAGAAGTGAAAAATGCACTTTCATTAGCAGTGTAGGACGGGCCACGGATTGTGGAAAACCAAACATCACACGCACATGATCATATGATATGGGCAGGGTTGGGATTGGTGAAGCAAAGTAGCAATTGATGATCCCACTTTGGTTTAGACCAAGGGTGAAAGTAAAACATGGCATGCCCTCTTAAAGGAATTTATTTATCTTATGATTTCATTCGTGTGCATCAAAATTGAAACCCGGGACCCCAAAAGCAACACAACAAATTAAACATTCCCCTAAGGTGCAAATGAGTTTTCACTTTCTGAGTCCTGAGATGGGATTGGTGGCAAGCTACACACTAAGGTGCAGGAACCAAGCTAAATTACTAGCTAGGATGGACCATGATGCACATGGCAAGGGGTTAAATCTCGCTATCTTGTGGCCCCAATTAGATACCAATGTATGGTTGGTTCTCTTACCCCCTCTCCCTCACCCTCAGTGCAAATGCATGAACCCAACACCTGGACCCAAAAGGAAATATGGGAAGAATCTTTGAAAGGTACAATTATATATGCCTCTGAACATGAAATGGTCCAACATGTTATATTGTCTTTCCCATTTTTCATTATATTTTCCTTCCATGTGTTTTAAGTATCTTTTCCAAAATTTTGCTTACACACAGACTCTCTCTCTCTCACACATATATATATATGCGCGCGCGTACGCCTGGAATTCGTTGATTAGGTTCAAGTTACTCTAATTTTAAACATTTAGATTCTCTATAATCTTAAATTAAAGTTATATATAAGATAGTTATCATCTTTTAAGTAGAACGGTTAAAAATAACTGTTCACAAACGTTCATTATATTTGCATGGTATTAAAATTAAAATATCGTAGTCTCCTACACACAAAAAATTTGTTGTGATTAGACAAGTTAACAGGTGTTTATCTTTGACTTTAGTCAAAATTAGTTTGGAAAGGTTGGAATACTTATGTGTCTAGTATAGGTTTTCCGTAGAGTTTGAGGTTGTCTACCCAAAGTAAGTGTGTAATTTATCCCTATCTCTAAGTCCAACCTAAATTATATACTAATTTCTAAGATGGTGATCTAATTTAATCATATATCTTTGTGGTTTTCCGAGATAAGATATTGATTAGATCATATCTCTTATACTTTGGGATAGAGGATTAAGTAGGTATGAGATCATGATACACATCATTTTTAAACTGGATTAAACGATACTCTATCAATTGGGTCGTGGATAGCTCTTAGCTCAATGATGATAGAAAGGTACAATAAGTAAATAAATATAGCATATGAAAATGTTTGTTATAAGATACTTCGGGAAAACCTTTCATATGATGGTTGGAACAAAGGTGGATTTTTCCATTCTGGTTCAAGTATATTCAGCTAGAGCGTGATATAAAACAAAAATCGTACTAGAAAATAAGAATGATCAAACAATTTTTAGAGTGCAGTACATTTGCTTTTAGGTAATAGGTACCTCTTGTTATTAACATATATAGCTAAATAATTGACTAACAGGAAAGAGTCACATTACTCTCTTGTCCGTCGTTCATAATTAAACAAAACGTAGTGATTTCTAATCCAGGTTCTTTTACTAATTATGAAATATTGGACAGAAATCTTAATTTCATGGTACTCTTCTTTATTTTCTTGTCTGGATACAATTGTTTCAACCAAATTGTTCATTAATTGTTTCTCTGTATATTGGCTCATTAACTATCGATAACTACAGTTTAGTTTTTATCCAGAGAAGGAAAAAGGTAAATAATGAAGGTTCATAACGTCAAGGGTTATAACTTATAAGTGCATTACTTTTCGACTTTCTTGGAAAGCCTAAGTAACTTTCATAAGAAAATGATTGAGTTTCAATGCCAAGTTGCTTTATTAGATACATATATAAATATTTTTCACTTTCCTTTTAGAAAGTGAAACTCTTCTATTACTCCTTAGTACTACTAGCTAACATCGAAACAATTCTACTTCCACCTGCAAGACACTAGTCTGATATGTGATGGCCATTGAATTAAATTAGGGCTCTGCTGGGCCATCAAGATCTTACAACGTTAAGCTAGCTCTGACGCCGTTGATGCAGTAATTGAAAAATAGTTAAGCGGATCAATTTTGTGCTTTCTAGAAAGACAAACTCAACTTATGTCTGCCAAGTTTTGAGTTTCTTTTTTTTAAGACAAAACTGAATATTATTGGAAAAAAAACTGATTTTTAACATAAGGAGTGTCTCAAACCAGAAAAGAAGTACAAAGGAATACTCCAAATCCTATTTGATAAATTATACAGTACGATAACAGCACACTCAAAACTCCACTGGTTGCATATGTGGCATTTCTTTTCCTCTCTTAACCTGGCTGAGTTTGTTTTGAGTTGAAAAATTATAAAACTAACAAACTTGATCCGTTTTGATGTATAATTAAATTTTAATTTGCTTTCATTTTATATTTTAAAATAAAATTTGTAAGCCTACATGGAGTTGTAATTGGATCTAGTTAAAAGAATCATATTTAATTTGGACTAAAAAAGGAACCGTAAGGATGAGGAATAATTTGAGAGGACTAATTTGATCTTATACATATTGATTTTTTTTCATGGTGAGACACGTTTAAATTTAAAGTATGTTTGAGTAGATATTTTAGTTAATTTTTAATTTTTTTATTGATAAAAATATTGTTTGATTATTTGGTAAACATATTTTTTTATTATTTTTTAATATTTTTTTAGTTGCTACTTGAAATATTGTTTTTTAAATGTTGTCTTCTAACTTTTTATATTTATTTTATTTTATTTTTAAATATTTATTAAAAAATTAATCTTTTTATTTAAGATAAACTTATATTATTTTTATCCTTTATGTAATTATATATTTTTCAACTATTTTAATAAATAAATTTATCATTTATGATTTAATAAAATAAGCTTCTAGTTAATTTTAAGCTAATTTTCTCAAACATAACTTTATATTTATTACACTTTTTTTAATGCATTTTTAACTCATTTTTCATTATTAGATGAAATCTATGTAAATTTTATTAAATGATATTGATCAATTTTATTAAATTTTATATGTGAAATAATAATTTTCTAATGTACGTACCACATAAACATGTTTCTTCTTGTGGCAGAATTGAATTGGCAACATTTTGACCTTGGTTACCCACCATGGTATCCTTTATAATTGGAGTATTCCCACTTCCGCTGATCAATGGCATTTTTGTTTGGTGAAAAGAAAAAGGCTAATGGTTCAAAAATACTTTTTAGCATGCATTTGGTGATTCCAAATGGGGGGGATTCATTTTTTATTTTTTGGCATATACTACCTTCATTTCAAAAGAAAATCAACCTCAAAGGATACCATGAAATGTTTTTGTGAAAATAAATGCAGTCTATCCATCATCAAGGGAAAACATGATTTTTTTTTTCTCCCTTGAAAATCAGCTATATGACGTTAGAGGTATTTATAAACAAATAATGATAAAACTTATTATTATTTTTTCTCTCATTACTAGTTATTTATACGAGAACATCCAAATCATATGAATGATGTATATAGCTCGATCGTACACTAACCAAACTACAGAAATTACCAAAAAAAAAAATACTGTAATGCTTTTTTTTTTCTTCTATTTGACAGTGAAATTATACAAATATTGTTCTGAAATTTATTCAACCAGCATAACATTGTTATTAATTACCTCAAAATAAAAACATTGGTTATTTTTTCTTATACCAAAAAATCATTGGGGTAAAAAAATGAAGGAGGAAAAGGAAGAAAAAAAATACAGTAAATAGTGAGATGATTTTAAGGTTGTTTGGTAGAAGTGAGTATTGAAAAAAAAGGTTAAAATTTTAGTTTCTCTTAATTAGTTATGTAAAAAGTTGCAATAAAGAAATTATATATATAATTAGGTAAATATATCCTTAATAAAACAAATAGATACGTAAACACGCATAAGGTTTAATTTAGTGCTTTTATCATGTTTGGCCAACTTTCTTTCCAAAATGGAGAGATTGAGAAAATGTTGGGGGCCATTTTTGTTTCTTCAAAGAAGAGAAGTAGCTTAGTTTTTTTTATTCTCTTTTTCATTCCCATGTCTTCTTCTCCAACATCTAATGGTGTAACTCACCATTTACCATTTAATAACACATGTTGAGTTTGTCAAAAATAATTTGAGTTTGATTCTTATATAATATATTCTTAAATAAAGACATTGAACATTAAATATGATTAAATCAAATTGATGATTAATATCATAGTTAACCTAAATGGCCAAAACTTATAGAAACATTTCATGGTGTCATGAGGAAATCAAAGAATCTAATTATGGTGATTATAAAAAAAATTGTCCACCTAAATCAATAACATATATTTTTTGCTGAACCAATAAAAGAAAATAAGTGGCATAATTATGAAACTAAATTCTGTTAGTGTTTCATGTCATTTATTTGACCATTAGTCTTGGAAATATTTTAATATGATTGAAATTGATTTTGCTAGTAATTCACATAATGTATGATTTGGGTAATTCTGTAATTAGAGTAGGCAAATTGAACTGTTCGACTTAGACCTACTGATTCAGTGAAATCTAGAAGGATTGATTCAATGTTTTTAGATTATAGATTTGATACTCCAACATAATCCTATGTCGGGTAATGGGAAAATTAATCCTAAATAAAAATAAGCAAAAAAGAGAGAGAGAGAAGAAATACACTTAATATACAGAATCATAAGATATATATATATATATATATATATATATATATATAATAATAATAATAATAATAATAATAATAATAATAATAATAATAATAATA